>OY735218.1:10038458-10410958 GCA_963457665.1 Thysanoteuthis rhombus
CTATTTTTTCACGTGTTATTATTAAAAGTAAAATGTCTCAACAAACAATTTGTTATGTAAATATCAAACACGGAGAGAAAGAGGAATAGAATTATTCAATCAGAAGTTGGTAAAACTAAAACGTCGATAATGCAGGAATGATAATTGAATTCAGCCGACTGAATCAAGGGAGTAAAAATATAGACGTGTGGTGAGAAATATAAACCAAACTATGAAATCAACTGTGATTTTGCATTGCAAAAAAAATTGAATCTCTTTGAACTTTGAACTGCAAATAGTGAACCCAATCCAGTCTGGAAAACCATTTGTAGACATCATGAGAAAGAAAAGTTGTTGATGGAAAGCAGATTACCATGAAAAAGAAACGGAAGTTAAAAACGGAAAACATTATCTAGACTGGTGTTTTTGCAAACAAAAACAAGTGACAATTTTCCGACAATTCTGCATTCTTCTCTATATTCACGTTGAATCATGGAAAAAAGTTCTCAATATTTATTCCAGGGATTATCAAATATCACTTTTTAACAATACAATTTGGGACTGATCGTAGTAATTTGGTAACTGTTAACTGTTATATTCTGAGCATTCCAGGTCCCTTACAGAGTGTAAATACTTATCCAGATTCTCTCTTCTTTGAAGATGTTATTGAGAAATGTGATTGAAAAGCAGTTTTCTAGTATACGAAGATGTGTTTTCTCTCTTGTTTGAGATGGTTATCGTCTGGGGATATTGTATAACTGGGTGCTCATGACATTTTGGGATATATTATATAGGTTTAAATTTTACTCCAGCCCTACGCAGAACTGGATGGTTGGCAGGTCAGTAAAACAAAATTTAAGCGATATATTCAATTTTGAACAATTTCCCATCCACAGTGCTTAATTTCCGTTTGCTGAAGTAGTTTTAACAAACGAGTTATTAGATGGCCATATAAATATAAATATATATATATATATATATATATATATATATATATATATATATATATATATATATATATATATATATATATATATATATATATATATAAATGTATTGTATACAAACATACGCATGCACACACACTACCGTATATAATATACACACAGATTATAAATGTTTTTAGATTCTTTTGAAAAAGAAAAATAAGTGATAATAACTGCAGAGATTTTGAGACTACATCAGGTTTTTGTAATTGAACCACGTTTGATCAAGTACAGGGGGGTTCATTTACATAGAAATATCAAGAATATCCCTGTGGGCCTTTGGATTTTATGTCCTTATGTCTGTCTACGTACATTAAGGCCTAACTATCAATTTCTTAATTATTATGTGAATAAATCACTTGACGTTTTCCTCAATTTTCCTCCCGTTAAATTATGTTATAATATCATTTTTTGTGTATCACCATATAGAGTGGAGATAGATTACAACTGCATTTTAGTGATAAGGTAGAATTCCTTCTTTTGAAATCAACGATGTGAGACCGTATTGTTGCTGTCATCATCATATTACATTATCAGATGAATTAATGAGGAGCAATGAAACATAACTTAAACCAAAATCGTCAATAATGTTGATATACTATGACCTCACAAAGCATCGAAAAGAATCAGAAGAGACAAACGGCCACTTTGAAGTTAAACTCAACGAGTTTAAGAAATGTATATGCGGAAGGCAGATGTAAAAATATGATATAGCAGCTAAAAGTTTGGAAGTACTCCAATCATTGCAGGTTGACATTATATGAGTTGGGTGAAAATTATTGTCGCTTGTATGATATCCAGTGTGGCACGAATCCCGTTTCTCATTCGTGCACGAATACTTGCAATTGTGATGTAAAAGCACGGACGCTTGATCACTTTTTCAAGAAAGAATCGATACTGTCTAGCACTTCATTCGAACATTCTCAGGGGTACAATGTTGTAAAAAGGCTAAAGCATTTTTTGTTGGGAGTTTCTATGAGTGCATGTGTGTGTGTGAGGGAAGGGAGGCAGAGAGAGAGAGAGAGTACATGCTGTTGTGATCACGTATATGATTCATTCATGGTATCACTAGCTGTAAGAAATCACTTAATTCATGTGTTTTCTGTTTCGTCTCAGCAATCTCAGAATAGGGTGAGCTGGCATTGAGTGAGGAAGTCTAGGTCTTTTGTGAAAGAATGTTTTGACTTTTTCTCCCCTTTAGAATAATGAAGATAAATTGGAGGTAGGATAAGAAAAGAGCCCAACAGGAAGGTGGCAAACGACAAATTAGAATTGAAGGATAATTTTCCATCCATAATGATCAGATCAGTCAAATTACATACCATCGTGACAGTGACGTTTCAACTGTTTTCCTAGTTGATGTAGTAGCTGTAAAAATAGCGGTGTTTCTCTAAGTGAGTATAAATAGTGGATTAATTTGGGAAAGCTGAAACCAGGTGTTTAAAATAATGCCACTAAAATGGAAAGGTTCTACATTGTTTCAGTCTCTTAGTAAGTGTACAATAAATGCTTAGTCATCATTAGGCAGCGGACTAATCAATGTATGTGCAGGTGGCTGCTGGAAACGTTATCCTTATTCTGGTCAATGAGAAAATATGCTTGCTTCATTCAATGAGAGTGATATCATATCTAAATTATCTATCGATACATAAGTCTTTTACGGGATCAATCAATATCACAGACATATGTTTTCACACATTCAGCCTATTTATCCATATTTTTGAGAACTGTCAAAAATCCTACTTGAGAAACATTGCCCTGAAATATCAGTTCAGAAACAGAGAGTGACTTGCACTTTTAGAAACATATTCACGTCACATGTTTGTGAAAGTATATTATCACTTTAGAATCCAAATTAGATGGCACTGGGTGATCATTTGAAAAGAGATAGGTAATGATCCTCCCAAGCTGGACTGATGAGCCACTTTAAGAAAACCTTAAACGTGATAGTCAAGGCTAAGTGCCAATCTCATTCGGACAACATCAGTCACCAGATTTTAAGGGAATTAAACAAACTTCATGTCATAAATAAAACAAATTAGAAAGATGGAGCTGGAGACAGAATATGGTTACATATTCTTGGAACGACGAATCTGCATAAAAATTCAAAAATCAAATAAAAATCAAGCAAAGGATCTCTCTTGGTTGGTTGCTTTTGAGTGAGTTCAATCTTCAGAGAGAGAGAGAGAGAGAGAGAGGATGCTATGTGTATTGGAATCAATGGTCTATAACTTGCGCATCCTTGATTATAGGTTTGAATTATGTATTGATTTACTTGAGATTTTCTTGAGAGTGTATTCCAAAGTTGTATAATGGATAACATGAATTCTTTTCAGGCTGCTGTGTTATCCGTCACACAGTCCCCTCACCCACATATGTTTTTCTTTTATATCAATCTGGAAACCAGGAACACTCAGTGGCATTCGGTGAATTGGCTTTGGCTGCAGTATACTATAACATAAATCATCATCATTGGTATGTTACCGTTTGTAATTATATGTACCCCAATAAGTTACCTGACCTCTCTATCGTGGAAAGGGCAGAACCAATACTCTCTGAACTTTAAAAAAAAATGTTCCAAGTTTTCATAATGGCTGTCTCTGTTCACATTGTAGCAATAATTATGAATTATAAGCATAATTTCAATTTTTTTCTATATATAATGTTCATGGATTTGAAATCACATCTCTCGTTGTGTTTTTGACGGTTTGCCCAAAGTTGTGAACTAGCCTCTGCAGGTTAGACATGGAATCAGTGCTGGCTTAACTGATGAGGTATCACAGAAGAAATTCAAATATCCAATACCAGCAGATTATTATATACCTCTAACGGACGAAATAAAGCCAAACTTAAAAAATGATCAGTTTTTGTTTTTTTGTTTTTTTTGTAAGTAAGTGCTCACTTCAGTGAAAACAATTCTCTTGTTAGCAATCTGGGTTCAAAACTTCTGTGAAAGAAATGATCAAACAAACCCTACGTATGGAAATTAATATATAATGTTTTAATTAGAGTAAGCATGCCTGATCAATTTACTGCCGATTCGTCAATGTCCTATTATTCTGTTTGGAGAGATTTTTCCACCTTTTATCTCATGGAAATTAATAAGAATTAACAAGGAATATTCAATCTCCTATTCTCATGCATCAAACTTAGATCCGTACATGTGCTTCGGTTTCGGAAAATAACACATCAATCAGTCATCAAGTTTCCTATGTACTTTAATTATACACATCTCTGATATGTTAGAGTTTTTTATCATCCGAAACCGAACGCTCCAATGCCCTATTCATTTAGACCCCTTGGCAAGGGATTGCATTCATTGATATTATAAGTATAAGTATAAGTAATCCAGCACATGTCTTTTAATTTACATTCATTTAATAGCGGTGCAATGATGAGGTGGTGACTGTCGCCAGTAAAAAAAATTACGTTGTTTCAAACATTTAACAACGAAGATAGACAGTTCAGTAATTGATGAGCGTCTTTGCTAGCCTGCAAATTTTTTTGGACAAAACAATTGTCCCCAAATAGTGTTTGTTACTGAAAAAACACTTGGAACCGTGTTTTTTTTCATATTTTTGTCTGCTACTTCTCACATCACAGATCGTATGGGAAATTTATTTTGCAATCGTTTATCATTTTTTTTTTATAATACTATTGTCTTACGTGTTGAAGTCCTGTTTTTATCCCTATTTTTTTTCTTTTGAAACATTTACACTAGTGGTAACTGTACTCTGGTTCTCTCTTGTATTTATTTGAAAACATGCTGTTACATTTGGGTCAACCTGTATATAAAAATTCAGGCGATTGCATGTTTTTAAAGACGTTGGATGAATATGAAAGACAATACGTGGTTTGCATTGATGATCACTAATGGATATAAAACGAATTTTGTGGAACAGTTTACAATGTTTGTACTTATTTTTTGACTCGAAGAAGAAGTTTATGTCGACATATGAAGTCTTTGGAGAGGAGGAAAGTAATGATGGGAGAAAAAAAAAGAAACAAACAAACAAAAAAAAGGATAAAAGTAAGAAAGTGAAACGGACAATCAAGGCATTTATAAAAGTTTCTTCCAATTTATTTCTTTGTCATAAAGAAATCATGATGTCACGTCAAGTCTTTCCGGAGAAAGTAAAAGAGGGAAAATGATAAAGAGAAAAATGATAGGAAGTATGAAAGATAAGAACGCTATTTTTTTTAAAAAGTATATTTCTATCCCTTTCTCCCTCCTTACAGAAGAGTCATGCATAGTTCTCTCAGGAAGGAAAAAAAAAAGAAATGACAGGAAAGAGAAACGAAAGCTGAATACATTTTTTTAAGTATAAAAAGAAGGAATACTATTCTAATGAAAAATTATTTCCATTTTCTTTCACTCCCAGAAACAAATCATGTGGCTGTTTTGTAATCCCTCCAGTTTGAGTAAAACTGAATCAGTTTTAATGATACAAACATATCATGTAATTGAATGATCACTGATAAGTATCATCTGAGACCGTCATTGGATGACATGGCAATGACGATGGATGCAGAAGGGCGAAGAAAGAAGGAAGGAAAAAAATGGGAGTGAGACTGAATGAAAGAACAAAGAAGGAAATATAAATGAGAGAAGATCGATATGTCAATCAGCTATTTACTGGTGATATACTGAAATATCTAATAACTAACTATATACGCTGGAACGCTTGTGTGTCTGTGTATGTGTTCGTGTGTGTGTGTGTTTGCATGCATGCGTGCGTATTTTTGTGTGCATTGTCATTAACAGTGATGTTTTGGACAACTTTGTGATCTGAAGCATTCAATGTGATTGTTTCGGACAAAGAAAATACTCTTCTTTTATTATATCTCTTATCGGAGGGACCAAATATTGTCACAAAACGATGAACAGCTCTTGCTGTGAAAGTTATTGTCCTTCTTTCCTCTAATAAATGAACTCAACTTCTGTTCAGTCTCCTAACCTGAAGATTTTTTGCAGCTCAGGCAAACAATTGATAACAAATATTGACGAGGTCTGAACTTGACAAAGTCAACAATGCTAGGCACTTAATATATGGATGATAAGTGCAGAGGTTGTTTAATGTTTGCCTAGTGATATTATCCCTTGATAGTGTTACTTGGACAAAACTGATATAATCACGTCGGCTTTATTCCGTTTATCGTTGAGATGGCTTGTCTCAGTGCTTCCAATAACCACTCATCGGTGGCTGTAACGATGTAAAAGTATCAAAGGAATCAACAGAAAATCACCAGTAAATTTTGAGATGGGGAGCAAACGATAAAATTTGATAGAGTCGGTAAACACTTTTAGGAAGTCAAATTTATGTGAGAAATAGCACATATGGAAAGGTTCAAGACTCATATTGCTACCATACGATAATGAAAACGTAAATGGTATCCATATCCGAAACATCTTGGAAAAATAATGGGAATATTGTATGCCTACTTGTACATAAAAATGTTAACCTCCTTTACCAGTAAAATTATCGATATTAGCCATATGACCGTTTTGGGGCCCAGTCATATTTGCGGTGACCCATATACTGAACAGAGAAATATTTTTCGTTGTGCACTTTTGTGAAAGTTGAAATAGACCTTGAAGAAGTTCAGAGACATAGAGGTGAGTGGTCAGCAAGTGAAAAAATAAATTCTGTGATTAAGATTTGAGTTAATGTAACAGTGACCAGACAAGAAACAGGAATCGACAAATGAGTTAAACTTTTAACAGAGGCTGTGCATACTCTTTTAGTAATAATCCCCATGAGAAATTATTGACTTTGCTAATACCTGGTTCCATTCTGGATATCTTGACAAGATCATCTTCTATTACTGGCAGATCACGATGGTTGACGTGAAAACAATCGGTGAAGCTCACACAACCCACCAGAGAATGATGTGATGATGAGATCTCCATTCTGAATCATCTATTTATATTTTATCAACTTCGTGAAAATTCCACGTTGAAAACTAAAATATCGGGGGCTGATTTCTTTCTCGCAAACCATATTTCTTCCGCTCGAAGGATGACATAACCCACTTTTCCTTTTTTTTTTTTTTATCGGTTCTCATTTAGTATTTCGTCAAACTTAGATCCTGACACAATGAATTATTTTTTCTTGAAGTAGCAGGTGTTGAGCCAGGAGGTGGGGAAGAGCAGACAGTAAGAGAGCAAAATAAATGTCTGTTTAAAAGTTCTGATACACTCAAAATTTTGTGAAGCCGGAACTAAAATAAAAAGTAAATTTTTGCTTGCTACCTAAACATATTCTAAATTCCCAAGTTCAACTCTGAGATCAAATATAACTTCATGTTTCTTTAGTCATCAGGGAGAGGAAATGCCTTTCTTCAATGAAAAATCCACTCTCAAAATCAGGACTTTTATCAAGGCTTAGAAACTAAACTCAGCCACTGTCATAAAAAAGTTAACTACCTCAGCCACTACATAATCCCACATGTGATCTTCATTATTATGACGATATATTAAAACAAGAAAAACAAAGACTACAAAAAAATCTCTTATCATAAAAAACTTACTCTTATCGACGCTATAACTTCTTCCTTTTTGAAACAGAAAAAGTCTTATTGTGGTGCTGTAGTAATGTATTTTTACTCTTTCCTATTATATCAACTCGATTTGTTTATTGTTCATCTTTATAACTATCCACATTGATGGTTGTCCTCTTATTTTAACCCTTATTTGATTTAATTCTGCCCACCAATTGCTTCTCATTTTGCTGTCCGCCCACAGCTCTATTTTTGTCTGCGTCTGTATAGGTATCTCATATGTTTTTATGAATATTGAATTGTGGTGAAAACAGAGATCTTTTGTTACGCTAACTCAACATTAAAGACGTGACCAAAATATCACACCCTCCATTTAGACATGTTTAATCTGTGGTAATTCTTCGTCTGAAATATTTATTTTCAATCGAGTATTTGTATCAATGCTTAGGCGGAATATCTAGACGCTTTCATGTTGATTTTGTACTCTACCCTTATAAATATCATATCAATTGCTTAATTGAATATCGAGACTAGTTTCACACATTTTTTGAAAATGTTACAGTTCTGCAATGTTCACAGCTCTCACCAAAGATAGATTGATGATACTGGATGTTCATTCAGCTTTGATTATTTTACCTGAATTGTAGTTTAAAATTGTTTCGTTCATTGGTTACAGTGTATGATGATGAATTATACTAGAGTTAAGCTAAAGTCACCAGGTTCCTTACCTCAACATATATAAGATCAAAAAGACTGGATCACTTCCTTTGGAATTTTCCTACCGGTGTGACATGAAATAAGATTATATATAATGTCAATGATCATAATGAAACTAAAGGGTGAAATATTTGAGAATTTGATGGTAGAGTTGTTATATCAGAGATAGGGAAAGAGTGGAGCAAAGAAAAAAATGGGAAAGAGAAGTGAGTCAAGCAAATGAAAAAAGGATGAATCAATACGAGCAAAAACAGAAATACTAATTGAAACTGTAATATAATTATTTCAGGGCTATTTGACCAGAATTACATCTTTACCCAGAATGCTTATGCAGACATGAATCCTCAGTTTATTAGATAAACTGACACGGGTTTCACAATGTTGAAAATGCTTGGCAGTGAATAGTATAGAGAGACAAATAAAACCATGAAAAAATCTGTATCCTCCATTCAAGAATATATTTTTTATGGAATAATTCATCGATGATCAAGGATGATGATGATGATGATGATTGCAAAGCCACTGAACACAATACATATGACAACAACAAAAAAGCGAAACAATTGATAGGAAGTTGAGAAAAAAGAAATTCCATTTATTTTGTTTGTTGCATCCTCAAAAGAGACACTTTCATTTAAATCAGAAATCCCAAGCTCAATGCAGTACTCTTAGAGCTCATCACTGGAATTTTTTTTTTCAACTTTCGATCAGGGATCTCTGCAGAGGTTGCTAAAGCTCATGAGGAACGCAGATAACTATTTCAGTTTAAAATCACTCTACATCCCTCTCGATCAAAGTCTGCTTATATAAAAAATTAGTGCAAAGATAACCTTATATACTAAGATAGGTCCTTTCAACGTGTTTACTCATCTTCAAATACGACAACTTTAGGAATATGCTTAATTTATTTATTAATGCTTAACGTAATGTCTTGTTTCATATTTTTGGGTATTCTTGCTTTTTCCTTTGCTGTACTTCTGTGTATTTGGGAGATGTGTAAAGATGCACTAACTAGCCTTTTTAAATGCACGAGATAGTGTCTGCATTCAGTGTATACGGATAAGAAGCAATTTATTTAAATCAGGGACAGGGGTAAAATTGTTGAATCTGCTCGCCATAAACAATCCATCTTGAGTTACCTGAGTGTTTTCTTCTCTCATTCGATTATTGTTATCATTATGTGATAATATTGCCATCTGAGAGTCCGTGCCAATGAATGATCACAATGTTGCTTATTCTGAATCACAGATTGTTCCTATTTATGCATCGATCTATATTACTGTTTTTTTTTACCAATCTATTACATTTCGTATGTGATTCAGTAAACGGTCACCGATGAATTATCAATGCATCAACTTGTTCTCATTCTGTCCAAATATTACTTCTTCAGAAAAAATATATATATCGATGCATTCTTGGACGGTTAAAGTAAGTATTTTGAGTTTAAAATGAGGGATGAGCCTCAGACAAAGACGGAGTAGCATCCCAAAAGTACGTCCTATCGAGATGTTTCTTCAAAGAATCTATCCATGGGGTTCAGTGGGTCGATATACGTGTATTATAAATAGTAACTCATTCTCATCAACTTTTTTTACACCAAATCATATGTTAAATATTTTTTAATTGCAATGGTTATCTAATTCCTAGATGAGAGAGTGGCATAACCACAGTGATCTTCATTCATTGCATGTTTTGTATAATAATTTTGAAAACTATGGCCCATTCATCCATATATTCTTGATCCTTCCATCTATATTTGCCAGTTTTTGTCTATTTCGCAGTGATTGTTACAATTTACTTGCCTACCAATCAATAAACAAGAGACAGAGAGGTAGAGAGAGATCCAAATGTTAAAATGTGTAAGAATGTGCGTATATATATATATATATATATATATATATATATATATATATATATATATATATATATATATACATTTATATATATATATGTATGTTTGTGTGTGTGTGTGTGTGTGTGTTTGAGGAAAATTAAGTCTATGAGTGCATAAATAAGTCTATGTGTGCAGGTGTACTAGCTTGAAGACTCATCATTGCCCAAAGAAAGAATGAAAAAAAAAACAAAAAACAAAATTACAGGAAATCAAGTAAGATTTTAGGGAGATCTCATAAAATTAATTAGCCGGTGGAGCTATTACCCCATTTGGCTTGAACACTTGAAAAAAGCATACATTATAACAACCCATCAAACTGCCTATATGGATAGAAATTCAATACAATATAGCAACATCGGAAAGTGAAGTGATTAAGGGGATGCAAGATATCATCCCAGTCACCCCATCGAGCCAGTAAGCATGAAGAAAAAATACATAACACTAGAATAAATCAAATCATATTTTAAAGACATTCTATCAAATGAATTCGCTAAACCCCTTTTTTTTTTTGAAACGGTGCCGGCCTACAATAATCTTTAAAAAACTTTCCTCTGCCTGTAAACGATCATCTGCCGTAGTGTGTAGCTGTCTCCGTTTGGCTGCTTCCTCACTGTTTGGAATTGACGGAAGAGATTATGACTTCCTCACTGGGATACCATGGATATTTTTCATCCTTTTCAAATTTCTTCAGTGGGGATATTTTCCTTTCAACGTTTAATTGAAGAGAACTATATAAATACCCCTAAACACACACACTCGCGCACACACACACACACACACACACACACACACACACACATATATATATATATATATATATATATGTGTATATATATATATACATATATAGAGAGAGAGAGTGAGAGAGAGATAGACAGACGGACAGACAGACAAACGGACAGACAAACAGACAGACAGGCAGCTTGATAGCATATTCTATTTGAAACAAAGAAACATATAGCTGTGGTAAATTACTGTGCAGTGGTACCCAGTTCAAATCCAAGCTAGTACAGTCAGCATCTTTTTTACGTAATTCCCAGTCCTATATAAAGAGCAGGAAAGTTAGAGCAAGTGAATGCATATCCTTTTATCTGCGTAAGGCAAGATAAAGATTACAATCAATGAAGAGGGAAAAAAAATCATGCCTCCTCCTTCACGTTGGTATTTTCCAATATGTTTTCATATTATATGGATTGTTTCAAGTTTCCGGTAATGGAGGAATATGAAAGGGTCGGTCTTAATAGAATGATTAGGTTTTGATATGCTAGTTTTAATTAGTTGCGTTAAAAGTTGATGTGATATCCTTCATCTATGGATATTATACTATTCTACAGCTTACGTTCTCCATAGCCTTTTTGTAAAACAATCCAAAAAATTAGGGTCTTATTAAGTACAACTGCTCGACGAAAAACAGATGTAGAACTCAGGAACAGGCGAGTGGTCACATTTTCACGATTTTAACTGTAACAGTAACTGAACAATTCCCTCTCTTTATTGGATATTTTCCCAAATTTCACATTGTTTTCAGGGGGTCAGGGATTTAGGATATGATTATAGATCAAATGGGTCTCACTAATGCTAAATATCCAAAAAATTCTCACTGGATTTCCTATCTGTACAGGATGGTGCTAGAATAAGTTCGGTATCTTCAAGCAACCACTCCATCAAACTGTGAATACATACTTGACAGCTAGTGTAAACAATTATTATGGTATCAATGGTGCATGCCGTGTTTGTCCATAATCACAGAATTGCTGTAAATCAAAGGCTATTAGACTGATGAATCGAAAGAAAGACAAGTTGCAAAAGTCAATTATTGAGCAGTACTACCATAAGTAGTAGTAGTAGTAGTAGTAGTTGTAGTAGTAGTAGTAGTAGTAGTAGTAGTAGTAGTAGTAGTAGTTCAAAAATGGTGAAGGGAGAGAAGTCTCTCACAACCACCGGTAGAAAATTGGGAGAGTAGCAGGGAATGGAGGACTCAGTTCACTATCTCTAACCGGTGAATGATTAGAAATTTTTTGTTTTAAAAAAGCTTGTTTGTTTGTTTGTTTTTCTCTGGGTTTTTCTGTTGTTGTTTTGTTTGTTTGTTTTTTGTTTGTTTTTTTTTTGTTTTTCCTCAAGTCGGTCAGCTCGTATCCATCAACACAGCTTGTTTTCATTCTCTTCATCTATTTCGAACAAGTTTATGATCATCGTCTCGACAAAGCTTCACAAGATTTCTAGGACCAGGTTCCTTACTCTCCATGTCGCAAGGTTCTTGTAACGTTAGGGAAGAGTCTGGATCTTTGAACAGTAAACTGACATGCCGAGTATGAATAACAGGTTTTTACCGAGCAGAGCTCTTATTAGATTACAAGTTTCACTGAGCAGACAAAATACAACGATTGTAATGTAAAATATTGAAAAGCTTGCGAGGAGTTGGACAACATCCAATATGATTATTTTTTGTTCAAAATGTCATTACTTAAACTTTTTGAAATAATGTATTGGTAGTAAAATTTTGATAGCAAAACTCCATTGCGATGCATCAAATGCATCTCTCTCATTCCTTGATTTTATCCAAAAAATGGATGGGGAGATCACGAAATTTTACACTTTTATGACGGAAATAGACCAATTGTTATTGTATTTTATCGACATGGGCATCATTTTTAGTTGCAGTGTTGTGTGTAATCAAGTGTGTCCATGTAATTATAGATGCATCGATATGTATACTACTCATGGGCATTTATATCACATGATTAGTATGTAAATCTTTTTCAAGTCAATTCATTCAATCCTGCTCAGTCATAATCACTCAGATCGAATATCATACGATGGAATTGTCAGATCTCAATACAGTTAATGAGATGTATGTATTAATCCATGTAGTTGCAGCAGTAAGTTTGCATCCTAAAGATAGAAAACGCTTTTAATTTACTCTCAAAATGCTCAATGTTCAACATGATTCCCTTTCTGGCCAATGCACTTGAACAATTGGGATATATCACGGACATGAAATCAATGAAAAATATACAGGGTGACTTCCCTAAATGAAAATATGTATCAGGCAAAAAATTCATTGATCAAACTTTGTATCCATTCTTCTGGGTTTTTAAGTGAATGAAAACAGTTCTTGCCTAAGCTATGTACATAAGCCGAAATGTTTTGAATTGTAGAGCATTTTGGTGTCCATCATTTGACAAGGACTATCCTAGAGAATCATCAACCCTCTGTATCATGAGTTTTGTTGAGCGACCAGATTCCGTGGTCATTGTGCAATTTCACACATGATATCTGAGGATCTGTGTTTTGAGTTGTTCCTACGTTACTTAACATCTTTGCAACATGCCCAGCTCATCGCTCTTAGAATTCTCTGTTGGACTCTATTATATCTTCTTTTTTTATAGATTTTGTACTGTTTTGTGATCCGTCCATATGAGTTTAGACATTTTTTTTTCGTTTGCACGCAGCGTGGTTCTCAGTTCAAGAGTCAGTCAATCTTTTGGCTGGATGCCATTTTACAGTTCCATAAGAGACCTTTAGATTCGTGCATTTCTCTTTATAATCAATGGGATTTGTTTATTCTTTATGATTGAGTTGCTGTACCAAAGACCTGTCAACCCGGAGTGCTTCATTTCTTCTTATCAAGATTCCATGGTGTTTTGTTGTTTTAAGTCGAAGTATTGGTTTATATTCTTCACCTCAGAGCTTTGATTCTTCCTCAAAAATGTTGTGCATGATATTCTCTTTTGAGTTTATGTGTTCGCCAATTCTTTTTTCCCCATTTTTTTTAAAGTATTATTAGGAAATCATGAAGGCAGTACGCAAAGTTATGTCTGTAAATGTGGTTATAATGGTATCCAGCGCCTATTATCATTAATCTATGTCCCCACAGTATATTCTACAAGGAAATCTAAGGGCAGACTCCTTTCGTCTCATCCCTTTTCAAATTGATTACTTAGAAGGTGTTTTTTCTTGTTTTGTTACTTCAATATTCATTTTCTACGTGTAATGATACTTTGCATCCCATTTAGCACTTTTCTTCAAGCATATTTTGAATGAAAGACAGCATTGAGGATATTTTCTGAAAAATTGTTCACCATATACTGAGGTTGATAAAGTATGAACATGATCTTGTTGTGGCTGAACATTGCCATCAAATTTTTCCAAATGATTGCAAGTAATGTCCCCATTCATGCTATGTTATGATGATTTTTATGAAGAACATTCTCGGGAACGTATCTAGAGCTGAAACTGATGTATCACTGTTTTCATTTATCCATCAGAAATTGTCCACATAACATACAGGTATATAAAATGAGGGGCGAACTGACAGGAATAACATGCCTTTGAATTTGGCATGACGTCAACGGTCGTTTTGTCGATGGAAGCAATGCTTTTTGTGCAAAATATAATCCATTCTTGGGGAAAACGGAAACAATTCGTTATGTCTCTAACAAGACAGGAGCTTTTTTCTTGTAAGTATTCTTACCGTAATTAACAAGGAGCTCTTGCAATACATCCTTTAGGAGAATCGGTGTAAATGTTTGTGTGAGGTATATTTGGAAGCAATTTCCATATTCGTGCCGAAGGAAAGGGTTTTCTGATTTTCCATAGAATGAACGAACTAACTTTTTCACTGACACTAAAAACATTCATTTTCTCAATATTTAAGGACACAAAATGTGCATTTTGGAATTTAATTGAAAGTGACCGTCAGCCGCTATCAACAGAACATTTTTTAACATATATATATATATATATGTATATATATATATATATATATATATATATATATATATATATATACATATATATATGTATGTGTGTGTATATATATATATATATATATATATATATATATATATATATGTGTGTGTGTGTGTAAGTATTCGTATATATTCATTTATGGTTTTATGTATTATGATTTGGGGGTAAGTTGAAAGATAAACAGTCCCTTATTCAAGAAGGAGTGATAATTTAGAAGAGTTTCCTTGACTCTTATAGATTTATCCCTCTACTTGGAAGTAGATATTCCACCGACCCAAATCTTTGTAAGCAATAATTAAATAAGGCATAAAGACTTACTTTGAACTCTTTCAAACACAAATTTTTGAAAATGTGATGTTCTAGACTGAGTTGTAGGTAGTTGGGGTACCTTGATGTAAATGAGACAAGGGCCAAGGAATGTAGTATGCACTGCAGAAATAGTTCAACCATTTGTCTTTTTTCTGTGAAAAGGAATGAGCGTTGTAAAGCTGACTTTAAGGTAGTAAGGTATACCCGTCATTCTTTTGAAACCATATCTCTTATTGTCTAAAGCTACACACACACACACACACACACATATATATATATATATATATATATATTTATATATATATATATAGAGAGAGAGAGAGAGAGAGACAGACAGACAGACAGACAAAGACAGATATATATATATATATATATATATATATATATATATATATATATATATATATATATATACATGAGTGTGTGAATTTGTGTATATTTGTGAGTGTTTGTATGGGTGTGTAAACGCATGTTGGCAGTATTCAAACTATAATTTTGAACAGCGTTTTTTTCATTATACGTAAGACTGTCTCAAATATTTGATTCAAGCTTTCTTTGGGATATATGCACACACACACACACACACACACACACACACACACACACACACACACACACATATATATATATATACACACACATATGTATATATATATGTATATATATATATATTTATATATATATATATATATATATATATATATATATATAAAAATACATATATATATATATATATATATATATATATATATATATATATATATATATATATACACACATATATATATAAATATATAAAGAGAGAGAGAAAGAGAAAGAAAAGAGAGTAACATTGATATCTTAGTTGCTAAAACCCGCGGAATGTCATCGGGTCTAGCTTTTTCTTATCATTAGTGATAATATAATGATGTGTTACAGTATATTTCTGTGTATTAGATCTCAATCCGAAGTTCAATCTATCAGCAACGCCTGCTCTTTGAAGATGAGTTACACCCTGGAAATATAATCAACAGAGATGCAAAATACAATGTTCCTGAGGATAAATTGATGCAAGACATGTTTATTCCAGACAGGATATTCAGGGAGATGAATGAATGTGCAAACGGTAATCGAAGGAAAATTCCTTTCAAATTAGTTTTCCTGTCCCAAAACAAATTGGTTATCCTGATGATTCATGAATCATGCTTTTTCCATTAGCTCTGGTATGTGTGAAGCTGGCAGGAAGACGAGACCAGGTTGGACACGGAGGTATTTCTGAAGTGTTATATATATATATATATATATATATATATATATATATATATATATATATATGTGTGTGTGTGTGTGTGTGTGTGTGTGTGTGTGTGTGTGTGTGTGTGTGTGTATGTGTATGTGCGTCTGATAATATAATCTCCCTAGTCTAGAAAGAGAAAAGATATACAATTACGAATCAAAACATTATTGTATGACAGAAACCATTTTGCAATAGATCTGTACAACAGGTTCAAAGAAACTTTTGAGTGAAGTCAATCATTATATCAGAATATTTTTGGAATTAATAACTTTTATACACTACCTCTTCATATGTGAGGAAAAATAACCCTGCCTTTCCTCAAATTATTTTCTTTCAAACAAGAAAACTATCCATGTTACATTCGTCTTAGATTTAGATGCCTACGCAAATCGAGTGCTATGATGTATTTCATTCAAATCACAGCAGGACAAAATGATTATGATTTGCTCAGACAGGAAATATTGATTGTCAAGAGCGTTAAACAGATCTATGTATACAGGAAACCACCTCTCTTGATCTACAGAGCTCCATGAAGAAAATTGTGCTGCTGCACCTTTATTGATAAAAACTAATCAGCATAAAAGAAAACACAGCCAAATATCCAGTGTACATAATATTAGTTTTGTTCATCATTCACATTATCAATGGTTTATTCATTTATTCTTTCCTCCATATTTTATTTTACCTCTATTGAAACTCACTCAGACTTTCATTCTACAACGCAGATAGTAAATAATAATGATACAAAACAATACAAACGTTCAAACATACTCCAAATTTTATCTATTGGAACCATGTTTTCCAACATTAATGGTATCAAGATTCTTATTGTTTATTTCCATTAAGTGCATTATAAGTGATAAGTGTATATAATTTTTGAGATAGATATCATGCTTGCAAACATAATTATGACACGGGGATTGTATCCACCGGAAAAATATCCAACCAATTTCAACCTTGCCAAATATTCTCTTGTTGCACAAATATCATTGAAATCAATTCCGATGATTTTGTGATATTTTGTTGTTACATAGGCGTGAATGAATGCATAGTCTTGAAGGTATTGTTTTGAGAGGAATTAAAAGCTATCAAAATAGTAGAGTGTTGCAAGTCAATCAAAAGTTGAAAAGAATGTGACCAATATATTAAAAACTGTAAATTTAAAATTCAAATGCAAATTACTTTATGAGATTGATAATATAGTTTTTGTTGATCTTAAAAAGGCTTTTTTTCAGCAAACACGAATGAACTGTCCCCTTTTTATTTAAATAGTGTTTCATTTCACGTACCATTAAGATTCCATATCTTTTAAAAATTATTTTTCTGATTGTTTGAATTAGTTTGAGGCATTTTCAAGTATCATTAAGATTCAATATTTTTTTAAAATTATCTTTTCTGATTGTTTGAATTCGTTTGAGGCATTTTCTGATGAAAGCTTCTCCTCATCATTCGAAACTTCATGCTACTAAGACTTCCTCACACTTTGTTCAGTGTGGTACGAGGCCATTTTTTCAACTTTGCTTGCACGTTTTCCACTCCATCTTCCATATACCAGTCTATACTTGACTACGCAGATTTTAATGCATTATAAAAGTCTAGTTGTTATTTCAGATATGATCATCAGTTTTACCAAAGTCAGATTCTTTGGGTGTGACTTTCATGCTCCATTGGTGTAAGTTCATTATTCCTTTCTCCGTCGTGTAAAGTATATTCAGCTTGTTTTATTTCTTTGTATTAAGGATCCATGAATCCCTGAATCAAAAAACAAGATAAAACTCGGATACAGATGTTAGTGTTACCTATTTGGACCTGGACCTTTCAAATAACAGCGTTCATCTTTTGATTGACAGGATGGGGATAACCCCTTCAGGCTGCATAATTCCAATAATTATGATACTTTGTTTCGAGGGATTGGTAAACTAATAAATTAAACGTCATCTCAAATGGACAACATTTATTGAACTTTATCTTTTTAATAGAACTATTCATTCAGTAAGACATTCAATAGAGGTAGGATTGTATTCAGTTTTTCACTAACGTTGTTTATACATCTTCATCACATATTATCTCCGAATGTTTTCAAACAATTTTTTGCTGTTACCTCCCCTGAATCAATGGACAATTTCGTTAGAAGCGGTTTGCGCTATCCAATTGCATTCTGACCTCATAAATAGTAAATTACCGGAAGCTTTGTTATTCTAATGAAAATCAACACATAAATATTTCAATTAAAAATTTGGTTTGGACACTCTGGTTTATCTGCAAACTCTAGATGCATGGTTGAAATGAAAGCCAAAATGTTTTGCATCATTTTAGGAAACTATTGTTCTGCACTTCAAAAAAACAATAACAATTGATGTCTATGATCGCATTACAAAGATCTTTGGAATTGTGGTCATAATTTTACTCTCAATCGATTTCTGAAGTTTCCTGAATCACCCCACCCGAGCCTTTATGTTATTTTTTTTAAATATACAGTTTGTTTTTTTTCATCTTTCACTGAGACCTTGAAAATTATAACTCAAGAAAAGAACAAGATTTTTTTGTTTAGATATCTAAAAATTACAGGAAAACACATGCAATTATGATTTTTTTGGCAACTTACCTATCATACATTTTGAAAGATTGAGGGTTGAAAATTACCATATTCATCATCTAAGCAGACAGTCTATATTCGTTTGATTAATATGAAGTTTTACAGTTGTTAGCTCAAATTTCAATGTTTATCGGCATCATCTTCGGAAAATCAATTTTTTTATTCCAAAATCAATGAATGAAAGTTCTGCCCGCTTTTTTGCTACTACCGATAGGGCAGTTAATATATCAATAAGAGTGTTGCATACTGTAATTCTCAAATAAGAAGTGTTTTCCATACCATGCCATTGACACAGTAAATTTTCTCAAGACAGCCCTAGTCCCCTCGCCTGATTTATTCCCATAGCTTTCCAAGGTTATTTTTTATAGAACGGCATAAACAGCCACAAGTGGGGATCAAACTTGGTTTGCCAGAGTGGCTTTCGGCGCTGATAATCATTATGCCTCCATTTACAGAGTTTTCCAATGTCAATGAAGAAAGTATCGCAGACATTATGCGAAAGAGCAAACATTCAAGGGGATATTACTGTGCTTGCATGAGTAGATTATGTACCGTAAGGCTAATCAGTTGTATACGTCAATATATATTGTATTATTGTAGTATTCTAGTACATTGTGGTTTCAGTGCCCCAAGCCCCTGATATATTCTAGCTTCTTATATCTTCCTGACTATGGACAGGATTAGGGAGAACATTATGTGACATTCGGTGGTAATCCCCAACGCTTCTTTTTCGAAAAGTTGAATGACCACAGGGTCAATATCTGAGGTCTTAATGATAAATAGATGAGGACACCAGTGACATACGAGGGCTTTTTTTTATTATAAATAAATGTAAGAACACTTTATGAACACACCTCGTACGTGAGAGCCCGATAAAAAGAAAAAAAAAGAAATAGAATCCTTTGGAGCACGAAATGTCGAATTGTAAAAAAATCAATTCAGAAAAATGTATCAATTTTAAAATGTTTCTATCATAGCATTTACAAATTGAAATCTTGGCAGAGCACCAAAAAACATGATTTTAAGTAAATGATAAGTTACAAATACGACTCTACAATTCTTTCAATCCATTACAGGATTGAAAATCTGTGAACTAAAGGCACAAATGTGAATATCAAATGTTATTATTGGGATATCTTTTGCATCTTATCAGTAAAACATCATATCAACTGTTCCATAACAAACGTTGTTTCCAATGGCTTTATCATACTCTACAAAGTTTTTCTTTTCAATTTACTCCATGTGTGAGACTATTTGAAACGAGAAAACAATTTTTGTAAGATGCCTCATCAGGCAATCCAAGGAAGTCATGATTCCTACTATTATCATGAATCCTACGAATTATCATCAGATTTATAATCAAAATAAGATAAACTGAAACATTAAATTTCTATTCCTTTTACGACTTCTATCATCTAAAATAACTGCATAATCCAAGTGAGATACTGAGAACAGAGGGACTCTCTCCTTATTTTAGTTAAAATGTTTGAATTAAATGTAATAGAAAGACATTCCTGAAAATCTGCTTTGAACGTTCTTCAACGTTTCGTGTGAATATTACACCCCCCCTCAGTATATATGTTGGAAAGTGTATATGCTTTCACTCGGGGCTGTTTATCTGCACATTGATATGTTCGTCTGTTCATCTGTTTGTCTATCTGAAGATGTCCAATAAGAGTATCTGAATATTCTCAAAAAATTTCAAAGAATTTACTGTGAGTGGTTGACGATTGTTTTTAGAGAAAATGCCTTGATTCTGCGGTTTATCCACGAACAGTTACTTCTGACTATCAGTCTTCACGATACGAACTATAAACTTTAGGAAGAAAAGAATGGTTAAAACAAATTTCCAATGTTGAAAAGAGTTGTTAGCGGAGTCTAAATTACACGTTTTTTGCTTTTTGGAGAATACCATATAAGACGATTCACAGCATCATCAGATGCCTCCAAATACTCATAATAGTATTTTCGGCTGAGGCATCAAATGTTTGATTGTTTTCAGATACCGGAGACAATCATGTAACAGGAGAGGGGAATAATCTGTACTGCCTCTAAAATGTCTTACTAGAAAACAAACGCTGGAAGCATTTTTCATCTTTCTACCCTCAATAATCGAAACGAAAAAGTTCTCAGGTAATGTTTCTCAAGCAGCAAATACCTCTGGGGTTTTTTCCTCAACTAAAAAAATCAAACTATCTTAACGTTATAAGGGATCGTTGAGTGATAACTGCTATTTCTATTTCTGTGATGTCATTTCTAATTACTTTGGTTCCGATGATCGTTAGGGTTCATAAATGACAATTGGTGACATCATATCTTGAGAAGTGATCAAGTTACAGATTAAAGTAGAGCTGTGGTACTAAATCAGCCAAACCTGATTGCATTGGTTGTTGTATTTATATTGCCAAATATATAATGGGAGACAGATGTAACAATTTAACAATTCAGTGAGAGTCACATTATATCAATGAAGTAACTGAAGAACAACAGTTCACAAATAGAACAATATTCAAACTTATTCATTGTATAATGAGATGGAGTCAATTTTATTACACTATTTGTGATGATAGAGGTTCTGAATCAGGTAAACTGGAACTCTCAACAGCTTTCAACCCATATGGCTCTCTTAATCTATCACCCCCACCATTTGGCGACATTTGCAACTGTGTTATGTTTATTTGATTGAATATACCATTTTTTTCAATTTTGATTTCATTTCAATGCTAAAGATATACAGGGTTTTCCACTTTCATCTCATTATACTTCTTTGTTTATCCATCTCTGTGGGCAGAATTCTAGAAAGGCGAAATCTTTCCACTAATAAGATCTCAGAGTGCGTCTGTCCGTCTTAGGATAACTGACCAAAGACAAAATTTATGGTCAACAGAATCTCTTCTAACTGACGATTGAGCACGTTTCCCACATGATGTCTGCATTCATTTGCACGTATACATTCATTTGGATGCAACAATATGTATAATTCCTTTAATCTGGATGTTATCCTCAATTAGCTGAAAAGGTACACTGTAGTCACTGTTATAAAAGTGAGTTGGATCAGAAGAGGGGCCCAAATCAGGTGCTTTGCAGAAATTAGTGGAATATTTTCAGTGGTTTAAAATAGAGTAAACGTTAATGCAAAGGACGTTGAAAAGCTAAAGATATACTGGAAACAGAAAAGAAATGTGGGACTTGAAAGACAGCTCCAAACCAATAATAGTAATAGCATTAGTAAAGAAAAAGGTTTGGACAACGAGATCTGACAAACTGAATATGAGTGGAAGAATATGATACAAACCAGAACATTGGTATGACAGAAAGTGGAGGACCAGATAATAGTAATAACCATCAGGTGAATAGTGTGAAACGGTGATGCACAGCACAATTGTAACATGTCAGAAAGCAACGGGAGGGGGTGAGAACTTCAGGTTATTAAGTCTTCAATGATTGAATAATAATGATGATAATATTAATAATAATAATAATGATGATGATGATGATAACAATGATAATAATAATAACATCAATGATAATAAGAAGAATGACAACAATAACAGCAATTATAATAATGATAATAATTATAACAATAATTATAGTAATAATGATAACAACAACAACAACGGTGATTAAAATGATTCCTTTTTTAAGGATGTTGCTAAATTCGCTTCATTATAACCATATAACCTAATTCACCGTCGTTTTCACTATTATTGATTATTGGATTTGTCATTTGTATTAGACATGTTTCTCTCTATTATTGTAACTAAATACCAAAATTTGTTTTTCATGTTAACAGTTTCCTTGATGTCAGCTCATCTGTTCCTTCTAACTGCAGTTCACTTTTGTGATTATCATTTTTTTTCTTCCCGTTCAAAATGATTCATACAAAATGATAAACCAAATCTCTCATCTACAAATATGTTGTGATTCATGTGGGATACTGTCCAGTCTACAAGAAAGTGAGGATGTCAGTGAGGAACAGGTAACCGGTGCCGAAATGTGGCTTATTGCATCATACTGCTCAGTTTTGTCACGAGTTGATTTTGTCTAAGATTGGTATATGCAGAATAATAAGAGTTGACCTGCTCCCAATATGTTGTTTCCAAAAACACAAGTATTTGCTGACGGCACCTGGTATTCAAATGCAGTCGTCTATAATGACCAGACGCAAGTTGCACGACTTCAACTATGCCTAGCTATCAACCACAGATCAATATAAGTGAATAAACAAAATATCGTAAATACATCCTGTTTTGCTTTTCATCATGACAAACCAGTAGAAAAATACGGACCAATTTTATACATCTGAAACCGTAATTGATTTAATGATGAATAATGTGTAGATTGTTGTGAATATTGAGGTCATTGTTTGTCATCCTAATCTAGAAAAAAGTATGTTGGGCAATCTTTCTCTTCTCATTAGTGCAATAAAGGTTTTTCCTCCGGACTTTTTTTTGGAAGGAAAGAGTCAAAGCTACTGAGCTGTAGATACAGTAGCAAATAGGTAGTACGAGGCAGAGTTGATGAACCCAGACTCAAAAATTTTACTTTATCAGGACACTGGACCAGATGGTTTGACTACCAAGCAGTGAGTTTTTACTTTCAGAGTAACTTGGCTGAGAGTGTTCAACTGCCCTTATATTTCACCTACACGTTTGTAAAGACGTACATTCATGCTTACTCAAATATTATAATGAACATAAGATACCCTCTTTAATCTCAGGCTCCGTCCACTACGCTAAACATTACCTCAGATGCTTCGAATAATCGCGTATCCAGTAACATGGGGTGCTGAAATTTCAAAGCACACGGGTCATTCAGTACCAATGGTAATTAAAATCGTGTATAATCATATTTGTGTGGATTGGTTCCCGTATGAATGTTATGCCCGGACCTTTTAGCCAGATATTCTTGATGGAGGTGAATTTGAAATTCTTCAATCCTATTATTGGATTGAACAGTAAGTTACTAAGTTAATGCAATTATAGGTTGGATTGATTGAATGCACACACACACACACACATACACAAACACATACATACACACACAAAAACACACACACAATGTGAATTGATTCGCAGGGGATTGTCGATTTATTCCCCTTGTTATGCTCTTTGTTCCACCCCACCCCCTCTGCAACAGTGAATCTCAGGATCCCTGGTCAGCTCTATCCTGGATTTGAATGTAATGAATGTTTCACTTTTAAAGTAACCATCATAATATAATCCATTATATGATGACTACAATCAACATTCCTTACCTTCAGTTATTTGATGGGAACCAGTCATTTGACATACACATACATTTGAGCATACGAAAAGGAAAAACAACCATGAACAAATGGAATTTTTGAAACAAACTGTGTAAATAGGTATTGGTGTAACAGTTTGAGGTTTTATTCGATAATTCTTAGTCGATTCATAAAACAAAACAGAATGGCCGAAGTGATTCCCCGAAAAAGAAAAACAAAAATCTCAATAAACCGATAAACAAATTTGTACATTAGAAAATAACTGAGCATTTCAGTGAAATTAGTTGAAACAATAATGATTGATATGACAAATAAAGTATTTTTGAAGTCCCCGCTTGAATTTAACTTCCATGGTTTGGAATCAATGTTTTCCATCTCAACCAGGGCTAAATAGTCCAATCTGCCTTGTTATTTATCCTTTGTTTGATAGAGGTCAGGATTTGATTCTTATATCCTTTCAAAAATATTAGTGCAAAAAAAAAAAAAAAAACGCTGAATATCTCATCTAGATTTCGGAATTGGTTCACAGGATCCATTCACTATGCTCTTAGCCATCAGGTCAAAGACAACTGAAATTGTTCTTCATTTTTCTAAATATCTGTGGAAAACGCTACGTGGCAGTGATTGGTTTAGGGAATCGTTTTAAGAACATGAGTCAGCTTAAATTCTAATGAGGTATTTCTAATTTCAAATTGTACGACAGGTCTGTGTTATGCAACTCTAGAAATAGCACGGTTTTATTATATGCATCATTTTTTTCTGTTTTATCATGTATGCTCAATGATAGAGTTACAATGTGTATTATTTACATCCAGTAACATATCCACAAAACTACATGCACGCCAAAATAAATTGCAATATGATATATTCAAAGAACAAACTTTCATTAATACCAGACTGATGTAGTCCCCCCCCCCCAAAGAAAGGATTAAAAGTGATTCTTTCAACTTCTGGTTAATATCTTTCTATATCATGTGCAAAAATGCACGTTTATCTCACTAATGTCGAAAAAAATGTCAAAACGAATGTGATCAAGAGCTCTAGGTCATACTTCTGTTAATTATGAAGGTCTTCAATAAACTGTAGATGTTTTTTTCTTTTTTGGCTTTCAAATTATGAATACCATTAAACCTAGAGCTCGTCCATTACTATGACGTCACATGCGGGGCAACAAACACTAGAAATTCCCAAGTTTGCTTGATTCAACAAAGCTCCCAAATCGGCAAAAATTTGTTTTAGCGTAGTGTTTCATAATTGTATGATGATGAATATATTTTGGGACTATTGTATGGCTGGATATCAAGATATCAAAAAATGGTATCAGCATTCTTTGGTGTCACAAAGTTTTGTCAAGTTCAACGCAATAATTTGTTATCACGAGGACAAAAACAAACTGATCGATTCCTAATTCCTGTATCAACACCATGAAAATAATTGTGTGCCTTGACCGCTGCCGAAACATTGAAGATAAATAATAACGTATCTACAAAACGGATTTAGAGATTCAAGTTCGAATTTCGATCAAAGCTGTCGGCATGTACTTTTCAAAATGCCCATTCGATTGGATTGATTTTAGTTTTCTTCCATTTACAGATTAATGTGAGGACAACTCGTTGAGCCCTGAAAGGAACTCCATGCTAATGAAAGTTACGTTGACAGATGAGAGAACACAATTTGGTTATCGTTTTTATCTTGTGTTCTTCTATCAGTAATTGACTCCAAGATTGGACAAATTATTGATACTTAACGACGGGAGTAAAGAAGACACGCACCAGACTAACAAATAACAAAAAAAGCAAAGGAACTGATGCAGGTTCGGATCATCATTTTTTTTTTGTGAAAATCAGGCAGACAAGTAGATAAAAATGTGCATTCAGTTTAAACTTCACCGGTACTGATTAGGCTTCAGATTCAAGATTGAAGCACAACATCAGTTTTATAAAGTCACACCTGTTCAGTATTAACTACGATCATATAACTAATTTGAACTGACAGTGGTCTTCGTTGAATTAATCTCAGCAACCTGTGTAAGCTTTCATGGGTTAAGGAGCTTCGAAAATGTGATTTAGTTCCTCGTTTTTTACATGGAAATATTACAAAACACTGGACTTGATCGAACATAACGGGGTTGCTAAGGACGATTCCAGAATTTTGAAAAGTGGAAGAGATGCTGGGATAATCCCAGGGGTACTTGCGAAGGGACGAAGGCACTATTGTTATACGTGGCTTTTCTTAGGGAAACAAAATCAGAGAGCGAGATAGATAAGGAGAGAGAGAGAGAGAAAGAGAGAGAGAGAGAGAGATAGAGAGAGAGAGATAGAGAGAGAGAGAAAACAACAGATAGAGGAAAGCCATCGAGCAAAAAAAAACCGATAGGAATCGATAGCGAAAAACACAAAAGCAATGAATCATAGACAAACTGAACCATGCGTGACGGGTTGCAGACAAACAGAATAATGAGAAGCAAAAACCCAAATTCAAAGTCATCCTTTCGACGGATTTGAGCAATAGAATGAAGAAAACAACTCTTATACCCGATTTTTTTCTTACAACATTAAAAAACAACAAAACTTTTCCTAGCTTTTATCAAATAATCATCTGCGTATCTCTGATCTATTTGGAGAGGATGAACCATTGTTCTTTCTTGAAATAACTTTAAACAAGAAACCATACAATGTGCCGTCCATTAGTGGGAATCAGCATTTCTAAACGGTGTCATGATACTATTTTTAATTCTCTAAGGTTACTTAGAGTTTTAAGTCGTACATAACCCTTCCACAAGTTAGTCTAGAAAATTCAGGTTTAATGTTTTCTTAAACTGACACAAACTGGTTGTGACATCTACCACCTTCAGTTTTTATTTTGAAATAAGAAAAAAACATCTCCCATCATGATATACTTTGATAATTTAGACAAACACTTTTTTTCTCCTGTCGAGATGGCTTTGTTATGGTAATTTTCTTATAACGTGGCTAAATCTACGCATTGTATTATTATCAATAGGATCGTTCCCATTCTATTCTGTCATCTACAAACGGATATTTCGGGTTTTTTTATAAAAATGAAACACACGACCTCAAATAACTTACTGGAAGCCTTGATGATCTTTGGGTATAATGCTGCAGGCGTTTTATCTTGATGTGAATTGCTATGTTAAAAGTGTGTACATGAATAAACACAATATGTTGCACATATGATTTTCACACAGATTTGCCGAGAGTGTAAATAAAAATGTGCTCAGATATCGATACAGAACGAGGTTCTTCAAAATTTACAAGTTTATTTGTCCAAAGTTGATATATTCTTGGAGGTGGCAGGAATGGAGTGAATCTCATTCTGCACTTGTTATAAGTTATTTCTCGTAAACACTTCCATACCCGATTGAAATGTTAGCAAACAAAAGTCCTTGTCACTTAAACAGTTTCACCTCTCTTCCACAGAGTACGTTCACAAATAATTCAATTCGATTAGCCGAATCAAACACTACTAACATCATTCAGAAGACAATCTTTTATAAACCCTAGCCCTCATCCTAACAGGGGTAGCAAGGGCTGGCATCAAAATAGCAGTGGAAAGAATTATCATTCGGGCATTTAAGAACTGATTACACTCATAGAAAAGGAAACTAAGGCACAGTCTTTTTTGTTGTTAATGTTGAATGGCTGGATATTTCCTGGACAAAATTCTTATACCTCAGATATGTCTTCTTCGATTCCATTCTCAATAAATGACATCTCTCGTTTTGTCGTTTTGTTTTGTGACATTCAGTCATTTCTGAAACACTCAAATAGATACTTATAATTTTAATTATCAGAATTATGATATTTATTGGAAAGGAAAAAAATGTGTTCAAGTGTGTGCGTTATATACATGTGTTAAACACTGAAATTACTTTTTCAAACTGGACTCATCTCCCAGAAAGATTTCCTGAATTACGTCTTAAACCGGTAAAAATATCTTCGGAGTATGATCGACATTTTGAAACCAAAATTATTGCAGAAATAGTCTCCATCGATGGAAAGGAATCCCCATATGTAACCAGTGAATTATGATTCGATAACTGATGAATTCCGTTATGTTCCAAACGATAATTCCACTAAAAGCTGCTTGGCGGCCAAACGGTTGACAACTCAGGGGATGTGAGTGGCAATCTAAGTTTGAAACCTTTCCACTGCACTGTAATACCGCGGAAAAGGCAGGACATCTCTTTCCTATCAGGGAAAAAAGGGGAACATTCCTGACTCACTAGCTATATACAGCTAGCTGTCTAAGTAACAAAACTTTTGAATCAAAACCAGCCCAGTGAAGTTTCCATAAAACGATTTCATTTCAACATACCGATGTTGATATCAGATGTGGTGGCCAAACAACTCTGTATTCGCAATGAAAGTAATTTCAATGACTTGAAACCCAAAAAAATTCCAATGGCTGGAGCCAGCATCACTGCATTCACATAGATAGACACCAGAAGGATTGTTTCGGCCCCCTGGAGATATGGAAAAGAAACGTTTTTGATTATGCAATCATCCCAGCAGTTCTGACTTGGTCTGCTAAATACTGCAAAATTTGCCACATTTCGACAAAAACGAGTTGAAAGTCGCAGGAAACCAATTCCAGACTAAAGGTGGGGACCTTGATGATGCAATGGTTAACTGGAAGAAGCCATATCACCATACCGTTTCTCCCACCATTTAGCTAAACAGGGAACTTCATGATTGTCTATTTAAAAGCCCTGCACGACAATTTCTGTCCTCTTTTTTTTTTATTTAGCTTATAGCTTGGTGATTCAATGCCATCATCACAAACACTAGTTATTGTACCCGAAGACATGGGCAGGAGAGAAAAATTGAAAGAGATCATAGTTTTGCAACTTTTGTTGATTTTTCATAAAACTTTATTCATCAGACTATTTCAAAGCATACACACACACATATATATATATATGTGTGTGTGTGTGTGTGTGTGTGTGTGTGTGTATGTATGTATGTATGTATGTATATGTGTATGCGTAGTGTTTGTGGGTATGTGTATGCGTAGTGTTTGCGTCCTGGTTACTTAACAACAGTGTGATGTATTAGCAGCAAGTGTCTAGTTAAAAGAAAAAACAATCTTAATAAATGTCAAGGTGCGTTGTCTGCGATCATCTTTCAATCAGTAATGTTGACAGGGTGTCTAGACAGTTCCTAATAAACATTAACCCAATTAAATGGAAAAGAAATTTATAGTCACTTGCATTATTAGTGCCCCCAAAGGTCGAATATTCCCCGATAAACGATGGTACTCATGTCTTGTCGACAACGATGTGTAACTTCCTTCTAATCTGCTGCTGTGTTTTGTCAGTTCAGGATTTTGAAACTATCATCTGTCCAGCTTTGTGATAACATCTGTTCGTGTTTATGAATATGAGAAAAATACCCATTCACCCGTGGATTTGGTGCCCAAACTGTTTGTTGATGGTAGATAAATAATCAAGAATTGCTTGATGAGTAAATTGAAACCTTGCATCTTTCCTCCATTTGTCGGCTTCCTGAAAAGAGACAATGTATCTTTATCCATCTTCAATAGTCGTTCACTTGCTGGCTTGTATGTCATCTCACGGAATAATTTGTTTAATCATTCATGAGTTGACGTGCATTTGCATGTTCTGTTTGCGAAACGTACATAATTTGAAGACAAGATTCAGACTAAGATATACATCAGATGGCTATAACTTTCTCAATAGTTCACAAAAAATAGTTATTTATATATATTGACATTTTGAACTTTTAGGATCAAATTGGATAGAAGAATGTGAACAACAATAGACCCACTTCACTTTTCCCTCTCTTTCTCTCTCTCTCTCTCTCTCTTTCTCTCTCTCTCTCTCTCTCTCTCTCTCTCTGACGTCATAAGTCGCCTCAATTATAGTTTTTTTCGACGATCATAATTTGTTTGAGATGCCGTTGACCAAGTGGTCCAGGAGATGACAGGATATTTTTCGTCGCTAATTTTGCAAAGTTTAAAAGCAATACAGCATTATGGCTGCGAGGCAAACTATTATAACATATTTGTTGCAGACTCTAAATTACCTGAAACGGGGGAAATGTGGTCTGATATTGACTTAATGCCAAAATAAAAAGCATCACTGTGAAAAAACAGATAAAAGTCTATTTAAGCTTCCCTTTTCGTTCTTTTACCAATTTATACCATACGTTCCCGAATGGTCTGTTGGGATGTAAACTGCTTATACATAGGAAAAGCATGATAAGCAGGGAAAGGTCAGAAAATCAGAATACCGAAAGTAAAATAAAATTTTGGTGAAGTGAACACCAGATTCAGTATGTTCATCATGATTGCGTGTTCAATATGCATAAAAACGCCTGAAAGGCTCTATATCGATACCCAGTCCAATCAAGACTGTACAATTATTGGTATTGATATATATATATATATATATATATATATATATATATATATATATATATATATATATATATATATATATATATATATATATCAATGGCAGTTTCACAGCTGTATGGCTGAAACTGCAGTTCGCCCACTGCAATTCAATTCATTACGGTAGTAAGGATCAGTATTGGAGCGAAATCATAATATAATTTCCTAACCACCTTCACAGCTGCCCGGCTCAAAAAGATAGCTTCTTGTCCCTTCCACTAAAACATCAACCCTTTTTTGGGGGGGAGGGTTATTGCGCTGATCCTCAACCACCATGCAATTCATATGCATTTTGTTAAGAAAAAAAAAAGAAAAATAACATTACTAATATAATCAGTGTTAATTGTTTCGATGGGAGGCTTCGATGCAGAAGAGTTTATCTCTTTGTTGTTGAAACCTCAACCAACGAAATCAAATAAAGTTTTATACATTCGAGAAAAGAAGTGATAAGAACGGAAGAAAAAGTAATTGTATGTTTATGTTCTCAAGAACGAAATGTCAAGTCTTCTGATGAGTATTCACAATGGAGTTTCTACGCGGGGGATCTTCTATGGAAACAGCTTTTTCAACGACCTAATTGTGTTTGTCGAAGAGAAGTTTTGAGTAAGAAATCACGACTTACCACCCAGTTTATGACCGATGCAGATTGAAACGGGGAGAAAGCCGATAATTGGAGCAACTCAGCGACCACTTGTGGGTGAGGGTTCATAATCAAGCAAGATAAGTCAGAGGGACACAATTGAATGTAAAGTTTAAGTATGATATGCTTAGTAACAGTTAGGTGTAAAATTATATAAAACAAACACTTATTAAATACTTAATATGTTTGTAAATGTTTACCATCGTTCTGAGTTTAATTCTTACCATGGTCCCCATAAGTGTGGTCGAGTTTCCGACTGAAAAATCCTCATCCTTCCCTGAGTTTTGCTGCAGGGTTCGTGTACCCCCTACCGGCACAAATGATCGGTGTTTAAGCCCAATTAAAAGCTGTCTGTTCCAAACGGACACTTTTCACACAGGTGCAACATTTTTTTTCCGAATCCCATTCAAGTCTTTGCCGTATTAAACCATCTTATCACGGAAACATAAATAACTTAAGTATCATCATAACTACTAGTAGTTTTTTTAGCAGGAACAGGGGTGCGTTTGTGACGTCACTTCTCAAGTGTTACGGCCATAAGTATTAGTCTCACTCGACCTCATCCCTTATCCATCCCAACAGACACATTGTACGCAGAATGTCTTGTTGATGCAATGTGCAGTACCCATCCATTGGGAGCAGTTCAAATAAATGGTCCCACCATGTTTTCTCGCACTACAGTGTCAGTAAACCAGGGAAGATGGAAAAGGAGGATTTCATAAATATCAAATGAATGGACCATGAACTTTCTTATCTGCTGCCCTGCCTTATTATTCATTCAGTTAAGTCGGTTATGAGAAAAATGTGTGTAGGACGATGTTTTAATCTTTGAATCTTGTCATTCATTATGAATGAGTAAAAGAAGGATTGGTTGATGCAACATTTACATTGCTACAAAAGAGGACGCCTAACAAATTGCGCTTCACAAAAACCAGTTGATTTTCATTCTTTGCTAAATAGACTTAAATTTTTGAGAGTCAAATAGAATTATCAGATACTTACTAGGTTCAAGGATGACGGGAGCTTAGTGATGATTAGATTCACAATGTCGAAAGGGTTCAAAACATTTCTAAAAAAGTTTCATTCATATCTAAGTTTCAGTTGAAAGGCACTTATTGAGCATCGAAGTTACCTGTGAGGGACAAAACACATCTGGGTCTGGTTAAAAAGCTAATCCAACATTGCCATTGTTTGACACTTGTTGCCATCTGCCAGATTAGGCGTGGATCAGTTATCGTATAGAATGCTTGCAACAACGCAATTTTTGCAATCTGCTGCCTGTGAACGTGTGTCTTGTAATAGTCCATGATTGTCTTGTCTTAGACTAAACTATGCTCACTAAACCAGAGAAGACACGTTTTGAATGGTGAATTGATTTTGGTATATGACATGTATCAGTGAAAAAAAAACCTGCTGCAAGAGATTATCAGTGCATCAGTATGGCATCAGTTTCTGGGGAAGAGAAGGAATGACGATATGGACCATTTTTTCTGTTCTTCAAATATGATGACGTGGTTTCAATACTCTTCATCGACAGCCTTTTCATGTAGGTTGTTTCAAAACTAAAAATAGAATGTGTGCTTGGTAATGAACCTGAATTGATGAATTCCAGGATTGATGATTATGGGAAAAATGAGTCATTCTTTGAGTGGCTTTGGGCATAAATCAGTGTTCATTTAGCAAATATTTTACGTCATTACGTATGTACATATATATATATATATATATATATATATATATATATATATATATATATACATATATACATATATACATATATATATACATATATATAAAGAGAAAAAAGAAAGGGAGAGAAAGAGAGAGAGCGAGAGAGAGAGAGAGAGAGAGTCATCTGTAGATGACTGATCCGCAGTATTACGACTCTTAAGTGTGGGTACATCACATCGTGCAAAAAAAGAAGAAATATCTTATATCCCTCCACTTCCCGATAACTTGCTTAACAGGATGTTAGCAACCCTCTGAAATTTTATTCTCTTTAATTGAAATATTGTTAGAATTTGTATCTTATTTCTCTTCATCCTCAATCTATCATTTTCAAGTTTCTGTAGTTTATATTCTCATTCTTAAAATTGTGTTAGATGCTTTGCCCCTCAGATTAAAACCTCGAATGTCAAAAATATACTTGAATAAATACTGAAAAGAACTGTTATGGATATCGATACTCAGGTGTTGGTTTCCCAAATAAGAGCCGTGTTTTGATCCAACCAATCAACAATTATTCTTTTATTCATGATCACATGACTGAAGTGATTTATTTCCTATCCAGTTTGCAGCAACTGTTGAAATGAAATGACAAAATTACGAATTATTTTGAAAAGATGACCAATCATGAGTGTTAGACCAGCCACAATCCACTTGAAACAAAAACTTACCTTCATTTCAATTTTGTTGTCCTTTTTCTCTATGTTTCTGCTACCTAAGAAAGTTTGGTACCGTTATCATTATTGATGGAGCATCAAATAATCCGTCGTCACAATATCACGTTGAATTTGAGTCTAAAGTTGAATTTAAAGAGGCATTGAGTTATGTGATCGCTACCTTTCTAGTACATAATTGAATACTTCGCTCATAATGGAATAGAGAAATGATAACTTTGTAATCAATATAAGCTTTGACATACTAGAATTAACGAGAAGAGGTTGTCTGAGAAAGTCAACATATTTATGCAAACACACACAAACACACACACACACACACAAGGGCATGCTCTGTATCTACAAATGTTCGTGTAATATACTTTTATAATGGCAATATATATCTATGAGTATCTGAAGACATATATGAACTTCAACCAAGTTCATTCACAGAAATATTAAAAACTGTTGCTAATGTAAGAGATAAGAATCTCTCTGAGTGAACATGAAAAGGAATATGTATGTTATGTAAACCCTATTCATCTATCTATCTAACCAGAGATCTATAAACTTGCGTAAATGAGCCAACAAATGGAAATATACATGAAAATTTTTGAATAAATCAGAACATTAACATTTCAGATACACGAACCCGATACACATTTTACTCGTGCATATGTGTGCATGCATGCGTCTGATTTTGTGTGTATGTTTCTGTGTGCATGTATGCATACGATTCGTTATCTCCCTGTAAATGACCAACGTCCAAAATTATCTATCAATGACATTTCATCTTTAATTTACTCCAAGGCATGATTCATAAACAATGTCCGTCCTTTTGTAAATCACTGTAACGCCTTTGCGAAGTGTCACAGGAAAGAGTGTTTGAATTTAAGACATGTCTCCGAGGCAAGAAATGTCTGGATAAATCCAGGCATCGTATTTCAGAACCAACAAATGGAGTAACAGAAAGAATAGCATTTTTACACCGTCTGCACGAAGGTAATTTGTTTATTCTCAAAAGTACGAAAGCGATTGACTGATCATAGATATTAATAACCGTTAAAAATATTCATTTTGTTACGTTGTATTTATTCATCAATGTCTTCTAACTTGGTGATAGCTACAACATTATCGTAATGTAACAGCTAAAAATGGATATAATCGAATATCTTGTATAACGTTCGATTTATCTATCGGTCAAGTATGTTTCTGCGTTTACGTTGATACCTACAAGACATTCTTTGAACTAAAGCTATGGAACATCTCAGCAAATTTCGTAAAGGAACGACGGAAATATCTAACTGTTTCAGCGAGTGCATCTCAGAAACGTAACCCCGTCGCTGGTGGGATCGTCGTGGTGTGGAGAGGAGATGGAAAGGAAGCAAATATGTATCTCAGATCTTGATGGTTAGGGTCTTGGAACTTAAAGATTGAAAAATTAATTACTTTCAGTGGAAAAAAAAAGATCCAATGCAAGATTGATAATTGAATGGAATCGAATTGATGCAAGGAGAAAGAGTTAAAGACTTGGCATCTATATAGGGTCATGTTTTTGCACTATGGACTATTGCGCATGATATCCGAGACTTTAATATCCAAGAAAGCAGAAAAGAACAAGAATAACAAGTAAATGATAAAAACTAAAATAACGTAAATTGCATTCATATTTATTGTATTCTCCTGATGAATTCAACAACTATCTAGGGTCACTCTAACAGCATATATACGTGTGTCAGTATAAAGTCATACATAGATACATTTATACGCATGCAATATTTACCAGATGTTTATTGGCGGTGGGAAATAAAACAGTAACTGTAGTCTTGTCAACAAACAAGTTGCAGAATAAAAAATATTAAATGTGCTTCCTTTTTTGAAGCATATATCGAATGACAACTTTTATCTTTCATTTTTTTCTTCACTTTTCAGTATTTTTATTTCTCTTACTGGGAAGTACAAATAATTATCATAGATTAACAGTTAGTTGATAAAAAACTAGATAAAAAGGCGAGTATGAATAGGTTGTTGAATGACAGGAAGGTGAATTAAGCTGTGGCACGTGCATAAATGTGGGAATTTATTGTCACCATAATATTATGCAATACGCCTGTATATCAGTCTGTCAAACTTTTGAAAACGATTCTGTTGGAAGGATCGAAGCTAGGCGAGAGGTTCTGCGAATAGAATCATAATACAATGATGCTGGATATGATGTATAGAGATGAAAAGAAACAGACGGATAGATATATGCAAAAAAGTTGTTATAGAACATGATAAAAGTGGCTGAACTCTTGCAAATTATTACTCTTAGGTATACCAAACGGAAAGTAAACTATTGGTATCAAGGTAAAGTACTTGTATTTCAATTCTATATTTTATTGATAACTTTTTTTGTAAAGCCAGCAATGTTTCAATCATTAGCTCAAGTTGATAATTATCCAATATTCAAGACAGATCTTTCATGATCATGAACATTCGAAATTAACTGCTACATATTTAAAGTACACTCAAACATCTAATCAGCTGAAGATGATTATCTAATATTTTATTACATCCAAAAAGAAATTCAGAATCATAAGGAATATTTTTTTGGCATAGATATACTTGAAATTAGGATAAAATAAGCCAATGCTTGACAAAATATTCCTGCAAATATCTGAGACCTGTCAATTTAGCTTAATCAGTAATATACCTTGTAATCAGTTTATCATCAATTGGAACCGCTTCAAGGGGAATGCATCGTTCCCTATCGGTTCACAGCCGTTATCTTGATCGAAACTGCCATAGTTGTGGTAGGAAAAAGTCAGTCAAGACTTTGTACCGAAGCTTATTGAAATATACAACAATATGACTTTACACATTGAATTATTTTTTTCAGAAATGAAAAACATGTTCTGACTGTTAGCATAGTATTCGTGACGTAACTCATACATTCACAATAGTACTCCAAAATACGTACGTACAACACCACACACAATTATATATATATATATATATATATATATATATATATATATATATATATATATATACATATATATATATATATATATATATATATATATATATATATATACATATACATCTGTGTCTGTGTCTGTGTCTGTGTGTGTCTTTGTCTGAATGTCTGTGCGTGTCTGCGCCTGTGTGGGTATGAATGTATGTGTTAAACTCTATGGAACTGTAGTCAAATACAGCAACCAACTATTAACTCTACTGTCTGCTTATCAGCAAGGGAACGAGGCTAGAGTTTTAAGCAGCTGGGAAAGGGATAACGATATCATCTTCCCTCGGGTCAGTTTAATGTCATTGCTTACATAACTCATGTAAACAAATCTTCTCAATAGACATTTTCATATCGTACTCACATGTTTGTCCTTATTCACTCACCCATTGAAAATGATTCATGTTTTTAAAGGCCCCCTCCCGCAAGATATGTTCTCATGGCTTAGACCAAATGCAAAATATTACCCTGCTTGTTGCAGTGCAATTGCAAGTATAGAACAACAACTATTCTGGGTTTTTTTTTACATAACCCAATTTTTCGGTTTTAATATCCACAGGCTTTTAAAGCCCAACAAAAATTTGTGATCACGTGTGATGATTTCCCGAAATGATGAGATGAAAATGCATACCAAACATGACATCTACAACATTTCCCTTCGTCATATCTAGATGTCCCTCCCACTCATTCTATTTTTCATTTTTTTTTATTGTATAGAAGGTATTAAAAGTATAATAATCTTTTCCCAACGAATGGTTACAATACAAAGCTTAGTTCTGCATCTCCTAGCCTACGTAGCCATTAGTGGTACCAAACCATTATAAATACCTGGCTTCTCATTATCCCCTAATTATCACCGTTGCATTGAAGCATCTGCCAAAAAAAAAATGATTTTGCCGTTAGTTGGATATTGATTAAGGTTCGACATCATTGATCAAATGAGTAATTAGTTTATATTATATTTACTTTTGGCTTCAGATATAGTTTTCTCCCTGATTTTGACTGATTTTGAATTTTTAGACTTTGAAATGACCAATACTAATTCAAAACACAATTTTCAGTTTTACCTCGGACCCGTGAGAAATCTACGAGGGTAAGTTGAATTAAATTTACATCTTTTCTCACTCCCAACGAAATCTAGTTTTTTTTTAAATGCAAAAATAACCCTTTTTCATATGAATATTCGGATGTTACCCCCCCCCCCCATCATGTATGAATTTACCAAAGTCTCTCAAATACCAACAAGAATAGATAAAATAAAACAAGTAGTCCCCCAATAACAAATAGAATAGCCCTGGCTAGGAAGGTAGTCTTAACTAGATGGCGTAAGCACTGACCTTTTGGCATAGGATCACTTTTGGCTTCTGATGTTTTTACTTTCTCATCGTTTTGAACCCTAGATGTGGAACAAATTACCAATGAAATTTTAACACCTAACAATATTATTCTTCCTCCTCAGAACAGATATAACAAACAAGTCAAGACATTCAGTTGGATTTATAGATGTTGTACTACCGTGTCACTGCAATAGCCAAACAGAGATCAAAGTCCCAAGGCAAACTCATTGCGTAGGTTCACAGCCAAGGAGAAGGGTCAGAGTAACAAAGCAAACGTAACATATGGAAAAATATCTGGACAAGGAGTGACTATTTCAAGCCAGGTTATCTGCAAAGAACAATACGAAGATGCATGAAATACGAGCTTGGCTGTGGGTGCATTCAACTCATGTAGATCACTCGTCAGTCACTCTATCCTCTGCTCCATTAAACAGCATGTTCACATGATATGCTTTACCACATTTCTGATGATTTGAACAAAGCGATCCATCAGTTCATCTGTCAGTTCTACCACGTCTTTTGAGCCTTTCTAGATAGTTTATAGTTCTCTCATTGAGTTATTCTCTCACAAGATGAGGAAAATGTTATGAATTCTAAAAGTCTTCCTTCTGAGAAGTCATCTCACGCCTCAAGTTCTTCTAACTATATATATATATATATATATATATATATATATATATATATATATATATATATATATATATATATATATATATATATATATATATATATATATATATATATATATATATATATATATATATATATATTGCTGGACAAGTTTTTTCAAACGTGTGCATTTTTTAACCATGGCGCTAAGCACGAGTCAAAAAAATATTTCGAAGAAAATCAGTTGTAATTCTAAACACTGTAAATGAAGTGCATATGCTGTAGAAGAGCTCAACTGTTAATTTTTTGTTTGTTTCTCTCTCCTCAAGATGTGCAGATTACTTTCCCCAAAGATAGGACGGTGTTGGTTGATATTATGATCTTGTCTTCTGAATCGAATGATATCGAAAATCATCGCTTGTTTATCTTTTTTTATTCAAAACCAAATGCTATGAGTCAGACCAAAAAACCATACCTACTTTTTTACCCTTCTTAGTTGTGTTGCAATTCCTTCATCTCTTCAAATTACGCAGCACACACACATAACGACCCAATGTATATCTTAACTCACACACACACACACACACACACACACACACACACACACACATTCTGACTCTTTCAAGGAAGTTAGGTGATCATGCGTATTAGCTTATCGAAAATTCGGTCACATCCACGAATACTGGGAGATCCCAAAGTTGTTGACGGAGCTTAAAAAAAAAAAAAGTCATTTTCCTGATCTAAGACTAAATTGTCAAGGGAGTGCACAGTGCTGATAGGGCATTCATGATTCAACATCTTTTCATACGTCATTAAGATTTGACCAAGTGACAAACTGAAGATTAGCCATTTGCAGCCTCATACATTCACTGAGATTTTATGTATTAAATGAAATTGGGGATGGTTCTGCGCGTGTGTATGTAGTTGAATGTTGCGACTGTTATCAAAAACATTTAAGCTTGCTTTTTGCTGCACCAAACGGACAGGCTATTTTATAAACAGGTTAGTTTAAAGCATCGTGAAAAAAAGCATAACTTACTGACTTACCTCTAGAATCTTGGATAACCCATGCATATATACACACTGCATATCATATATACAGGCATATGATCTACTCGAAAAGCCAGTAAAAATACCAAAATAAAATTTTAAAAAAAACACAGACGCACACATATACACATATTAAAGATTAGACCATCTCCATTTTTCTCTGATTCTTCCGTCTCTCTCTCTTTTTTTAATTCTTGCACAATATATTTGATACCATTAGTAATGATCACTGAATTATCTTCCCATTCTAGAAAATAAAAAAATTCTGTCTTTAATTGTGTCGTTGCAAAAGAGTCACAATCATTATTCTCTTCATTCATCTGATTACATAATCAATCAATTTTGGTTCCCTATGAGGATTCACTTTACAAAGCATATTTTCTTTTTTGAGAGAAAAAAATGAATTGATTTTCCTGTTAAATATATTTGATAAGGATAATATTTCATCTTTCGGAAAATAATCAAATTATTTTTTGCAATTGTTTTATTCTTATATTTGGAAGCACCGAAAAGTGATGTTCACCGCGAAAGGCTTCTAATATTTGTTCAAATTCTCACTTGATGTTTCACTAATACCCATTATTTATATTATTGCTGATACGGGTACATTTATATACCTTAAAATTCTTGGGCACAAAAAAATGTAATCCTGACACTAAGGACACACACATACACACATTCTTACAGCAAAAGAGGAAGCGACAGAGAGAGTGAGAGAGAGGGAGAGAGAGACGAATAGTCAGAGGAAGATACAAACAGACAAATTTTGATAAAGACAGAGTCAGGGTTAAAGATGGCGTTTTGTGAACTTTGGTGACTTTCCATTCATGAGACACTGAAAAGGAGAAGAAATAAAGCGAAGAATCACACTAGGATGGCAAGCTTTTGGCAAAGTAAGCTCAACCTTTAAAAAGAAAAAGATCCCACTAATCCTAAAAAGAGAGGTGTATAACCAATGCCTCCTCCCAGTAGACACTAATGGCGCAAAAGCATGGAACATAACCGCTAATTGAGAACTAAGCAACACGCACATTGAATAATTGAGCTTGGCCTCACATGGAGGAACCACTAGACAGCACAGTACATCTGGGAAAAGTCAGCAGTCAGAGACATCATAGAATCAATTAAAATATTAAATTGCAGTTGGCTGGCCATGTTGCAATAATGGCTGACAACCGATGGACAACACAACTCCCAACGTGGATCCCTCAAGATCACATGCAGAGCCACGGATGGCAAAATATTACATGGAGAGACGGGCTAGACAAATTCATGATTTACTCGTTCGGTGACAACCATGATAGAAAAGTGTGGCGAATCCTTTGGAAGGTCTATGTCCAACGACGAACGTTGAATGGCTGATGATAATGATGAGCTGGGTTTTTTTGTGTTTTATGTATACTCCTGCTCATTTCGTGTTTCGTCTCAATTTCTTTGATATTTTCACTTCGAAATATTCTCCCCTTTTCCAATGTAACTAATGTCCTGGCTTCTTTTCTCTTTCTCTCTCAACCGTTTTTAGAACAGGAAAAATACAATCTGATCACAAGTTGCTTTTTATCAGTGACGGAGATGAAGATTCAGGGCACAATGACCTAGTTCCATGATGGCCGACTTCCAACAATCAGTGACATTTGATATGAAAGGGAATTTTGCAAAACAAATGTACTCTTTTGTTGAACCTAAATCATAATACGTTTTCCTTGAACCTAAAAAATCATTTTACTCCATTTTTTGTTGATCTTTTTCAGCAATACTTTTACTTTGGCAGTTCTTTGCTCTCTCCTATTAAAATTACATTAATTTTTCTCCTTTTCTTTGACCAATTCTGTAAGGGCATAGTTTTGTTCCATGCCTCTTCCTTGTCCACCTAATCCCCTCTTCATTACAGTGGTTGATAACTTGCCATAGCTAACCTAATCCTTTTGCTCTAGTGCACACACAGTCATCCAAAAAGCATTTAAATTACAATCGATCTGGTTTTTGGGGGTTTTTTTGCTGAACACATAATCTCATCTTTCTTCACTGATTTGTCGGTACTGCTAACGAGAATTCACCATTATTATCGATCATTTTTGGTCCATGTAAGCTTTTTTTTCTATTTCATTCAGATACATGAAAACATGTATATCGAGTGTGATGACTATTCTCTGCCAAAGTATTGGACAGCTTGATAAGCAAAAGAAAAACTGGATGTTTCTCTATTGATTCCATGCAATATGAAACAAATAGGCAGTGATGATCCGGTGATAATAAGACAAGAAGAGCTATTGTGAAGAATTGTCAAGATTTAGAGCCTAGCGACAAAAAAATCATAGAAATATTTTTTTTCCACTTCTACAAGATTCCAGCCCATTAGACATCCGAAAAAGCCAAAAATCTGTTATATTTTCATGTTATACGGTTGACCCACTTATCCGGAACTCTATGATTAGGGCATCAGGTTTGGGATTTTATTTCGAATGTAGATGCTGAAACTGACCCTCAATTTCCACCATTTAAACCGGATAGTGGAGTACTTGTATCATCTCCTCTTTGATGATGATTCGAAGAATTCTCAATTTTTATCTTTTTTTCTTCTATTGTCCAACTGGCACCATTTTTAAGGTGGAAATCACGGACCTAAGAATCAAATTTATTATTAATTGCAGGTTTGACCTCAACTTTATCACCTATGTCACTTTCCCCAATATGCAATATCATGATTTATTGAACGTTTGTAAGAGTTTGAGTTGACAATTTACACTAATCGACGATAACATACGTAACAATGAGTCGGCAGGTCAATATCCAGTTAAACCTCTGCTGGAAATTAATTGCTTGAACATGGGTTTGACTCAAGAATCATTTACAGAGGCATGTTCGCTCACATGATGTCTTTAAAATGTCACCCATCTAGAGAGTGCTCCTCTCAAAATATCAGAAAAGAAATGGTGTGTTCAATGCTATAAATGTTAAGCCTTAACAAATTGTTCCTTTCAAGATTTTGAAGGATGCCTCGAGTGACCAGTGTTTCATATCGGGAAATATCTCATAATGAATCTTGGACGTTTCGACATTTTTACTCGAATTTGCATAAAGATGTCAGGAATATTAACATTCCCGTGGTTTATTCAAATACTAAATGTGTTCGAAACTTTTGAATTTCGGTGAACAGACGTGTTTATTGAGCTTTCGACGGCATCTTACAGGGACAAGTGTATTGAATTTGTTGCTTATTTACTACTTTTCATATTTGACGCTGCTCAAAAAAATTTAAATACTGATGAATGGAAATGAGTTGAATGTTTCTGGTAAGGATATACAGTAACATTAGAATCGTTGTTGAACAGAAAAGAATTGAAAAGAAAAAAATAGATAAATGGTGCGTTGACCTTAACTTAATTGTGTGAACTCATCATTTGAACAGTGTGATGGGGGTGTCAGGTTGATAAACAACCCTCTCTTCAATGCAATGGAGTGTTGGCCCCCAAGGGAGAAAAGGCCCCAATCTCGAAGTTTGTCATGTTATATTTCATTGAGCCAACGGGACAAATCTTCGGTCAGCCATGAACAAAGTATAGTAGGCAATAGAGAAAATATGCAAATTCCTTTACATCTCCTCGCGTCCAAATCAAGTCAAACAGCCAACAATTTGAGAGCAGCATAATAGTTAAAAATTATCGATTTGTTTATTCAAATTATGCATAATATCTTGTAGGAATTCTCTGATGTCCAATGATAACATATAGAAATATCCAGTGGACAGACACTACTGAATAGTAATACATTGGTGAGGGTTAACAATGAGTGGAAAAAATTCAGTCAGGGTTCGTAATTATAGTTTTTTCTCCTTTCATTTTCCAGCAAATTGAAGATCAGATCATCATATGCCCTTTCAAATTTATCAGACATGTTGAGCCGCTTTTGAAGTTGATACACTTGAATGAGTATGAAACCTTGTGAGTGTATTTGGTTTTATCGCCAGATATCTTTACAAAGCACATCAATCAATTGAAACAGCGTGATGTTTACCAAAATCAACACTCCCTTATTCAGTACTCTTTAAGTCAGGTATGTTTTTCGTTATAAGCTTATGCAATGCTTTTCAAAACTCTGGAATCAGTACTCTGGTGGATGAGGAATTGTGTGAAAGTAAATATATTGCTTAAATTCAACCTTACTTAGAGTCACGTCATGCACGAGGCTTGGTTAGAATGCCAGCCTCTGGGTCTTAAGCAAAGGTTTCGATACATATATGTATATATATATATATATATATATATATATATATATATATATATATATATAATGTCAGTTACTCTTAGATTGTGTATTTTGAGAAATTTGTGGATATCTCGAATTACATCCTGGTCGAATATATATATGTATGCGTGTGTAAATGAATGTTCGTAAAGTTCCTTTAAAAACAATAAAAATCACGGCATTTTTTCCAAACCAATAGACGTATCAAAACATTTCAGATTTTGTGAGAATAAACATTTTGGTTTCCAGATAAGATTCGTCCACTTAGCGTAGCAAATAAGAGAAAAGAATTCAGTGTGCAATAAAATGTGTTCCAAGGGAAGAAAAAAAAGCGTTGTTGCCGGAGACTGCTTTTGCTCCGTCGACTAATCTTCAACCTAATTTTTTCCCAGAATATATTGAGAAAGTGATTTTCTTTTGCAATATAACGATATAGCCCTCGTTAAAGAAAAAAAAACGTGAACAAAATGACATAAAGAGTGAGAGGGATTATCAATTAAGGGGAAAAATTGGAATTGCCCAAGTAGATGACATGTTAGGCTAATTTATTGATGGTTAAAGTGATATGACGTTCAATAGAATGGAATATCGTCGGAGGAGTGGGAAGAAATGAAATGTGATATTTCTATACTGACTTGTTACTAATTAAAAACTAAACTATATATTTTGTTTTCACCATTTTGAGAAAAAATTGAGTCGTAGCATTAAGCCAACTTTTAAAAAGGTTTGGCAGAGTGACAGGTATCTACAAATGTTGAAATTTGAAATGGTATTGATTCACTTCCTGTATTCCTCTAATGGCTTTATACTCTCTTTAGCAATGGAATATTGAAATCAAATTTGCAAGTTCACTCAAATGTAAATACTCTGTGGACAAATAAAGCTGGAAAAAAGTTTGCATCATTTGAAATCAATACGATACACTTTTAATCCATGACAGCCATTCATGTCTCTCTATTTATCTATTTTTACTATGTATAACATATTTCCATGCATATGTGTAAAAGCGTGCACACAACTTCTGTCTTAATGACTAACTGTACGGTCTTGATTAAACTGTACGAACAATTCAAGTTTGACCAGCAAACAAGTATAGACCTATTCTCCGATGTATTCCTCATTTATCGATTCAGTGAATCCATGCTCTGTTGTATTCATTTTTGCCTAGCAATCAGATTTTTTATGATGTTCAATACATGGCTTGAATTAGATCTTCCAATCCCCTATATACATCGTGAAGTGTATTCGGTATTATATTGGCACCATCTAAAATAAAACTTTTATCGAAACTATTCGTTGAGGAATATTTTGTTTTCTCGAGAAGTTACCTTTCCAGTGGATTTGTGCTCGATTTTTAAGCAAATTCCAATTACTGTTTATTATGAAGTTTTTTTTACTTGTGATATCCCTAGTTCTCGGATGATAAAAGCCATAAAAGCAATTTTTTCAATCCGAACAAATATGTGCAATTATGGTTAAAATAATGTTTTAGTTTCTTAGTTTTTTTGGTTATTTCATCGTTGATATTTTCAGATATAAGATGATAAAGGAATTGAGAACTTTCATATTCTTAGAAGAAACGATCTCATAATCAAGTTTGGAAATGTTCATGATGGAAGTGGATGGAAGGAAAGGATAACATCAAATATTTTCTCCGAATAAAATAAGGCTTCCTGCAATAGTTTGACATCATAATTTAGTTGCAAAATAGAATACAAGTTGCTATATTCTCCAAGTTACAACGATTTAACGGTCAAACTTTCTGATGCATTTTTTTTCTATGTCACAGTAACACAGAAAACCAAGAATATAAATCAAATTCTTATAATGCAGGGATATAAATCATTGTTATTGGGTTGAGCTCAAATATCAGCCTAATGATACTGTAGATAGTGTGCAAATTAGACTAGAAATTGTTTTATGTATCAAAACAGTGTGTTATTTTGAACAAACCAACGGACATAAATCAAACTGATACCCTCATATGCACTTAGAAGTGTGGCATATCTTGTTGCAGCTGGTTTTATTGACACATAGTCAGATAGTCCAAAATTTATCCTCCTGTCAACAAACAGAACATATACACTTGATCGCCAGTAGGCTTTTAGAATATGACCTTGGATCCATATGTTCCCAAAAATTAACAGACCTCTCTATCGTGGTTGTCAGGGAGCCATTACTTCCTGGATCTAATTAATCACGCGATCATATATTTTGTCAGCTCCTTTTGCACGTGATCTTCAGGTATCGACGTTTTAAGTTGAGATGTCCAGCTTTTATTCAAAAAATTCTACGTTATAGGATTCTCAGACTGTGCAGCCAGCATCATTGTACAGCCCTTAGAATGGTACATACTGAACGTCATTAAAAGTACATTTCAAAATCATTATCAATCAATGGGGACCAACTCAACATGAGCTCCTTATTGTGAGGTACCCAAAAATCCATTTGATATCTTCGTGCAGAATCGTTGCAATGGTAGGTTTTAATTCAAATAAGAATAAAATGAGATATCATTAAGTTTGCAATAACAAATCAATTGGAAAATTAACACCTTTTCCAAAACCAAAGACGAAATCGAATGATAAATGAGAAATCAAAATCAACACAAGGGTAGAACACGGAAATAGTCTGCAATAAACTACAGCCACTTAATGTAACTCAATAACTCACTATATCTTCCAAACTCAAATTAGATAACTCAAAATAACATCTATGCAATTGACAACAAAATAACAACTACACTAGAAGAAACTGCCAATATGTTCAATCAAACGAGCCGTCAGCGAATTTTCAGAAGAAATTGACAAAATAATTGAAGAATCAAAAATATAAGCAAATGACAGCCGCAAAAAGAAAGATGGAAGCAATCGAATGATAAAAAAAACTATCAATAAAAAACAAAGAGAAAATATAGGAATATACCGAGGAGCAATCCTCATGAGGATCCTAGGTAAAGGTAGAGGCTTCAAAACTCTCAAAAACGTTTCAGCACAGGAAAGACAAAGATAACTAGTGTTCTCAAAGCAAATAGAGACCTAATCGTTGAATACTCCAGGGAATTCTGAAAAAGCCATAATTCTTCCCAGTAAGCAAAATAGAATTACGAAAGCATATATATGTTAAGGGTAATCAGAAGTTATCCCTAGTGATGTGAAGATACCAACTAAAGATATAGAGGAAAAATTACCCCCCATGATCAAATAACATTGGCGTACTTAAAAGAACCAGTAAATTAGGAGATTAACTATTCTATCTAACCTATGCCTAAAACAGAGTAAAATCCTTCGGTGATATTAATAATACTGCATCAAAAGAGGAACCCAACTGAACACAAGACGATGTGCCTTCTTAACTGCAACTTATAAACTTCTCAGTAAAGTGACTAACAGCCAGAACCCAAAAAGCTACACCAGATCAAACTGCCGGAACAGACTGGCTACCGATGGAGTTGCTCGACAAAAAAATCATATGCATTTTGTAAATCAGTTGAAAGGGAAGCAAATAAAAAGCAATTTGACATCAGCTGACTCAACAGAAAAATTCTGATTTTGAAAATCCTTAAACACGATGATACTGTTAGCAACAAGGCTAACAGGCCGTGTTTGTCAATTTTGCAGCTCATCTACTGATATAACAGGTGTTCAATCAGCCTGCAATGACCTCTCTAATCTACATATAAGGGATAAAATGGTACCAGCTTACTTCAAATCTTCTCAACCGGCCTAGAAATGATCTCTTGGAACTAGAATTGGGGTAAACAAAAGAGATAAAAAGTGACAAACACCAGTCACCTCATTTTTGCTGACGACATCCTTTTTTTTTTTAGCTGAGAGTGCCTGTGATATCATTAGAATGCTGGGCGAACTGAATAGAAACATTAAGATAGTCAGACATCACATGTACTTTTGCTAAACAACCATGTAGAGGGATAATGACACAACAATCAGAATTGAAAACGCAGAACTGAATAAGATAGACCATCACATCTACGGAGGACACTGTGTCTGCATGAAATCTTCAGAAGAAGAAACCCAGAGAAACAATTAGTTTAGGTTTGTATTGAAATACATACCATATTGAGTAAACCTTCATGAATTGGTCATGATTATTATCGGAGTGAATTGGATCCTCGCCCATCATATGTCCGGCTGATACGACAAACTTAAAAGCAAAACTAAGCTTTATCGAGCGTTGTTCTCATTTGAGTTGATTTATTCAACATAATAAGTGGAGAAAATATAGATTATAGTTGCATTCTTTTTCGTTACGGATGGTCAATCTTTTGTCTAATCTGAATTAAAGACCCTTTGTTTCCTCCCAACCTTACCTAACCAACTGCTTGTGAATATGAGGAAGTATGCATCCACAGAATTTTTTTTCCAGGTTTCTGCATGCACATGCAAATCTCTCCCTCTGGGTGTCTGTCTATTTCTCTGTCTCTCTCTGTGTCTCTCTCTGTGTCTCTCTCTCTGTCTATATATATATATATATATATATATTTATATATATATATATATATATTTATATATATATATATATATATATATATATATATATATATATATATATATATATATATATATACAAATACATAAACAGACACTTGCAGCACATGAATGCTAAAACTCTTTTGTGCTCGTCAAAAAATTGATGGAGTCCAAAGCAATACACAAAACACTTGCAGATGTTCCAACCAACACCATTTATCAATTCAGAAACGAACATATTTCAGCAGTCAGATAAACCAATTTTCAGGATGGATTTGTAACGATTGAGTGATTTCACTTTATCGTGGCGGTTGGTCTTACTGAGACAACCTATTCTGCTGTCTGCGATAAGTTAGATCGATGAACTGACATTGACAGACTAAGTCTGACCAGCTTTGTTTTCAATTCAAAGTCTTCCATTTTTATTTTGTAAGAGAATAAAAGACGACTGTACAAGAGGAATGCATCTCACTGAATGGGAATATTAATCCACCGTGAATTTTATATATATATATATATATATATATATATATATATATATATATATATATATATATATATATATATATATATGTATATATATATATATATGTGTGTGTGTGTGTGTGTGTGTGTGTTGTGTTTACATATATATATATATATATATATGTGTGTGTGTCTGTGTGTGTATGTGTTTATATATATATATATATATTATTTTTCAAAATAGGTATATGTATATGGTTGTTTATTTTTAACTATAAAGGAAAAAACGTCATAAATGTGTTCAAATGATAAATCTCTTGCATGTTTGACAAATTTCATTTTTATCATCAAATCAAGATACATACGTCTGCATTTACGGAGATCAATTGATAACTCTAAAGACTGACAAGTAATGTTTTTGGTTGATGTGGATATAAAATCTTTATCGTATAATCTTCGCTCAACGTTTATAATATTCACCAGTAAATAAAGTCTATCAACAAGGAGGGTTGTTACGTTTGTCTTATCAATGAGAACAATATCATTTACAAAATGATGACATTCTTTTTAAACATGATTGTTCCATCATGTCATATGTTTTGTATCGCGTATTGCTTGAAAAAGCAATGAATACCCAGATTCAGTAAGATGGTGATTGATTATCGTTGAACAACAGAAAATTGATAACTCTTTTTGGTTGGATAAGTTAGCGAAATGATGTTAAAAATATAGAATATAAGTTACCCCAGCAATGAATTCAATGAATAAACAGCAAGAAGAATGATAAGGGGTCCCGCCAATTGATACACTGAGGAAGTTGTAAAGGCCCCCGTAGGAAAAAAAAGACTGTAAATGGAATGGAGAATTTTGTCTAATCAGATTACGACGCTAATGGGGTCAGTACATGCTTAGGATAGTCTTAAGAATTAATGAAGACAACTCTTTCACTTGGTTTCAAGTTGTCAATTGGATTACACTATTACGGTTGATATTGATAATAAATGCTGACAGACCAACCCAACCAGGCTCAGAAAGAAGATCTAAGTATCATAAATCTTTTTTCTTGAGGGTTTTGGAAATCATATATCCCCACATACCCCACCCAGCATCAATAATTTTTTGTTCACTTGGTTTTGTCTGCTGTTCAAGAACAGTCAAGCTACGTGTATGATTTTACATATAATCCGTAACGTACCTAGGGGTATATTGCCATCATATTTTATCATAATTTTTTCTCACAAGAGAGCTATTTTGATACTTCTGTCATTTGTGAGAAGATTATCACTGAACTCGAAATTATTTGAATTGTAATGTAACAATATTTTAGCTGGATTAGTTCAACGAATCTCTCCTTACATTTGGGTTATAAGTGATTTTAATTGCAAATTACTCAAATGTTTCAGTCCTTTGTTTTTTTAAAGATTTGTAAATGTATATAAGAGCATGTGACTGCTGATTGTTTCCTAGGCATGGCATATATCTGGATTGTATTACAAAGAAAGAACACGCCACGATGTCGTGACAACTTTGTCAGTTCTGCAATCAGCTCAACTTAATTATGGTTTAGTCCTTTAGACATTTTTTGCACATATAATCACAGGCACCGTATCATAGTTTCAAAAGCAAATGCCGTCCTATCTAACAACAGCTACAGGGAGAGATACATTCATTCCTCCTCCACTAGCATTAATGCAGAGTGAATATGGATAGAACTGGCTAAAACTCAGACAAACACTTGCAGTCCTGACAGCTTTTGTTCAGGCAATCCAATCTGTTCTCCCAATCTTTGATCGTTACAAAACTTTACAGCGTATTCATTCTATGACTTTCTCAGTCGTCATATGCAATATCCTCAAATTAAAAGATCCATGAAAGAGACTCTTTTCGTTGGGGATATTAAACCTGAACATGGCCGTAGATGTAATTTGCCAAAACGTTGGCTGAACATCAAAGGTTGGAAGAAAAATTGGATTTTCTGGATATGAGTATGTTCACAGTTCCTCTCTGTTATGTCCTTACATTAAATCTTAGTCAACGGGAAAAAAATCATGTACACTCCCTGCAAATTCGGTATGGCATCTATGTGGTTATTCAGAGTTATTCATTTTGTTCATGTTTTTGCAATTTGCACAAAACTTACCTTCTTATTTTGTTGTATCCTTTCATTAATTTGAAACTATATAAGTCATCCTTGTTGAGTTTATCACCAGAGAAAAATCGAAATGAAAATCTACTGAATTAACTTTGCAAACATAGGAGTATGAATATCCAAAATTCAAAAAAAAATCTCAGTGTTGTATCAAAGACCGATATGATGATCCATGTTGATCGGAGTTTACAGGAGAAGGTCACGGACTAAGGACACGTTTTTAATGATTTTTTTCATCTTTATAGTTAGAGTTATGACCATGAAAACGTAGCTGATGTTACCAGGGAATTGGATTGAATTATGTCCATTTTTTTAAAAGCACAAAACCTTTAACAAAATGCAATGTTGGTCAGTGTGTGTCTATGCCTTTCCCATAATAATATATCAGACGATTGAAAAAAAAAACTTGATCTCGTCTCAATTTAAAGGCGACTAAAAAAAGTAAAAATGCTCCCACAAAAAAAAAAAAAAAAAAAACTTAGATATTTCATTCCATGGACTATCACATGATATCAGAGCAAACAGTTAATATAAAATGGTCATCCATTAACATAAGTATTGACTGTAAAACAAAATTTCGAATGTCAGTTATTGAAATTTCTGATGTAATTAGTTTTTATGTGTTTGGCATGAAACCTTCATTATGAGTCTATTTAAAACTGATCCTGAAAAACTGAATCCTTATCATCATAATGTCATCAACTATTATAGGCTTACTTCTTGCGCTACAGCTTTTCCAATGGTGACTGTGACTGCACCAACTGCAGTCATTCGATACCGGCAATCCTAACTTTTTCATCACTCTATTTATTGTCTGGATTATCTTTATTTATGAAGGATACATGTTTCATATGGAAGAAGAGTGGATTTATTACCCAAATAATGAAACGGCATCATTCATCATGGGCATTATTACATGCACGATATGATAATCACGATTTCTTCTAAATAATTAGAGAAAATTCCCCCTCTATTGCATACACGATAACCATCATTTGTTGCATTGAAACATTGATATTCACAAAGTTAAAGATTGAATTTGGAAGCAAAAATCATCGGAAAATGTTATAGCTCTTATAAGAAAAATAAACTTCATCATTAATAGATCATAAAGTACTCGGATTTGCAAAACAACCAGTACAATACATTTACTTTTGATAGCTCTAAATCCTGTATCATAATGAACGTATCACTTCATGCATTACAGCCATATTTCATAAAAAAAAAACACCCAGTACCCACTACCCAATAATTTTTTTGTGTATAGGTCATGGAAGGTGAGTATATACAATCTAACTAGTTTTTTTACGAATACAATTTCGACACAACTTCTTTGGTTCTTTCATTTTTGTCACGATTGCTATCCATCGTCTTACAATTTAACATGTTCACTTGAAAGCAGTTAACACATTTGATTTTTTTTCGTGAGGTGTAATTTCTTGGCTATTGTATTTACTTTGAGGATGACATTATTTGAAGTTATAACAACGTCAACCAGAGCTCAGTCACTAATCTTTTAAAATTCGATAATAATGTCGGTAAACCTGAGTAGTCAAATATGCAAGTGCTTTAAAAATTTGTGCTTCATTTCATGGAACGATGAACGTGACAAATAAAGCATCCATGCTCGCTACGTATTGACAATTGAACGCACAATTATGCAGTAAGCTTTCTACAAGAGTCCAAAATTTCTCAAAGATCCATCAAATATTTCTCTTTGGAGCCGATTATATGAATGGAAATTTTGAAGTGTCCACTCACTGTTATGAACCATGAAGGGATATAATCAATGATGGAGAATAGATTGAAAGTGTATCCTCAGAGTAAATCATATTCTTTGAAAGAAATAAGTATGGAATTATTGATTTTAAATAACTTCAGTCATTTTTAGCAGGTATCAAAATAGCGGAATGAGTCAAAAAAAATTTTTTTTTTTTAATCAAGAAATAATATATTGCATCAAAATCGTGAATTTATTGTTCTTGAACTTCTTTGTCAAGGCACAATAATTTGTGTCTGATGTCTCCCAAGTGCGTCACGTATGTTTTATTTCCTAATCTGCACGCATTTATTTCAAACTTTGAACGTCTCAGTGCAAGTAAAGTGTCTATCTTGCTCCTATCACAGAGTTCTTAATCAAGCAAATCTATTACTATGGTTAGTAAGCCGAATTCAAAAACATCCAAAAAATATCTTGAAAGAAATGGAAAAAAAATCAAGTTGAAATCAGGGCTAATTTTGGAATTTCACACTTCTTATTTGTCTCTTTTAATGTAGATAAAAACACCAATGGACCAATAAATCTATGTTATTGAGTACATCTCACCTGCACCAACCACCCAAACTTCATCACCCAAATTTCTTCACAAATCCTCAATTCCATAGCAATGAGGTTAATACACAATTAAGCGAAAAAAAATCTAATTAAGGAAAAAATGACAATGGAAGGACCCTAAAGAATAGTGCTTCAATAAAACAAACTTTGAATATGATGAAAATGTGAAATCAAACATCAAAAAACAAATCAACAGTGGAAAATATAGAGGTAAAAGAACCACTGTTTCAGCTTCCGATGAAAATTTAATTTTAGATAAAATATTTCTCCAAATATCAGAGAAACGCTTCCCAAATGCAACCCACTGAGAGAAATAATTAAGAATCAATAACTAATAATTAGCTTTAGCTTTTCTGAAAATCTCAAGACACTCATCACAGAACACAACGATAAAGTGATTAGGATGAATACCAAAAAAAAAAAAAAAGAATTAACAAAACTGAAAAATACTTGCTCTCTGCAAAACAAATGTCTCCAATCAAATATCATGTATGAGGCCAATATATTAACCCAAAAGAAACACTTACATTCGGTAAGCATATATTGATTTTTACAAATTGGGGATAAAGTTTGCATCACCATCAACATATCTCAGGATTACACACGAAAAAAAACAAACCAAACGGAGAATAGAAGATAAACCTACATATGCCAAAATATTGAAACTTAATACTACGTATGCGTAAAAGAGAAAAATATGATGATTGATTTTGCCCAAAAGCGGAAAAATGAATAAATAGATAACAAAAACAAATTTGATAAATTGAACGGAAGAAATAAAATGAAATGCTGGCACTGCTATAAATTCTTATCATCGAATAAAACCTCACAACCGATGTATAAATACGATAACACTGATTTACGTAGATATTTGGACCATAAAGCCATCTCAAAGAACCTACAGTTCAAAAAAGTTCTTCATCTTGTGTAGATATGATTAAGAATTACAAATGGCCATAAATGATTTGGAAAAATACTAAGATGTATAAGAAAAGAATTCTATTTACTGCACTCAAGACCAGCAACCACTTACTGATAGCTACAACACGGGAACGGGAAAAGAAGGGAGACGGCTGAAGGAATGATGGATGGAAGAAAAAAATGAAGAAGGAAGGAGAGAATGAAAGAGGGAAGAAAGCAAAAAATAATGAATGGAGGGAGGGAAAAAAGGAGGGGCTCAGAGAAAATTAAGAACAGACGAAAAGACCGGAAAAAAGGAAAAATGTTCGGAAAAGAAAAACGGACAATAAATGACGTGTAGGTAAATGAAAAAGCAGGTGTTTACTAATCTTATAATGACACAGGTCAAATAAACGGGCAGACACTGAGATGAAAACTTGCTATTGGCAGCCTGCAAGATTAATATCTTAATTAGCTCTAAACAGCAAAGATCCTGATATATATTAACTTATGACGTGTATCTTCGTGTGTGTGTGTGTGTGTGTGTGTGCATGTGTGTGCGTGTGTGTGTGTGCGTGCACTCACTCTTGTTTGTGTGTGTGTGTGTGTGTTTGTGTGTGCGTGTGTGTGTGTGTGTGTGTGTTTGGTCTGACTTTCTTTTTTATAATAAATTAACATTCCCTGTAGTTACCTCTTGATCATTTCCACCCGGGGTTCTTCCAAACTCTTGTTTACTTGCTGACAATTGATAACAAATATTGATCTGGTCACAAGTTGACAGGGTCAATAACTCTGGTGGCATTCTATCTGAACGGCATAGGGGAGAGTTTGAACTGTTACATCTACATCAGTCGGGAAAAGTGAGTAAACAAATATTAAATATCCCCTGGTCCTTAGTAGCCTAAAGTTCAGGATCATCTCATTGGCTTCATTGTACATGTCATTTGAGATGACTTCTCTCGTAATTGACAATAACCCCTTAGAGGTTGTTTTAACTCAATGTCAAAACAAATAAACCACACAAAGTAATTCTTTTCGGTCTTGCGGACAATCTAGAATTAAAAAAAACTTAGCCGAGTTAAACTTTCAGGAAGACACGTATCTATGATAAATGGTGTGGAAAAAGACCTTTGGTTGTTTTTCAGTTTCCTAAATTGTACATTGAATGTTACTTCCAAATCAAGAACGGACATTGGCAGAAGGGCATTTAGATAATTATATGATACATGGTAGTTTGAAAACAGTCTGTGTTTTTTGAGGGATACTATATTTTCTTCTATGGTTAGTAGCTTATATAAAGCGCGTTATATACTGAAAAAACTGAGAACATGATTTTAAATCCGTTAATACTGTATCTCTCTTTGAAACAGGCTCGTAGAGCAGCAAAAAACTTTTAGGCTTGTGTTGGCAAAAAAATATCTCATTGAAAAGCTTGAAGACACTGTATAAGTGACCAAAAAAGGGTTTACGAATAAAGGTCATTAACATATTTATATATGATCGATAAACGAATTTATAAATACACGATATTCTAAGGTTGAAATTCGAGTTCATATAACTGCTTTCAGAATGGGAATCCGGATCAGAAAAATGATTTTGTATGTTAGCTACAGCTGCCTGTCTTTATTTCGGATCGATACCGTTGAAAACTGGTCTAATTCACCAAATCCCTGTACTGTACCGTGAATGGATTCCATAACACAAAACCGAGAGAACCTCTTGGCTAACCTACCTCTCATAATTTAAATCCAAACAATCAAAAGATGATCTTCTATACCAATCTCAACCTTCAGAAAAATCAGATCAATAAGTTGCTGTGTCTTTCGGCAAGTAACGCGGATGTGTCTCAGCCAACCATATTTACTCCATTCCCAGTCGTAATAAATCGTGCATAATTCATAGGTAGCCAACTTTGAGGTTGAAACTGTTATACACTACCCTCCAAAGCCCAAGTTCATAAAGATTACGATTGTGAAATTACCTTTTTTTTTGAGTATTGGAAGGATCAGAAAAAGAGATATAGATGTACAATGTAGGTGTTCCCGACATTTTTCATTGATAAAAGAAAACTTAGATCCCTACTCTCCAGGATAGGGGAGGTATTCTTCTCTCTTAATCACTGACCCTTAATCAAAACTGTCTATTCTAGATTTTCTCTTGTTTTGGATTGGTTACTTCAGTGTATCGTTATGCACCTCGATTTTGTAGCAAGATAATCATTCAATGGACTGCAGTAATTACTGTGTAGTTTGAATCGCCGGTGTGAAGTTGACTTCGACTCAAGAAAAAATGCTCCAAAATGGTTTTGACGATTCAAAACGATTTTATCGCTTCTTCTGACGGTTTCATTTTTTTTTGCACACAGTGAGTAGCAAGATCAATCAATTGTATTTTGGAATAAGTATTTTCTAAAAGTTCATGGTATCTGGAATTTGACGCAATACATTTAAATGATATGGTCGAAGGGAATGATAAAGTCCATCATGCTTAGCAGTATGTTTAAGACGTTCATTAGAAATCCTGAATCTTGATTATTCGCATTCAGAAACATCAAATATACATTCAGAAAAGGATACTTGGACCTGATATTATTATTAAGCTTTTGATACTCTATTAATATCCCGTGAAAGGTATTTTTCTGCATCTCAAAACATCAAAATATCATGATTGTAATTAGATATGCAACCAATATTGCAGAAGATCTATCATCTGTTGATAGGCATTCCTGTGCATTGCGTAATCCAAAAGGCATTTGTTTATCGATAAAACAGACAAAAAAGAGGTTTCATGACTGTTTTGTTGCCGATTTTATATCTATTTTGAAATTACTTATTTTCATCACGTCGTATTGTTGATAAGAGATTTCTATTTGGAATTTGGAAACCATATGTTTCTTATAAAAAGTTCAACAACGCTAAGATTTAAAAGGAGATATGATTCAATTATTCTTCATTTTTTTTAGATTCTTCCGTTGATATGTCAGATCTAATCAATGCAATTTTGTTTGGTCTTTGTATTCAATTTGCTTTCACTTAGCTGTGAAATAAGTGAGACATCGAGTGGATATATAACACCATTCAGATTTTTGAATATATATGTATATATATATATATATATATATATATATATATATATATATATATATATATATATATATATATATATATATATATATATATATATATATATATGTGTGTGTAGACCTAAAATTGAACACTACAACACACATTTTTGATCATCTACATGGAAAAAAAGTTCGATTTGAACATGATAGCAGATTTGCATCTTTTCTTCCTTCGTTTGCTGCAACAGTGAGTTGCATAACAATGAAAAAAATTATAGGAAAGGAACGTTCCCTCACCCCGTAGAAACACAACTCAAATGGATCAGCCAATACTTTTCAAAAGAAAAGAAACATATCGAAACTTACCATGTTAAAACAGATTGTTTCAACCAAATCTGAGTATAAAAAAGTTTCGAATCCACACAACTATCAAAACTTTTTATTCTGTATTGTTTACCAAAGTGAATTATTAAATTTTTTTAATACCATGTATATGAGGGTTTTCAAGAATATCTTTAAAAAAATCGTTAGTACTAAAGTTTTGGATCAATGTATTATCTTAGGTAATGTGGTTTCTAAATAACTTCATTCAAAAAAGCAGCCTATTCACACGTCTATTCTTGGCAGAAAAGAAATATATTTTTTTTATTCGGCAGTGTCAGGAAACTTTTGTGCAGAAGAAAGTTTTCTCCTCTCAGTTGCAAAAATAAATGATATAAAATGTGTAGAAATTCCCTGTAGTTTTTGTATATTTGTTCAGCTATTTCTTTCCATCAGCTCCCACGCAAACCATGCCACGAATCATTGAATGAAAATACTTGTTTTTAATTTACACTGCTCAATCTGATCAATGAAGACTCTATCGTTATATTGATACAGTAAAAGCAACTTAAAAGAATGATTTGCTATAATTTTAGTCGTGCTTAGACGTGAGCAAATCTAGATACAGTGATATATATATATATATATATATATATATATATATATATATATATATATATATATATATATATATATATATATATATATATACTTTATTGTATGATATCAGTTATGTTCCCTTGTAAATAAGAGTAAATAGACACAAAATCCTCTCAGTGGCAACAAGTCTGTGGAATTTTTGCATCAAAGAAATTCACAAACCACTGTATTGGTAGATTCAACAAATCAACTCAAAGCGGCAGAATATCGTTTTATGTCTTGACTCCCCCTGATAGCACGATACTCTTTGTTTCCCTAATAGTTCCAGTATTTTAGTGGTATTTTCTCCATTTATTATCATCATCATCATCATCTCTGTCATCCGCCTATTAACTCAGCCTATATTTGCCTGAACCCCCTACCATTGGGCAACAAGGAACCAGTTCATTTTGAACTTTTTTAGTTTCTCCTTTCGTGTTATATTTCGTACAGCACTGGTTCTGCTTGTGATTTCAGGGGATCCATATAGTAAATTGTGACTTTTAGCGGATGTCTGCTTAGTTTTTTTTCTCCCTTTTTTTTTTTCAGATTCTATGATTTTGACACAATTCTCCCTATAATATATTTTGAGCTCTCCATTTTATGATGGGCAAGATTTTTCTTTGGTGCACATCATATGGTTCTCAGTTTGCAGGAAAATCTGTGGTTTTGGTTCCATTTTTCAGTTACAAAAGTGAGTATAGGCTGGATGCATTGGTGGTATACTCTCTATATTAGTAATTGCGTGATTGTCCTGATCATGAACGTTGAACAAGTCTTGATTTAAATTTGCCAACTGATTTTTCACTTGATTTCTCATTCTTCTGAAGATGTTTTTGATATTTTTTGTCTTGGGTGTATGTATTGGTCAACTTTCTCTCAACAGTTCAGCGTTTTAAATTTTGAGTATTGTGCTTTGTTTAAAATATATTTGTTGTACTTGGCATTTATTTCACTGAAGTTCATTGGGAGACTAATTTTCTCGCCTTTTTCGTTTAGTCAGGTCAGCATCATCTGACACTCATGAGGTTGCTAACCAAGGGGTTAATTCCATATCACCTCATTTTGGCATTTCCACAAAAAATGCTCACCCTATACGGAAACAGAAATATATTGTTGCATCCAAATTTAGTCATTTTGTTCCAAGACAAAGAGATACATTAGAACGGGGAATGACAGAAATAGAGAAATAGGATGACAGTGTGTGTGTGTGTGTGTGTGTGTGTGTGTGTGTGTGTGTGTGTGTGTGTGTGTGTGTTTGTGTGTGTGTGTGTGTAATATCGAAAAAATGTTTAATTCCATTATATTTTCATTCCAAAGAATGGTTCATTCATTCATTCCAAAGTTTTCAATACTTTTCATGTCAACTGATTTTATTAAGAATGGAATACTTTTTCCAACTTATTCTAGAGCAAATTACTATGTTTACTTTGTTCAGATTCCAAAATAAAAGTGTAATATCTATGCTCTGTTACTATTTTTGTGTTCTCTACTCGCTAAAGATTATGTAAATGCTGCTATATTAAATGACTCGCATTTACGTTTGAATTGATTTTTTTCTCCAAGCGATTCAATTCTAATAATAATGTTTATTTTTTCATCCAATTTTTCGATCCAATTTTCCATCCAATCTACATTAATGATTTAATGGTTGGAAACTCTCAATTCACAAAACTTTATTTCTTTATCTTCTCTCCTGGACATAAAATGCATTTTGTTTATGAACTGTTGCATGACATAGCTTGCTTCATTTGATTATCAGTGCTGTGTTTTTTGCGTGTATACGTGTGTGTGTATATGTGTGTGTGTGTTTGTATGTGTGTGTGTGTGTGTGTGTGTGTGTGTGTGTGTGTGTGTGTGTGTGTGTGTGTGTGTGATTGTAACACCATGCACTGAAGATGGAATTGTGTAAAACGTAGCGAGCAAATGATGGCAACAATTCATTTGTTTCTTTACAATATTGATGTACTGCTCATATGTCTCAATTGAATCATTTGAAGACGAGCAATTGGTTATAAAGATATTCGAAACGGCTGGATACTCTAGGAACAACATTTTTACTCACACACACGCACACACACACACACACACACATATATATGTATATTCTATAGACTTAATCATGTGATGTGTGCGCGTGTGTATGTGTGTTACAGTTTTCGAGTTTTAATATGTTTTAATTTGCTGTTACGAGTTGCAACAAATATGTTACATCCGAAAACATTTTCATATAGCGCTGTTAATGCAATGCATGGGCTTTTCCTCAACATTCTTGGAAGTTGAGTTTCTAATAAAATCTTTTGATCGGTAACTAACAGTTGCAGAATGTGGAAAATAGAAAGAAGTTGCATTTGTGAGATCTCAGCTGTATTCATAAATGATTATTTCCTTTTGCGAATAACTATTTTTCCAAACGATGATATAAGTTGCATCCATGGACAATGGTTTCTGAATATGCTTATAGACCTGTCACTTTTATATGATTACAAAGGTGCAGGCTGCTCTGCGTCTGGACAATGGTGGCAAGCTAGTAGCCTTGAGTAAATTAATCTTGTGGTATTGGCCCATACTAAGCTAAAAATCGTTACGCCACCGCTCAAAATCAAGATTCTGCCGACTTCAAGTTTGATGCTCCTCTGGATTAGGGATAAATGTTGACTATTGATGGGCTATTTGTGTGCTCAATCATGTCGGTCAATTGATTGAAAGATTATTACGACAGATAAGGTGAGAAAATGGATACAACAGCAAAAAAGTCGTATTTGAGGTGTAACAGTTTTGGAATGAATTTTGAACATATATAGTTCCTTCTCTCATCATTATATAATAAGGACATAAAAACTTGGGGGACAAGATAGATAAGCGTCGTTTTCTTCCACCAGCAGATCATTTTAGAATATCCTGTTTAAGGACTTGGAGAAAATCACTGTCGAATTTTCGTGTGCGTTTATTTCCATTTGTTTTATTTTACTTGAACAATTTATCATGATTCTGACTAGCTAGGTCCAATGACACCGGAGAGAAACTTTGTTAGCTGCACATTTCTGGAACAATTCCCCTACTCTCTACGTTGCCAGCCTCTCACGAAAGTGCTGTTAATCAATCACGTCGCTGGGATGAGCAAATCAAACATTATCATCAATCTCTACACTTTCAGATTATTACTTTTTGTCCTTCTCTATGCAACAGTTCTTGTTTGGTCAGCAGTCCGAAAAATGCCTCAAAAAATCTATTGAATCATACGCATGATCGGTTTGAAGTGAATTTAAAGTGAATCCGTGGTTCATGGAAGATGAAACTTAGTTAGAAATTTCAAGTAAAGGAATCATGGCGATATACTTTGATGGTTTGTAAGCTTATTTCTCAAACTATAGCAGTGAAAAGTATAATATTGATGTTTTAAAGGTCAAGCTAAACCTAGTCAATATATTTAGCAACAATGGTTGATATACTGATTTTCTTGAATGTATTATAATTTCGGATTTATACTTTCTTAGGTTAATTATCGACCCCAAGTCTTCAGCCTTATGACCAGCCCCACGAAACATACAACCAACCAGGAGAACAGTATGTATATCGATTTAATAACTCTACGTGGTCCTGACCGTCTCAAACTTTCCTCCAACTAATATTGCCAACGTATGTCTGAGGAGATTTTCAATAGTGCTAATTCATATGAGTGCAATTTTAACTTTCTAATTGATCAAGTAATTCATTCTTTGGCCAATACCCTACTATTTTCATGTTGTCCATTTTCTTGCATCCCTACCTTCTTCCCTTCTTTTTTTATATCAAGTCGGGTCCCTTAGTTAGATTTCAAAGACCTAGGTATTTTTTTTTTTTAATTTCAATATTCAGGACAGCCTAACGCTAATCTTGGTACTATTTGTTTATATGAATTAACTTAACTCAGTTATACATTCCATACTGTATCACTGTTTGTAGTGTTTGTATCATTTTTGTTATTTCATAAAACAGTTTAGAGTCTCATTCATTTGATTGCGTCTAGACTACAGTGATAAGAGATTCGGTTTATCGTTTGAATTGTCCTCTGCGTGAGCGTATCCGTGATTATTCTCCTGATTTCTAATTTTGTTTGGTTATTTGTTTTATAATTGTTTTAGGTCCTTATTTAAAAATCAATCCAATTTCTTGATTTTACTAATTATTTTAACAACCATGGTATCAGATATTCCTTAATGATCATTTGTGCGATGTCATTTTGTCTGTTGCTCAAAAAAACAACGGAAACAGCGAGTGCAATGTGAGCACACGAACGCAAAATCTGCTTGTCTTCAACAAATTCTACTCAGTGTGCTTGTATTCACTGGTGACTTGAAATATAAATTCTGTTATTATCTTAACTAACGTATCAATTTTATCTTTTGTTGAATTCACTTTAAAATGAAGACATGTATCTTTGAGGTTAGGGTCTATTGTTGCAACAAGCTGTCGACACACGATATAAAGAGAGTTTTTTTCAGATAGCTCTGTGCAATAAATTTCAACCACAGTAGCACTCTTAGCAAAGTGACAAACGTAATCAAGAAGCTCCAACATGTTTAAGGGAGAATGTAATATTCCTAAGGATTAGATCTCATAATATCATTTTCACATAACTAAGTAAGTACGCTGTGAATATTTATATCTGATATCAACACCCTCACCGAGAGAATCTTACAAAGTGTGTCAAAACATGTGCATCTATTTAAATTCTGCATTAGGTAGAACATAATTTATCACTCGAGTTGTTTTTTGAACGGGGTGTATTTTTAATGAGAAACTAAAAATTGACGTCATTTGCAAGACGGAAGGAGATCGTCTGAAGCTGAAACACATATTAGTAAAGTAACTGGATCATCTTCGAATTTACGGATGGATTTTCAAAATAATTTTGGGATAAATTGTTGAGTTATCTTCCTAAAATTCACTGGATTCCCTTTGCGAATTGGGATATCAACTGTTTTGAACTTTAAGGTGTGTTAATGGTTTTGCTTCTTGCTGAATACAAATTCACCTTGTAGTTCAATTTCTGTATTGCTTCATTTGCAACAATGGAACTTAGTAAAATGCCTGATGCTTTTTGAGGGAATACTCAAGGGAAACAACAACATCTATGTAGTATATGGCACATGTATCTTTATTTCCACAGTTGTATATATAAATATTATCATTGATTTGATTCCAGTATACAATGAAACGGTATTAGTAGTAGAAGTAACTAACGCATCCCAACACTCGACTAGTGAATATCTTTGGTCGGCTTCTATCCTTTGTGCATGCCCTTCCCCTTTTCAGCACATCCCAAATCCAATTCAACGTAACTTAACTTTTTCATCATAATCGACATATCAGCTACTTATGAAGCACACATAAATACATTCACAAATTATTTGTTGGTGTGTTGCACAATCTTTCGTCTGCCATTTTATTTTTCATGTAGCAAAATGGATGACATATTTGCGAATTATAGTAAAAAATTCTACCTTGACGTAGAAATTGCCCGTAATCCATTCTCGATTCATTAGTATTCAGTGACTGGCGAGAAAAAATAGAGGATTCTTGCTGAATATATTATTATTTTAATAATCAATATTTGTTCGTGTAATCATTCGATATCATTATCCCAGAATATGGAGGTTAACCTGGAGCTTAAATATATTTTTTCTTTTCTATGTGATACAAGTTGTTCTATAAAACATATGTATCCTCTGCCAGACATATATCAATCACTTGCATCCAATATATCAACAATGGTTTGTCCTGCATACATTACTGGTTAGTACTCATCAATACTCCACTAATTTTAGGGTTTTTCTTCTTTTGAAACACTACACTGATTTTTTGATGCAGGTTCTACTCACCTCGAAATGATTACTGCAATAGAACAATTGTTTCTCTTCTTTTCTGTCTTCATATTCTTCTGACAATTTTCGTCAATTTATCTGATATTGATACAATGAACTTTCGTGATCAACCATTCTTATACCTCAATTCTGATCTCCAAAGCAAGTTGGATATCTTTATTTGAAAAAATCTCCAATTCTGCATAGGTTACAGCCAAATATATGATTTGTTACTATATAAAGTATCAGAGAAGAGACAATTTATATCTTAAAAGATGTGATGATTATAAGACGAAGACAAAAGTTAGACTCAGACGGACAGACTTGTAACGGTGTGTCGGGAAAATTTCAATTCATCCATCGAATTCACCAAAAAGTTCCATTTTTCGATCAACATTTGTTCTGGTCTTCAAAAATAGAGCCAATATCAATCCATCATCAGAAGAAAAAAAGCGGGAGTTATTTCAGACTAAATATGGTTTCCCTGTCAATCTAAGAATGGAAAACAGCATTTGTAGTTATAACTCTGACCTGGTTCGATCATCGGTAACCGTAGTGACTCATCTTAATACTCTTTTAACTCAGCTACCAATACAGAGGAAAAAGATACATGTTCGTAGAGTGGTTGGATATATGGGAAGGTGCGTGTATGTGCGCGTGACAGAGGGAGAGAGAGAGAGACAGAGAGAGAGGCCTAGAGAGAGAGAAAAGGCGTTTATAAGAGAGCACTTGTGTGTATGTGAGCGTGTGTGTGTTTTGGTATTTATGCAATAATAACAAAAGCAATCGACCATAAGAAATATTGTACTTCCTTACATATCATATCTACACTAATATGCGTCATTTTTTCGGACTATTATGTGTCAATTTTCACACTGATATGTGTTCACACTGATATGTGTCCTTTTCCACGCTGATATCCGTCAAGCTCTACTCTGATATGTGTCATTTTCCACACTAATATGTGTCAAAACTGATCTGCATCATCATCCACACTGATAAGTGTCATTCCCCTCTCTATCCCATTAATGGAAGATCCCTCGATCCTTTGAACATTAATGTATTTCATTCTGTCTTTTTTATCAGCATCTCACATCTTGTGATCATTCAAGTGAAGAGGAACTAAAAACTCATTTTTAAGAATTCAAACTTTATTTGCAAACTTCTCAGTGCTCTAAGTTGCACTTCTGCTCAGCAGTGAACAAGGATTCATGCTGAGTTGCCATTTAAATTGCCGTGAACGTATTTTGAGGACGGTACATAAAGGAAAAACGGGTCAATTATATAACCACGTGGACGAGAAACCAATTTATATCTCCTTTGCTCAGGAATTATGCAGTCGCAGGTTTACGAAAAGATAAGAGCGTATAGTATTGGATTCAGGAACAAAGAAAAATATTGAATTAAATAAGTGAGTAATCTTTGTTTCAAAATAATCTGACTAAGAACCATTGGTCCTCTGGGAAAAGTTTCATGACATCCGTTTTGCACAGGCTTTTTGGTCCTGCTATAAACATGGCAAAACTAAGGATAACATTTTCTAAGCTAATTTATATCATATATGCTAACAGAATGTACTGTGAAATAACAATAATGACGAAATTAATCCTAGTATTTGCTGGAATATTCGTTATGCTTCAAATTAGACTTTCAGAAAAAGACTGAAAGGCCATACGACAAATACACTGGTTGAATACAATTCGTTTTCAGGGTTTACCTAATTATGTGCGTATAAGTTTTCTATTAAAAAAATCATGGGAACTAAATTATAAGGTGTGTGTGTGTGTGTGTGTGTGTGTGTGTATGTGTGTGTGTGTGTGTGTGTAGAAATTAATTGGACTTTTATCGACTATTAGAAAAAAATTACTAATGAAACTCACTAGATACAGATTGATTGATAATTAGTGGAAACATTGATTTGATTTTCATTCTGCAACGGCAATTTTTGCTTGATAAGTTTAATGTGACAAAGATGGAGGAATCGTTACATTAAGAATATCGATAGACTCCAGTGAGATCATTATTTCTTACTCGTCTCTGTTTCAAGGGATCTATAAAAGTATCCAAATAATAATGGGGTCTGATGAACCACGGGTATTTTGATCAGGCAGCATGTAAATCATAGATGTTCAATATATTACGTCTTCAAGGCAGTATTTTATCTCATACCAAAACAGCAATTATGTTATCATTCTAAGTATCATTTCCCTTTAAAAAGACATGAACATAGATTGGATCAGAATTGTACCATCTGATCAATTTATCAAAAATTAGTACCCTTCCCTCCCCGGGCTTTTTTACTTTACTCATGACGTCAATGATTTGTTTTATGTCACTCAGTATCCGACCATCTACTTCAGGAGATAAATTACAAGCTATTGTGATTTCACTCCATCCAACCAATTGGCAACTATTGTCAAATTAACTTTTGACTTTTCAGATACAAACTCTCCTCTGTAATCACACAGGGAGATGAATAAAAGTGTGATGATTTTTTTAAGATGTATATATATACACGCACACACACACACACACACACACACACACACACACATATATATATATATATATATATATATATATATATATATATAATTGTGTCATCTACAGACAGCTGTTCTGTAGCATTACAACTCTTCAACGTGGCTATAGACTTTCCATTTTCTCAACCAATACCACGAAGTAGGACTGAAACTATATATATATATATATATATATATATATATATATATATATATATTAATGTTGGTGTGTGTGTAGAATTTTTTCAAAATATGCACGTAGAATGTATTTACAAGCATTCACACATTCAAATGTATGCATTTACAAACTTCACACCTTGCAATTCTGCAGTAACGATTAGATTACCTCAAATTTTAATGTGAATATCGAAGCATGGTAATGAAATGAGCTTCAGATAAAGTGTTCGGAGTCAAACACACGTATGCCAATACCTTTGCTGTGGAAAGATATCCCTTTATGCCAGAGTCTTTTCAGTGAAAAATTATTCTCAAGACTTATTGTCTTGGCATTTGGTCTTTCATTGTCGTCAACACATAGCACAAACTGACGTTTGATAATACAGTGGATTAGATCTTTTTTTTTTACAAAACAAACGAATGTTGTCTACTTGGTTGAAACGAAAATGTATTCTGAAAATATTTATGTATACGTATCCCTGGAATTATATGCTTGTGCAACCCCTTGGAAAATTAGCTTTGTGAACTTCACTCCTGACATAATGTCGATGTTGATGGAACTATATAATTTATCTATCAAAATTGTCCAAAATCATTCGTGACTACCAAATTGCCAAGTAGTCAAATGTTTATTCAACCTTATTTTTGTCAGTAGTATATTGCTTTGTACCTTCCGAATATTCCTCGTACTAGATAAATCTAATAAATCCAAATGTCGAAAAGTAATCAGTTTATTTCAAAGACATATTTTTTATTAAGGTCATGAATTGCTTTGTGAACTCAATTATGTTCGTGGCAGTTTTCAAAGGCGTTGAACTTGTTCAAATGTTAACATTGGGAAATATCGGAAAATAAAGCCAGACATTCTATGCACATAAGTCTATTGGCTGCATCAGGTGTTGAAGAGTATCATTTATCCATTACATTTCTTAAATATGCGGAACGAAAACATTTGCCCATCATCTCTGCGATATGTGATGGCTTGAATGAATGATTGAAAAATTCATTAAAACTTAAACTCGGTTGATTTATTTTTGGAACTGAAATGAAAAGATTTCTGTCATGTGGAGTTAACGAGTTGACCTACTCATCGTGTGATTCGAATCACGTAATGCATTTGAGCTGTTACCAATGGCAGACAGTAAAAGTTTTGTTTCAGATCAAATTTTCCGTTGAAATTTCGAAGATAAGAAGTTTTATTTTCTCGAAAACAGTTAACTCCAAACATTGGCCACCATTAGAAAGCAAGTATGCTTTACATACACACAAGAATGCACAGGCATGTACATTCTTCACACCCGAATAAGAATAAAGTATACATTGTAGTTAATGAAATGCATTATTCAAATATTTTACGTTTTCCTGTGATTTGTGTCAATTGAATTACCCCCCACTTACAGACCCATTTGCATCTGAAATCTCAGATGAAAAATTTTAATTAATTTTTTTACTCATTTAATAACATTGTTTTGTTTATCTTGGCTTGCTTATTTTTCAGTAATGTTCAACCAGTCTTAACCAAGTACAGCTATCTCAAGTCAACCCAACTTACTATCTTTCGAAGGTGCAGGTGGTCTAATGATACAAAAGATGGAATCGAAGATCATAGTTCGAATTCTGGTTGGAACAGTTTGCCGTTGAGTGTCACCGAGAAATATTGAGTGTGGTTAGAGAGGCTTCGACAGGATTATAATCAATCAGGAAAAGATCTGCTGAAGTTGGTACCTTCTCACTGAAAAAATACTATTAGCTTTGTGTTGCACTCTTGGTAATATTGTTGATATTTTGGTACATTTCATGAGTTCTGCATCTATATTGATGAATAAGTCCAGAGAAGATGGAGCAATGGCGTTTGCTCCTACCTTAAAAATACAATAGAAATGTCATATGAAACTTGAGTCACACGTTCTATTCTTCAAGCGGTTGTTTTTACAAAAAAAAATCGAGGGGAATGCACTGCTATCTTGATGATTTATTTTCTGATGTGCCACACATCTTCTTTTATTCGTGTGTGCGCATGTATATTTGTCAGGTTGTCCACCACTCTATTGAAAGCATTCACCCAAAAGTACAGTCGAACTAAACATGGCATTTATTCACGATAAATATGGCGTATGTTTCAAATTTAGAAGTTTTTATTCAAGGAAAAAAACTTTCAAAAAATTTAGAGAGGATTCTATTCAAGAGGTAAATGGAATGTTGCAACTACAGCAGGGTATATTAGGTTTCCATTTCGGTCATCATATGCACGTTTTGAATCGACCCTCAATCGAGGGGCAATTAGCTCTCTTCCAATTTCATTCAAACTTGGGAAATGTCAACTGTAAATGCATTACCTAAATGCCAACCCTATAAGTTATAGTTTTCCCGAAAAGATCAATAAAACACAAGTATTGGATGGTTTTCTAAAACAGTTTTAACTTATTCCACATGCTTTCAGAGAGTTTCATCTTTTTTCAGGTAAAAAGACGGTCAAAAGCCTCATTGTAATACTTTCACGTACAACATATTTTTTGAATCGATAACATTTGTTTTGTTCTGCTCTCTTTCTTCAAATTTATTGAAATATAATGTCACATTGTCCCCTCCATTTTAATCTCAATTTCCTTTCGTCTTTTTTGCTTCATTTTGCATCTGGTTGCAATTTTTGACATTCCTGCTTACGATTTCACTTTCCAAAGAGATTTGAGAGGTTCATATCTTTAATTCCCGCTATGTTCTGATTTTTTTAATCAGTATTTCAACGTATTCAATGGAAAGAACGAGATGAAAGCTACTATAATATGATAATTTTGAATCGAATAAAGAAAAAAAAACCCTGAATATTCTTTTTTATCCCTCTTCAGGCTATTAGCAGAAATTGTTTTCAAAAGTGATAATACGGACAAAGACGACTAATCATTAATTAAGCGAATTCCATCAGAATAAACAGTTTCAGAAATAAACATTAGTTTCATCCAAGAAAACACGTGTTTTCTGGGTGATAAATTATATAAAAACATTTATCGTTCCGTTCGATGGAAACGTTTCATATGAAACATTGTATGGAAATTTCACATTATCCATGACAAGTTCTATTACTCATCTCGAAAAATTTATCGAAAAAGAAAACTAACAGAAAAAATTAGGAAACGAAAGGATCACTTTTCATTCAATCATTTATGGTGTCAGAATGAATTATTTTACCTGAATTCGATTTTACTTTCTTCGGGACTTTATTGTTTTTGAGAAAAATGACTTTTTTTTTCTTTACAAACCTTGGTTGGTAAAAGTTCAAATCCGAGACAAAATTTGAAAAAAAAAATGGAATAAAGGAAAAAATAAGAATCAAATAAACATAAAAACAATGTTTGAATGTTGCTAAATATCATCATTCTTCTTATTTTCATCAGTTTTGTAATTTCAGAATCCTAACCCTATTAGCCTACTGAAAGCCAAAAATAAGGAGGGTCGTAATGTTCCCCGCCTTCAGTAACCGAAATGTTATCCATAAGACACTCTGCGCTCATACCTAATCAGCACCAGAAGAGAGAAAATACAAATTCCATCTCACATTACAACTGTTGATGATGTCATCAAACTTTCATGCGATGGAGAAGTTTATTGATTTTCCATCTAGTGTCATTGTGATGTCACAACTCTAGGTGATGTCATCAAATGTCCATCTGTTTTGAGAATTTTGCTAATTATCTATTTTGAGTTGATATAGACAGAAGAAAAATATGTGACCCTAATCCTACACACAAAGACATGTTACAATTGAAACAGCATCTTGTGATCTAAATGCCAATTATTATTTGAGAAAAATGTGGGGGTGGTTTTTTGACTATTTGTTATTTTCAATATATCACGAATGCTATTCTTCAATCATTTCTCAATGGATGTCTATACTTGATCTCTCGCTCTCTCGCTCTCTCTCTCTCTCTCTCTCTTTCCCTCTCTCTCTCTCTTTCTCTCTCACTCTCTCTAGTCTGTAATCATATGTACAAAAACAGTATTGTCCTGGGACACAGTATTAAGCAATAATCTCTACCTTATAATGCATAGCCCACATATGTCTGTGCTTTATTGGCATTCACCAAGAGGAAGATGATGATGATAATTATCATTATCATCATTATCAGTATTATCGTGATTATGATTATCATTATCATCACTATTCTTTTCTAAATTTTTGTTCTGGATACCTGATGACAGTCAGCCGTCAAAAGTCACCAGCTTTCATATCTTCCTCACTAATCAACACAGAGGTGTTGATTTTACCGTCCAAACCTGGACATCTTCTCGGCTGATTAGTCAACGCTTACGGGTAAAGGGTGGATATCTCACATTCTTCCCACAATATCATTGCAGTCCCCAGTATTGTTGTACTTTGTATGATCTCAATCCTCCCTCTTAGTTCCCCAAACACGTTCTTTGTGTCTTCATTACTGCTCTGAGAGTACCTACTTCTATTTGCAATATCTTGACTTCCATGTTCTATACCCTTTTCAGTTCCCTCGCCAGTCTGGGTATTTTCGTGGCCCTTTTTTCTCCCATCTACTCAGACATGTCTCTCATTGACACAACCACATCTAGTATTAGGCTGGTCCTTCTTCCCTTGTCCAAGATTACCAGGTCTGATCTCCTGCTTGGATGGCGTGACCAGTTTGGATTTCAATGTCCCTGAGTAATTTACGGCTTCTATTTCCTAGCACTGTGTCCAGTTTTTGCTGATACCATTTTTTATGGGATTGAATCCAATTTGTTTTGTCGGTTATCAATGTTTCACTGTTGCTATCGAACTTTTTGAAAAGTTTTCACAATCATCTTGGACTTTTTGTATACATTCACTGATTATCTGGTTAAAAGTCTCTGCCGTCTCTCCACATTTGTGCCGTTTGCTGTCCGTTTGGGTTGACATAGTTTGTTCTGATGCATTTGGTTGTGCTGCTATGATGGGTGATTCTGTATCCATTTTCAAGATTTTTTTTTTTTGCAGCTATGTTCATTATCCCACGTCTCCTATGATTGCCTTTTGAATTCTCCGTATACTCTCTTTTCAGTTTCGATATTTCATCCTTTATTTGCTATGCTGCCCTTTAGTTTGTTTTCCGGTTGCACTACTCCAGGTACTTTTCATAATATCTTCATTGTTTGTTTGTGCATACTCTTTCTGATCCTGTTTTTGAGACTGTCTTTTATGCTGAAAAGACCTGTACTGCTTTCTCTACTGTTTGCAAATAGTATATGTGTCACCTGTATGGTGTGGAACCTGGTGTATTGCCAAAAGCTTTTTGTGAGCCGGTCCATTGATTGGAGATTTTCCTTTTTTCCATCAAAGTAATGGACATATTTATGTAACTACCCGTATTTCCCATGAGTTCATTCCTTTATGCAGAATTTTTTTCATCGTCTCAAGGTCATTTTCTTTCTCTTATTTTCTCTTTAATTCTTCCCATTTCATCCTGTTCATTTGAGAACTCCCACGTATTTATATCGGTCCTGAGGGCTCAATGCTCTATTGTTTTGCGTGCTTTCTTTTCTTACTTGACTATTAGTGCGCTTATTCCCATGCTGAACCTAATCCCAGTGTTGTCATTGTATGCTTTCACCTTGATAAACAGCATTTCCTGCTCTTTGCAAATAGTTTATATAACACCCATGTGCATGGTTTCGTTGACATTTCCTTTTGTCTTTGAAAGGAGCAAAGTGTTGGTAGTCAAGATGTTAGCTGCACAATATATGAAATTGGCATGCACAGATCTGGTTCTGGCTTAGAATCACAAATAACCCTGTTCCCCTTCAATATATATTCACACACAAACGCACGTTCACATCCACACACCCTCACACACACACACACACACACACACACACATATATATATATATATATTAATAAATATATGTACATATATATATATATGTATATATATATATATGTATATATATATATATGTATATGTTTATACACACACGTATACATACATACATCTATATCTATCTATCTCTTTCTTTCTCCCTCTCTTTCTCTCTCACTCTCTCTCTCTATCAATATATATATATATATATATATTGTGAGAAAGGGACCAAAAGAGAAATCTCGTATTTTTGAGATAGATCTCTCTTGTCTCAAGCTTGGTTTTGTACAGTAAACAACTTCTCACGTCGAATGATTGACTTCTATATACTTTAGATAATTTTGTGAAGGTAAATGATACGTGTCAAAGTTACGTCTCTGATGGCAATATCCAGGATAATCACATTTTATACTTCGATTCATTTCACCTGGAAAGACAACTTTTCTAATTAGAAAAGCGAAGCTTACATAATTTGCTAATCTTGCTTTTTCAAATGTTAAAAATTTGATTCATTTACAATAATTTATCAGTGTGGTAACACTTCTTTAGTAAGGATAATAAAATTATCTTACGTGTCCATTTTTTCTCTTTCTGAACTTTGCTCCTGCGAACTTTTCTGACTTGCAAAATTAGCAAAAGCTGAATGAAGAGTTTTGTCGTAGCTCAGATTTAAAAAAGAACCAACTTTTTGCGAAACCAATAACTCTTGTAAATCTTTGGTTACATTGTTTGAGAGAAGACAGAAATAGTCAATCTTTCATACACATTTGGGATTTTATTTCTTATGTGTCAATATCTCGGAAAATGGACGGTATGAAAAGTCGAAAATATCCTCCTTGTTTCTCTGTAATCTTTGTCCCCACTGCTGTTATACACCAAACTTGCAGAATAAATGAGAAAAAATGATTTTAGTTCATTTTGCTCTATATACAGAGAGCAAAGGCCGCATGGAGAGAACTTAATCATCAACAGACACTATTGATCAAATAAGAATAGGTTTCGGTGACCAATGAATCTTACCTACCAGTATATATAGTCTCCAGTAAAAGATGAAAAAATACTTTTTTCCTGACCAATACATTTATCTTCCATTTGTGAATGGATTTTACAGGCTTTTGTTCAAAATGATTCAAATGAATCATCCTGCAAAGATCCAAGTAATCATATTATCAGGACACAGCACATCTATCAATGAATTATAATGCCATTTTGTAATGTCAGTCGGCAACTGCCTGGGAATATAATTAAGTGCAAAAGTCGATCACAAGTTTATGGATGCAAGAACATTTTTTTCCATCTAAAAGTCTAAATCATTCATAGAAAAGGAGGTAGAGAGACAGTTGAAGACAATGAAATGATATTATTCACATCACACGCCGCCTTTTTTCTTATTTTCACTCCAATCCTTTGAAAAAAAAATAAACAAGAAAGAAAGCACAAAGGGAAGCAATCAGATGATAAAGTTTCTACAACGAATGTATCCACTCCACACACGCATTCGAATATATCTATCCATATATATATATATATATATATATATATATATATATATATATATAGTCATCCACAGACGGCTGTTTCGTTGTATTACAAGTTTTTGGTTTGGCTATAGAGTATCCATTATTTTATCCAGTACCACACGGTAGGATCGAAACCTTTGCCTCAGACCCAAAGGCCAGTATCCTACTTCAGCACCACGGAACTGGACGGTCAGTAAGATTGCATATAAGTGATATACTTATTTCTAGCATTTTTTAAAACAGTTTTTTACTCTATGCATTTTTGTTAGTCTCACCATCGCCTTTTATTTGAAAATATAGATGACATAATCGTTTATTGCATCAGGATGACTACTTGCAACATAAATCATAAGAAAATAAATCCTCCTCATGGAGTACAATCATGATATCTATTTATTTGGGGGCAGTTCGAAATTACATTTCTCTATTCGAAATACAGTCTTCAACGAGAACAAGTTACTCTCTCAGCGAAAATCAATCAACTGTCCAAATATGTTCGAACTATACATTTACTTCTGAAGACAAAACTCAAGACGTATATGACATTAACTGAGAAAATTGGAACATTTGGAATTCTTCTGCAGACATTTTAAAGAGGGTCAAGAACCATTGTTTTGTTCAGAGAATTTCACTTTAAATCAATATTTTTCTTCATTGTGTTACCTTGAGAATATTTCAGAGGTCATTTGTGCATTTCGAATTGTTGCTTCCTTCAGAAAAAAATTGATGTTCTTGATTCAATGATATCATTTCTTTCCCTGCATTTTGAGAAAGCTCAGCATTGCAAGGGAATGATTTTAAAAGTTGATTTTTCATTTCAAGTCTTTGTTCGATTCTGATAAGAATGAATGTGCTGAATACAATGATATTTGTCTACGGTATTTAATATATTTGTTGAGGGAACAGGGCAGGGCTAGTGGAGGATTTTCAAATTCATTTGTACATTTTAATTTTCCGCTAATTTTTAACATAAATGTGCTGAATTCAACATAATTATCATTTCGCTTTATTGAATGTAATTGTTCAGAAACCAGAAGACATATTCAAGGGTCATACGTTTTGAGTTTTTACTCATTTCAAACATGATTCTACGTGTGGAATCCGATGATGTAATTTATGTTCCTGTATTTAATGTGGCTGCAGGAGCACTGCATTATTGGGAAATTGGGATAAGTTTTAAATGCCATTCGGGCATTCTGAGTTTTTGTTTGTTTTTTGACAAAATATGATTCGCTAAATTCATTGACATCATCGGATATCCAATATTCAATGTATTTATTGCAAAAGCACATCACCGGTAAAAGTTTAAAGAAGAATTGGGTCACTTTGAGTTTTTATTTGTTCTCGACATAATTTGATATCCTGAATCCAATATGATAATTTGTTTCCCAATATTTAGTGTGTATGAAGATCAAAGACCAAATATCATTCTTTTCAACAATTATTTTTCATGCACGTCTACGGACGTTCTCTTAAACAAACGGTACCAACTTACCACACTTGAAACAATTTATGGATTATTTTCTCATGAATTTTGAGAATGTCATTCGTTCATTTCCATATTTGCACAAGTGTTAGGAGTTGATATCAGAATAACGATTAGAATAGCTTTCATTCAGTTATACAACTGGTTGAAAACCACAATACTTTGTTTCCTTTTCACTTCATGAATCTTCATCCGATTATTTTTTCAGCTTGCAGTACTCCAAAGACATGTTTCAATTCCTCATTAATTTTCATACGATGAAACTCTTTTCGATATTTCAAGAGTTTCAAACTTTTTCCTCTCTTTTTTTCTCTCTCTTTCTCTCGATATATATATATATATATATATATATATATATATATACATATATATATATACATATATATATACATATACATATACATATACATATATATATATATATATATATATATATATATATATATATATATATATATATATATATATATATATATAACATTTATTTGATATTCTGATTTCAATTTCAGTTGAGTTGCATTGTAACGTTACTTGTCACTCGTCTAATTCGTAATATTTGCTTTTATGAAGAATTTTTGAGATTAATGATAGAACTGGTGCCTGATAGTAGCAGATTAAAGTTACACATAAGGATAAAATTGCTTTATCGAATTTTTGGCGAATTCTGTTGTTCTGTTGTTTCACGATGGACGCCTTCACTTAATACTCGAAACCTGTCATCTGTTTCAAAGGTAGAAACACAATGACAAAATATCATAAACAGTCAATGGTTACTTAGGAGTATTGCTTTGTTTTTTGTTTGATTTTAATACAACTCAGTAATAATCCCGATGCAATCACAATAAAAAGCTAAATCAATAAAACGATTTTTATGAGATAAGCGTATATCAGTGTCCCTTTTTAAGGTCATTGTGTCTATTGTCAGTGATAAATTATAATTGGATACCGTTGTTTATAATCTTTCTGGTCTTTTATTAGGTTTCCAATGATATCAATCCGTTTGCTCAAAATACACGAAGGACACTTGATATTTAGGAGGACTTTTAAGATTCAGAAATAGCAATTCTCTCTCTCTGTCTTTCTCTCTCTTTCTCTCTCTTTCCCTCTCTCTCTCTCTCTAGATATATATCTATCTCTATCTCTATCATTGATCAATTTCTGAATACAACTCTCTGTCAATTACGCTTGATCAAATAAATAGACAATGTTCTAAAATATATTGCTTTACGTTGTTCCCACTTTTCAAGATGAAAATCCCAAAACTGTCAACCATCGATATATCTTTACTCTTACATGAAAAAGAAGTTTACAATCCAATAGAAAAGTTTCCGTTCACTTTCTCACTGATGTCCTGAAGGCATGAACCTATCTGCTCTGATCCAAACAATTATATGTTGACATGGTTAGCAACTGATCTACAAGCTTGACAACTAATTTGAAACTAATCAATAGGACCCTCTTCTGGATCGTGATAAGTACAATGTGAATATTCATGCAGTTTAACAACCAAGCCAGCCTGGGTATGTGTTGTAACAAGATAAAAGTAAGCAAAGACAAAGAGTACGAGGCTGATGATGTGAACCTGTACCTGTGACGGCTTCAGACCCTGTTGTTTCCAGCAGCTTCAACATCTCAGGAAGAAGTCAGGGTTATTTTTTACCACGAAGGATGAACATGATGATGATGAAAACTCTGTAATGTGTAGTCTATGAATGACATGAAAGAGGACTCACTAATATCATATACTATACTGACATGAAAGTGAAAAATATTGATTAATACCTATGAGAGATCAAGAAAGATGAAAGGAAGAGATGCCAGAGAATATAGAAATATCATTCTGGTTTTGTTTGTTTTGCTCTTGTTTCGGTTGGGTTCTCGAATGTTTCATACGTTTTCATAATTTTAGCTCATACTTCAGATGATACAAGTAAATGAGTAAGTGACAATCACAATTTTACGCTGGGTCTATTGTTTTCTAAATCAGCAGCGAGTCAGGGCTGCCGGGCTCCGTCTACATAACACAAAAATATAACGATAAACTGCCTCCTGATCAGATCCAACGAACTGGAATAGTTTTTGAAACGTCTGTTTTCGCATAATACACCTTAGCGTATTTTTTTTGCAATATCGAGATCAGTTTGATGTTTAAATATCCCATTTAAACCGCAGAATACGAGGGGGAGATTAAGTCAAGTCTCTGGAAGAGTTTGACAGATCCCTGAATTGTAAATTATTTTAGTCACCAGGACTCATGTGGATATGTTTTCTTGAATTCAAAATAATGTTTCAGCTAATCACTTGAAGTTGTATTTTTTTCAAAAAGAGAAGGGGCCACTTGTATTACATTACAATGGCTGGCTGGCTGGTAACATTAGGAAAAGGATTTAAGAGAATTATATGAAATATAAACACATTGGTATGAATGTATTGCTTCACTTACTGAAAAAAAAGCAGATAAATTTTGATGATCATTGAATATTTCATTGAATAATTGGCTCTACAAATCTTAATAAAAATCACTGTTTGGTAACATTGTCATTGGTAATGATAATAAGGTACGCTTTGTATTTGAAAAAAGCAGTATTCTTCCTGAATAGAACTTTGATCATAACTGCTCAGGTCAAGGGAAGTGATTTGGTTGTGTTGATTACCTATCGAAAAAACATGAAGCCAGTATTACTTAGACCCATGACACACAAAAAAAAACCCACTTCGATATGATCAGTCAACTAAAATGACATGGCAGTGAGATATCCGGCACTCCGACATCTCTTTACAAGGCTAAAGTATTTGATCTGATTGTTCATCCTTAAATATTCTGCCTGGTGTAGGGAATGGCTTCAGCTAGTTAAATTTATAGATTGTTGTGCATCTGAATAGATTTGATACGATCCATCCAAAATATTTTACTGGAAAATGTCGGTCCAGGAATCATTTCGTTTCTGTTATCCGACAAAAAAATCATCATGCCATCATGCTTTGATATAGACATCCCTACATAACTATGAAGGGTACAGGGTACTTCTGAGTGACAGTGACGTTAAAAATAATGACATGTGAGAAATTGGCATATTGGTTCAGCGAGAAATAAACTGATTCGCACAAGGCATCAACTGTAAAAAAGAGATGAATTTAATGAAGACATTTTTGTATTCAATGAAGGGAACTTTTCTATCAGCATACCAACATACGTGCCCTTCAACCACTTTAACATTCGACTGTCACTTAGATCTCTCTTCTGATAGATCTGCTTTGGTAGAATCAAAAAGTGGCCAAGAAAGTACATGAATTTGCAAAGAGATATAGAATTTTTTATGTTATGTACATGTGTTCGGACCAGGAATATACTCTCTCTCTCTCTCTCTTTCTCTCTCTCTCTCTCTCTCTCTCTCTCTCTCTCTCTCTCAATATCTATCGATCTATCTATCCATGCATTTATCCATATATCTATCTATCCATCTATCTATCTACTATTGCTACCACAACATGGTATATTCAGTGAGGAAAAGTGGCAGTATGATTGTGGACGTGGGAATTGTCTGAATCATTATTAGGCGTCTGTTGTCAGACACGAGAAGGTAATGTCCATTTTAGATATTCTCCTGGAATGAAAGATGCTACATTTTTGTTCCGAATTTACGCAACTAAAAGTCAAACAACATGAGAACTAACATTGTTCTAAGATAAACATAAATACGACGAAGAAAAAGAGTAAAAGAATGATCTGTTTGGTTGAATTGGACTTGTTTTTGATGTTTCATTTCAACTAAGTTTCAGCTGAGTGTCTTCAAGATTTCTATTGTACTTCCTGTTATATTCTTAAACGTTGTGATTATTGTTCTGATAGAAAAATGCGTTCTCTGTTTCATATACGTCATGACCAGCACCTGCGTCAGTGTATTTCGTTTTGCCTCCTGTTACAAGATGATACTGATGTATTAGCCATACTGCAAATATAGCAGTCTATTTCATAAAATGTATTATTTTTTATACTGGAGGAAATACATAGCATTGCACTGCATTTATACAAATTTCATCGTGTGAGTTTAAAGTTGTAGGAAAATTACTTTGGTAATGATTGTAGCTGTAGGGTAATGATACCACTGGCCGTTAAAAAAAAGCGTCTAAACATCATGCTGCGTCTCATCCACTAGTTTCATACATAGACAGTCACATCCCCAGAAGATTAGTTGTAAAACACGAGTATAATTCATGTATAATTCAATTTAAAATATGATGTCCTCTCCCATGAAACCTCTGTAAAATGAAATGATAAAAACACTCCAATGTTCGTGTCAAGAGACAATATAAACTTTATGATGATGCCTACAGGATTGAACAAAGATTGTGTAGCGCTTACCTGCACTTGGTTTTAGTCATTACTACGAATCCAAGCTTTTAACCAACGTACCACATTGCTTAACCACACTGGTTGGTAATCTGCAGTTATTTCAGCCATAACTGAGATCTGAATACATTGTGTATGTATCAGTTATAGCCAGCAGTTGACATCACCATGAGGGTAAACAGTGACACATAGTCTATAATTCTCAAATTCGTAGGTGTTATTATTTCGATTTGGTGCCTCATTTTTATTGTCATGTTTCAGAGTAGTAAATAAAGGATGACCCACTTGCCCAATGATTAAGAGGTTCCTTTTGCACACCAATCCCATTTGTTAGCTAGCTTGTTTCATAGACCAAATTGGTTAGATAATGAGTCTAATCTAGACTGAGTGTCCCTCTGATTTGGTTTTGAATCAGATTAAACTTTGCTTTTCCGCAAAAAATATTGATGATCGTTAAGAACTTCTGAACAGGAGGGCAGTAATAATCACATATAACTCTCTCGAACGTAGTTATGGTTAAGTACAAAACATTCAGACCCAGTTAGCAAAGTCTATACTGTATTTTTCCTTTTTTGAAGATCGGGGCATCAGAATATTTTCTCAATTTGACGGACATGCCAAGCCATCTTTGATTGTAGTACCCCACAGTGGTATGATTCCTTACCTTTGAACATTCCTGGGTAATCTTAGCAAAATAACCTCTCGTAGTTGGTATGGCATTATAGTCAGCTATAAAATAGCTATTTCAACCTTGAGGAGAGCCTATCATATATTTATGTCTATATCTATAACTATATATCTATATCTATATATCTATATATGTATATATCTATATCTATATCCATATCTCTCTCTCTCTCTCTCTCTCTCTCTCTATATATATATATATATATATATATATATATATATATATATGTGTGTGTGTATATATATATATATATATTATCAATGCTTCGATCACCAGTTGAAAAAATTATATTTTTTCTTTAATATCATTCATCTTATATTTATCCTCTTAAAACTATTAAAAAAAACACCATTTTCAATTCAACAGATTTGTTAGGACGCATTTGACTTTATCAAAATTCGTCAAGGAAGAAACGCAGGCAAAGAAATAAATACATCACATTTAAATTATTTAGGCTACGTGCTAAAATAGGAAAAAGTCGTTTTGTCGTTAAAAATTGGCTCTGACTAGATCCAATTTTGTTATTCCGGGAGATATCAGAGATATATGTTACCCCTGCTTTCAGAAAGTGAACATTCCATAAAAAAAACTGTTGGACATCAAATTGACGTAAAGTTAAGAATAATTTACTATTAAGCTTCCTCGAATCATTATGATAGTATGTTAGGCTTAGCCATCGCAAGTTAGAGTGACTAGAAATATCAGCAACTTAGATATCAGATGTACAGTGCCTCTATAGCGACTTGGTGCAAAAACAAATACTTTGCCATTTTTGTTCTGAGCTCGAACATCTTTTCATGGAAAAGAGTCATCTCCCCAACCTTAACTGCGCAACATCTTTAATATTTTCAGTTTCCCCTTTTCACTGTCTTACATTTATGGAATGAACATTGGATTCTTTTTCCCCTGCCCCCCATCGAATTCAAGCAAATCAGCCAAATAATAGTCGAGGATCGGGGAAATATTTTTCATAGCGATTTTTTGTAATTTTTCTCACAAATTTTCTAAAGAATCCATTTGTGTTACAGAATACTGAAAGCTCAGATGTGTGCAAATGGACGTATCTACTGTTTGACTTTGGGGGGGGGAAGAGAAAGAGAAAGAGAGAGAGAGAGAAAGAGAGAGAGAGGGGGGAAGAGAAAGATGCTCATAAATCATATGAAATGCTTATGGAGATAGCAAAACTTCATATATTCATATTAGATTCAATGTCAGAGATGAGATTTATTTTCTTGTCCCTTCTGAATAAAGATTTGTTCATAGAAAGTGAATGCCCCATCCAAGAGAGCTTTCCTTTCAGTCATTTTCAAGATTCAAAACATCTATATTTGTACAATAGTAAGTTACATTAATGATGCAGCTGTTGATTCTCAGTTTTTCTTTTCATTTTAGCATTACGGTGTACATGATTCAGTTGTTTAATAGATTCTAAATCCCAGTACCGTGAACCAAATTCCCGGAGTACTATTTATTCTACTGATGTTTGGTCATTTTTTTCTATTTGCGTTGTTGACTTTGGTGATACTATTTGATTTTGAATGAAACCATAATGTGGCTACACTTTTGAATTTTGTGAAGACAGATGCTTTTAACAACATGGTCCATAAATTCTGTTTACGACTATAGCAACCCAATTCTTGCACAGATGTTCTATTTCAAGCTGCCTGATTATCTGACGTTTGTTTATAATTACATTCTGTTTTAAGCTACAGTGAGGAAATATGGTGGGATCCGTTAAATCGGTTTAACATGATCGGCTTTCGTGACTTCCACAACATCCTGTGTCTTTTCCTCTCCATGTGCTCAAGAGTATGAAAAAAAGTTTGAGCAAATAAGTATCTCTCTTCTCATATGCATAACGTTGTTTATAAAAGAAAAGTACAGTATTAAGGGTTAAGTTTTTGATCATGTTTTCTTCACAACAAATATCTCAACGTGTTGGAATGTTTTCAATTAAGTTGTTTAATGTTACCAAATGTGCTTGAGAGGTAAGCAAGCTGTTTGCAACCGTTGAAATGCTTTTTTTCAGATTGAATTTATGCTATACCACGAATTTTCTTGTACTTTACACACTGTGAAAAGTTTTTGGGAGCACTCATATCCTGGAATGTATGCCATTTTAATGAGATTACTTTATTCATATAACTGCTAGAAAAATAAAACAATGTGTATTATCATAATGTATATTGTATTGTTGCAAATAAACTGGATACAAATAAAATACTGTCTCGAACTTTTAATCTTTGAAGTAAAGATACGCTCTACTTAATTAAGAGCTTCAGAATAATTTCTATTTCCACCGAAAATTAAGACTTTTTCCCACAATGGAACTTTCGTCCATCGAATTGAGTCGTGAGAGAGACGTACATTCATTTCCTGATGGACACAGCAGGGAAGATCTTCCGGAACAATACGGTTAATTAGGTTCAGGTGGAGCTTCGAGTGTCCTGGCAAAACTCACAGGTTATAACCCCAGAAACTTCAATGGCGTAAACTGATACACGGCTAATTTGCATATCAACAAAATGCAATGATCTGCAGTAATTCAGATGTAAATTCTACGTTTTATTTCATTTTTGAATTGATTACTTAAAAGATGAAGACTTAGCAGCCTCTCTTATAATTTTACTTTCTGAACGCTCTGGTAACAATCAAGTCAGCTTTGATTGGACATAAACTTTGTCTAGGAAAACAGCAATATCTCAAATATTGAACGAGTCAAATGTAAAACTGAGTTGACCTTTGAGGTCATTGGAGATCACCAGTTGTCATCTCTTGTTATTTCTAGCTAACTGGAGTTATGGCCTATGGCTTTCCACCATCAGTGCTAAAATTGATTTTATCTCAGATCGAATGTTGCAGGCTAAACGAAATTGATCAATTGAATCCTTCAAAGTCATCAGAGGTCATTAATGGTAATCGGTGTGAGAGTGTGTGTGTGTGTGTGTGTGTGTGTGTGTGTGTATGTGTGTGTGTGTGTGTGTGTATGTGTGTGTGTGTGTTTGAAGGAATTTAGGAAAGAAGGAGTTAGCATAATTATTTTGAAACTGCTTTATGACAACATACATTCATTTTCTAATTTCAATTCAATGTGTGTGTGTCTTTCTGTCTGTCAGTGTGTTTGTGCACAAATTCACTCTATATGTATCCAGCCATATGGCTGCATGGTTCTAATGTGACCTTACAAGTAAATGAGAGGGGACTGCATTTTTGGAGAAATGTTGCAAAGTGGTCTACTATGCTTGCAATACGACTTGCTATTTGCTACTTAACAAAAAAACAACATGAATACACGAAGGGAGGTACTGCTCAGCATTTCAAAAAATGGGACTGAAAAGCTAAGTACGAATTCAGTGACAATCTCCATTTACTTCAAAAATGACTTTTGAAAATATATGAATCCATTCCTGGTCAGCTACCAGTAAATAGTATTTGATAAGAGTGACTTTGCTTAAAGGGTTTGTTGCCTGTAGCTTTATTTCACAACTTTTGCTAAAGAGAGAAGTACCTGGAAGAAATTGGTCAAGTGTGCCCAAGTGCCCAAGTATATGCAGCTTTACTTTAAACTGCGTAATAGAGATATTTGCTGTGATCTGACTGATTAGGGATAATAATGTAGCATGTATATATATATACATATATATATATATATGTATATATATATATATATACACGGATGTAGCAGGCTAAGTAAGATTGATCGATTAAATCCTTCAAAGACTTCAACGGTCTTTACTGGCAATTGATATGTGTGTGTGTGCGTGTGTGTGCGTGTGTGTGTGTGTGTGTGTGCGCACGCGTGTGCGTGTGTGTGTGTGTGTGTTTGAAGGAATTTAGGAGAGAAAGAGTTAGCATAATTACTTTGAAACTACTTTACGACAAGATACATTTATTTTGTAGTTTCCATCCCCTTCTTAACTTTCCTCTTTTTTTAGTATTATGATTTTGGAATGGGCTGTAATCCGACGGAAACGATTTAAAAAAGTGTAGTGTGAAAAAAAGGGTAATCTTCCCGGTTTGCATCTTGTTGCAAAGTGGTTATGTGATGTGTGTGTGTGTTTGTGTGCGTGTGTGTGTGTATGTGTGTACCAATGTGCATGTGTGTGTGTGTCTTTCTGTCTGTCAGTGTGTGTGTGCACAAATTCAGTCTGATATGTATCCAGCCACATGGCTGCATGGTTCTGAGGTGACCTGACAAATAAATGAGAGGGGACTGCATTTGTGGAGAGATGTTGTGAAGTGGTCTTCTATGTTTGCAATATGACTTGCTATTTGCTACCTAATTGCATGATTGTTTCCAGGATATTCTCGGAACCTGTTATTTTTCTAATACATTTTGTTGCTTCGTAATCCCTCCAGAACGAAATCACCATCACTTCTGGTCACTTTCCTCTGGAATCTTTTGCACCAGCCCATAATAGTAAGTCTGGTTGACGTATTAGTTTGAACATCCGTATTTCATGCAGGTGAATCAATAGGTTTGTAACCTGAAAGTTAGCCATCAGCTGATTTTCAAAATGGATTTTTCCAATGAGGATTGAACAAGAAAATCAATTTAAAAAAAATGCATTATGAGTACACAAATAGAGGTAGTGCTCAGCATCGCAGAAAATGGGACTGACAAGCCAAATACTAATTCAGTGACAATTTGTGTTCACTTCGAAAGCACGTTTGAAAATATATGAATCCTGTCCTGGTCAGCGACCAGTATTTGATATGAGTGACTTCGTTGAAGGGTCTGTTGCCTGTACCTTTATTTCCACAACTTTTGCTGAAAAGAGAAGTACCTAGAGGAAAATGGTCAAGTGTGATGTCCAAGTATGTGCAGCTTTACTTTAAACTGCGTAAGGGAGATTATTTGATTTGATCTGACTGATGGGGAAAATACATAGCACATATAGTAGTCCTTGGCACACTTATCAAGCAAACAATGATTATTACTGTAGAGAGTCTGATTGCCAATGAACGATCCATACATATGACCATAAATCAGACTGATTTCGGCTCTGTACTTGGCATTTCGATAATCTTTGACTAAAAAATCAGCTTGTTTGTTTTTGGTGTCTTTGTAAGCCCATACAACTAGGCTATAATATTTTTACATTTTTGTCATAGGAAATCTTTTGGAATGTCTCTAACTTAGTTAAACTGACGATGTTTGCTTTCCATACCAACTCCCTGCGGTCACAAGAACGTATACATTTACTAAACTGATATTCTAGTTAGGAGTGGAGAAATCCTGGAATTTGCATGCAATTACATATTTGAATATACGTACACTAACAAAGGCACACACATACTCAAATGATTCAGGATCTGCACAAACTTATATGCTCACATTCACACACAAATGCAAGCATGTGAACAATAATGCACAAGGAGGCACTTATAAACGAAGACAATCTTGACTTCACTGAAAAGGTAATAAACTCCCTTACAGTGCCATTGGATTATCTTCCTACCGGATATCACGTAATGTCTTAGAAATGGACGTTTGAATAGATGCACTGAATCAATTATTAAGAAGTATCTTTAAAGGTCAGATGTTTTTTGCGTCGTTTTTGTTCTTCCCTGTACGTTAGAGGAAAGAGACGAATGGATGTGGATGAGGATATTCTTGGTTTCGATTTGTTTTTTTCTTTAAGACATTGAACATAGAGAGAAGAAAGAGATGCAGAGGGCAGACAGGAAAATTGCAAATAGTTAAATTGGATTTAAAGCAATCATTCCATTCGTACCAACGACGGAAGTGAAATTACAAACTTCAGTGGGGATGATGTTTCTGTTTTCATCGTGGTTGATGCAATGACTGTAAAAAAAGCGATGCTAGTTACAGTACGCAGCAGCAAGTTCAGTATGAATTAGGAAAGAATTTTGAAAGTCTGTACCAAGCAATTCATAACAAAGTATTTAAAGTGAACGTCACGAACGTCTCAGCATTGATTCAATAGCCAAGCAATTATAAATATACCTCCTGGCTGAAAGAGTTATATATTGTATCCAAGCTTTGGTAAAATATAGCCACAGTAGGGAGGCCCATTCAAGATTGGAGTTGGTAGATCAATCATTTTCCGCCATTTTCCCATATGTTTCAAAGAACTCAGTAAATATGATGATGTAATTGTTCGAAAGTTCATTAATTTTTCATTAGCATTTTGTTTTCCATCTTTCATCTCAGTTCCTTTTGATTGCATTTATAAAGAATATTTAAGAATAATCATTTTGATGATGCCATTTTTGTGGAATTTTTTTTTTTAAATCTGATTTGGTGTTATGGGATGTCAGGCCACTAATATTAGTACACAGTACAAATAGACTTCAACTTGGCTTTGCTTAAGAGTGCAAACCAGATATACCATACACACCTGACCCGAGAAAAAAGCTGATAAGAATATACTGTATCCTCATAAGTATATAGTATCTTGTTTTTAATTCTTTTGTATCCTGGTCATATTGTTTTCTCTCTATTTTACTGCAAAAAAAAACCTGACATCCAATGTTGCTTGTCAAGTAGGATGCATTGTCTTCCAATCAATTGATCTAGTATTCTTATTATAGTCTGACAAGTTTTTGGACTTTTGATAACTGTCTAACCTGGAAACTTTCCTATTCATTCTCTAAATTTTTTGTCAAGTATATTGCGTTATTTTTATTTTCGAAACCATCAGCTTTGATCAGGATATTATGACTCTGTGTTTTTTTGTTACCAGTTACATCACACAATTTGTACAACATGATGAGCACGATTTCTCAGAAATCTTGCAAACAAGAGTAAATCAATTATCACTGATAAAATAAATAGTATTCAATGCATCAATGTTTACGAACGTACAAATCGATTCAGAATTGATGAAAATGATCTGAGAATTGTTCTGCAATTGAAAAAAAACAAAGTTATTATGAAATAAATGATATATAAAGAATGTCTGGATTTTCAACATAAAATAATGAAGTAGAAAGTTAACTATATAATTTTTGATCGACCAGAATCGTGTAATCGTTCATCTATCACTACAAGATGTTCAAGCCAATTGCACAACGAATTAGCCTACGTACTTCGTTTGCGTCAAATGCGCGTAGATAAATAATGTTCCTCATAATTCTCCCAAATATCATTTTATATTTGTCTTCAATTTTAAATATTTTGACTCCTATTTCAATCATGATGCGTATTGATATAATTGCTACGTTTTATGTTGAAATTTCAAGTATTTACTTTTGAAAAATTCATACACTCAGTCATTTGTGTGTATTGTAATATTATAAATATTTTTTTGATACTCAAGTCTCAAAGCTTGGGCTGTAGATGTGTGGAAAGTTCTGACATGTACCCACTGAAAGACAAAAGATTCATTCTTGATCTCATAGTTTCAATAACGTCATCTGAAAAATCCTATTTCAAAACCATGCAATTTTTTTCTGATAGAAAAATCTCTACTTGAATGCAAAAATCATTGCGAATATCTTGAGAAATTTGCTTTATATATCGTCAACGCACAATAGACTAAATTCAATATCAATTATCATTTCTTTTTCATAGGAGTCATTTAGCCTAAATATTCGAAATTATGATCACTTCGAAAAATGATGCTAAAAATGGCACTTAGCTATATTTAAGAAAGAAATGAATCAAGCGTTGATGCAGTTTTAACTGCGGAATGATTTTGAATGGGGTTTCACCAAATAGAATAATCTGGTGACTTCATTAAGATTTATCAAATAGGACTTGCTAAGAACATACCTTTAGAATTCGATAATTTATTCATGCATCCTAATGCAAAAACAGTACTGATAAAATCAGTGAGGATATCATCTGAGCAAGTTGAAATCAGAAATAAAAAGTTTGGGAATATCAATTGAAAACGACTCATTTTTCATTTTGATTTACTTCAATGCCAAGAGATTGAAACAGCTGGCTTCATCGATCAAAAGTGAATTTTAAGAAAATAATATATCATTTATCCTTAAACGATAAAGCTTTGATTCTCAAACTCTCGGTAGCAGTATGATAATGTGCAGCAAATAAAGTAGAAGTGTATGTCGTGATTTTTAGCTGATCATGCATTTCGTGTCTCGAACGTGACAGTACTGATGTAATGTCTCTCCCGTTATCGCCGAAGAATTGAGATTCTTCTCTCCTCTTCATACAAAGTATGAGCGATTCCAAGAGATAAGTATGTAGTGAGAGAGACCACTACAATGAAATTAAAGTGAATCGTAAGGGTATTGGTTGGATAGACAAGCCTAAAACTTTTAGATAAAAGCAAACGATTTGAATTCTTCCAATTCTATCAGTGTCAGATCCCTTCCAACAAATCTAGTTCTTTTCAAAATGAAATTTTCGTGGACTCAATTGTGAGAAAATCATACAGACCATGGCAAACAAACATTATCTAAGGGAAAAGTATTACCAGACACAATTTATCCACTTAGCTGCCTTTAAAATAGATTCGTGAAACCAGTTAGTAAACCCCTCACTCAATAGTGGATGGTCAAGATTTAAACCCAAGCACGCTGGAATATACATGCCTGACTTTCTTCTTTCTTCGATACTTTGGTACTTACGAATCAATAGGCATGAAAAACATGGTTATAACATTAGGAAAGATAAGTATCTTCCAACTGTCCCATGTTTAATATATATATATTTCCACTCACTACAGAGCTGCAAAAACACACAGTTTTCCATATCAAGTTGTTATATAACCAGTTTGTTTTTTGTAAAAAAAAGATTTAATTGCAGATAAAAACGACAAGGTATGTTGAAGACCTATACCAGTTTGGTGATATAAAAGATACGTTCATCGTCTACTAAAATGGGGTTGTCTCATCAATGTCAATTTTACTCTTGATGTGCAGTGTAGAACAAGCATATTTCCTTAAGTGTCGTCATAAAAAAAAGGTTTGAGAAACCACAGCCATGATATTGTTATGAGTAAAATCCCTAGTGTGGCCCACGTACAGAACAGCTCCGAAATTGCTGTCCCGAACATAACCCGTCTACATGTAATATTGAAATTCTCACCAGGTATTCCAAATGACTGAACTGGGCCTCGGCAAAAAGTTGATCATTGTGTATTTACTTGATCCCTAAGGTGTTTTCGTCAGTATTGATAAAAATATAATCATCAATACATTGAACACAAGATTAAGTTGAGCAGCAATTCCCAGTTGTTTGAAATCGTAGCAAATATATTATGATTGCTTCCAGAAAATTCCTCAGAATCTAAGTGATGCTGTTGTTTGGTTGGCTTCTATTCCTCCATCTTTATTCAATTCTTTCCCTTTTTTGAAGCAGTCTTTGTGACAATTCCACTCATTCCTGTGATAATGAAGCTTCTATTCATTCGTATATATTTTGGAAAACACATGAATTGTTTTGAAGCAAATATATATAATCTATAGCCAAACTGAAGAGTTGTAATACCACGAAACAGCTGTTTGTGGATGACACAATTATCTAATTTTTAAAATAATACACACACACACACACAATCATATATATATACATATATATATATATATATATATATGAATATATATATACATATATATATATATATATATATATATATATATATAAATATATATATACAAATATATATATATAATTATATATATATATATATATATATATTTATATATATATACATATATATATATATATATATATATATATATATATATATATATATATATATTGATTCATTTTTATTTATTTTGTTCAAATTATTCAAAATAAAACTCCATATTTGAGAAATCTTTGAATTTAAACAATTCAAATAATTCTATGCTTCTGGAGACACTGAATACAGCTGATTGGCAATTCATGACTTTTCAATCCTGAGTACGGGCAAATATATAGGATTGTTATAAAGACGTTTTCCATTCTGTTACTTGCTCAAGACAAGACGAATTGACCCCATCAGAGAGAGAGAAAGAGAGAGAGAGAGAGAGAGAGAGAGAGAGAGAGAGAGAGAGAAGGGGTAGACAGGTTTGATAAGAAAGGGAAGAAAGAGAAACAGACATGTCTTTTTTATTCTCCTTCCGTTTAGAACCAGATGCTGTTTCAATTTCTTTTCAGGTTGAGTGAATCAGTCCCATTATTGTGAACGTCTTACATCATAGAATGGTTAATGATAAGCGTCATCTGAGACTGTCTGGCATCTTGCTTTAAGTCTTTCTTTATCCTGGATCTTCAAATGACATGATATGAAGGAAGGAAGTATGGGATTGAAGAGAGGAAGGAACAGGGAAACGAGAGGGAAAACATAATGGGGAAAGAAGGGAGGAGATGAAAAAAAAAGAAGTAGAGGATCTCAGAAAGCGAAAGGACAGAAGAAAAATAACATCAGAGAGAAGTAAAAGTATGAGGAAAACAAAGGAAAGTAGGGAAAAAGAGAAAGAAAAAGAAAGAAAAGAAAGAAAGGTAGATATCCATTTGATAAGGTACATGTCAACGAACATGGCGTCCAAAGTCACTTTCACAAGTTTCACAGGTTTTTTTTTTTGTTTTTTTACCACTCTTGTTTATTTGCTTTGGGGCTAACAATTGGTAACAGATATTGGCAAAGTCAAACCTTGGAGAAGTCAATAATCCTAGCAACATAACATATATGTGGCAAGGGTAACGGTGTAACCACTGGCTCAATTTCCCCGGGCGGAAGAAGTTGTGTCAGCTGTAGTGCGATCTATGGCTCGTCTGTCCATCTCCTGATAGGAATAGTCGAACAAAATGTACAATCATCCTATCAGCTTTGTTCCACTTCTCTTGGGGCTCAGAAAAAAAAAACACCTGTAAATGGCTGTGATTTAAAATCACAACGGGGAAATAATTGGAAGGTCAATATTATATTGTAAACAGTTTTGAGACCATCGTAAGTGAAGATACTTTCAAAGAGATATATATCTGTTATGAATAACACTGGGAAAAAACGTTTGGTCGTTTTTAAATTCCCAATTTCAGGAAATGTTACCCCACCAGAAGAACAAAAGGAATATATTACGTTTTATCAGTCTGAAAATCCAGTCCGGGTCCAAAAGTTTTTTCAGATAGCGAAATGATTGTATATGTACCACACATAACAAAAGATTGGTAGGAAATAACAATGACCCTGTACCAAACCTCGCAAATAACGGAAATGGGCAAATTAAAAATGTGAATGATATTCCAGTGAGAACCAAAATAAATAATTGAGATAAAGATAAGCCATCGATTATGTGGTAAACTCTTTATTTTGTATCAAGACCGATCAATTTTTTGATACGAAAATGTTTATTTCACGGTAATTTCCAGTTTGGGGACTTGAAAAATCATTACCATCTTCCGATCAATATCCTATGGACTTTGTTGATTCTGACCAGAATCAGACAAACAGAATTCATCCCATATTATTGGAGGCTTTTGATTCAATTCCCACCTCTCCAATATAGTTGAGCACGTTTTGCAAGTTTACCAAGTTCGAAATGGCAATAAAAACTTCTATATAAGATATGTTCATTATCCAGCGATCTTGACATCATTGATCAGGTTCTCAAGAGATTTTATACGAAATTGTGGCCGGAAGGAAATAATATAGCATGACAAGTTCAGAATAAATTGGAGCATCTACGCTTATGATTGATATGTCTTCAGAAAGGGTCATGTCCAATTGCGGATCCTAAAGAGCTGATAATGGCTCTGGCTCTATCACACATGCACACACGCACACCCGAACATAATTTGACGTTCAACGATCCACTGTAGATTTTCCAATTCCGCTTCTGCATTTTTCCTGAGGATATCGATTATGAGATTTTATGAATGATTCAAAAACAGCAGCTGATTGAATATATATTGCTTTTTTTTCGCTCCTATTTTTTGAGTGCAAACTAAACACACGGAGAAGTAGGAATATGTATTAATTTGTGTCTAGCTAATTTTGTCCACAGAATAACTGTAAACGTTACCTATGGATTTCGATGATATTTTAAGAAAGAGTCAGCCAATAGAGGTTGATAGGAAAACAAATAATTCAGAACAGGCCGTTTAGTAATAACAAAACATATAGAAAGTAAACTGTTGGAGTCAATTTAGATAAGATAATGCCTTCTCCCATATCTGGCTTTTTTCATGTATCTTATTATTTTCTTACCTCCTTTCCTAATTCCATTCATGTTCCTAACTGGCATACAGATATAGACTGGTTTTATTTGCAAAAAATATCCCTTACCTGTTAACCTCTAGGTAAAATTCCTAACTTTCTTCTCTTCTTCCATTCACACTTACGAAGTAAACTACCTAATCGACGTGCCTTCTTCTCTCCTCAGGAATTCCCAACATTCTCATTACTGAGAACGTATCGAGATGTTTGTAGAAGCAAGTAGAATAATAATATAATCGTTCATAATTCTCAAATAACTGTCACTGGATAATATTGAGTTGTCCTCTCTTTCTTTGGCCGGATGAAGACCTTCAATATGATACAAGAAGTGTTCAATATTGACAAATGAAAGAGAACAATCGAGGATGGGGTTCAAGAATGATCAATTTATGAGTTATATCGATTGATAAAATTATCATTGAATTTTATCAGCTGGTCTTATCACAAGCACCAAAACACTAAAACATGACCAGCCAACAGAAGCTGGAACAAGACTGGCTGAGAGCTGTTGAGGATGGAGCGCCTTGATTGCCTTCCTAGTAAATTCCAATGGTTATTCAGTGATATATATATATATATATATATATATATATATATATATATATATATATATATATATATATATTGATGAATATATAAAAGTATATGAGCTCTTATTCACGTATTAAATTGCATGTTGCAAGGTCTCTACTGTTACTGAAAAAAAAAGATGTTTCAACATACTCATTATCTGACATTTTTGGTGATATTTTTCAAACTTCTCAAGTATATTGATCACAAAAAAGTTGATAATATGTCTTTAAAGATTTTAAAATCATCATAAATCGGTTGAAAGTAATTCTAATGTAGAGAAAACATGTTTTTCACATGTAAGTATGTGCACAATGTCAACGTAACAAAATAATAATAATAATAATAATATGAATGAATGGAGTCTGTCCACCCCTGACCGTTAGGACCCCTTACTGCTAAGTAGATATAGGGGGAAGTCCACCATTGGGAAAGAACACAGATTGCGAGACTTATACTAAGTCAAGACTTAGAAGATTTAAGGGAGACGTATGACCTTCAAGGTTGTTAATTTCACCCAGATGAAGCTTAATGTGTTAATTGTTAGGTCTGAATGTAGAAGGGGATGGTCATACCACCAAATAGATATATCTGTGCAGCAGAATGGCCTATCCATGTAAGGTTATACCATGGGTTGTAACAGCTGGTGGGACTCCGAGAGTGTCACTGAGCTAATTGCCCACAATGAACCCACCAAGGTCTGGTGCTACCTTAAAAGAACCAAAAAGGGCTGGTGGGGCTCTTCGGTTATTTCTGAACCACATCGGTCTTAACCAACCCACCAAGGTCTGGCGCTACCTCAAAGAACCAAAAACCCCTATCATGACAGTACAACCTAACCATTTTACCGCAAAAAACGGGGCACAAATCCGAGATTTGTGTGTCGTAACCGGCAGGTGTTCCCTTGTTAGCCACCAGGAGGGACCCGGTCGTCATCCTGTGACTGCTGGCCAAAACTCCGGCTCGTGTACCCTTAATGGCCTTCAGGAGGGACACAGTCGTCACATAGCTACTGTTGGCCAAGACTCATATACCACTAATGACACCCAGGGTAGGCGCGGTCCTCACGGAGTGACTGCTATAAAGAGAAAGAGATGGACAAGGGAGGAGAATAGATTAGTTATGTATTGTTACTTTAAAAGCAAGCCTTCAGTGCGATCTTATAGGGAGCGTATGCTCCAGATTTGGAGGGAAAAATCTGATGTGGAAGTATCGAACCAACGCCTTGCTGACCAAGTAAAACAAATCCAAAAGAGAAAATGGCTGTCTGAGACAGAACTACTAGAGATTCGCATTAATGTGGAGAGAGACTCAGGTGACACATCTGTAGAATGCCCCCCCAGCACAACTAGTACCAATAACAAAACTATAAGAATTCCCCATAAGACCCCCACAGTAAACTATGCACCAGAGGGTGACGACGAGGCACCAACAGCAGAAGAGAAAACCAAAATACAAGCTTTGAAAGAGATCATGCGAGGAGAGAAAACAACACTCCCCTCCCTAAGAGACAAAGACAGAAAGAAAGTTGGAGAAGTGACCGAACAGGTCAACTGCCTCTTACAGCACATAGAAACGAACACCCTCCTAGAACTTAACAACCTAATTTACGCTGGGGCAAAAATGGTAGCACAAAGCTTCACAACACAAGATAGGAACCTGAGCAATAATAGGGAAGGGAAACCCAACTGGGAGAGAAGGTTACAAAGGCAGATCTCCCAACTACAGAGAGATGAAGTACTACTTAGAAATACACCACACACAGACAGACCACGAGTAAGACTTTATAACAAATACAAAGTAACGCAAAAGGGCATCGCAACTGTAGTCGAAGAGTTACACCAGAAAAGACTAGCCAAAGAGGCAAGACTAAAAAGATACAGACTAAGAACGGCCCAATACACACAAAACCGCACATTCCAAAACAATGAGAAAAAGTTTTACCAAGATTTAAATGGGGAAAGAAGGCAGGACATGAAACCTGATGCCACAGAGGCCAAGAACTATTGGAATAGCATATGGGGGCACCCAAAAAGACACAACGTAACACCGCAATGGTTAGGAAACATGAGAAAAGAACTAGAAGATATAGACAAGGGGGAACCAATAATACTGAATGAAAACACATTGAAACATACTCTTAGGAAAGTAGCCAACTGGAAAGCACCGGGGCCCGACGGGATCCATGGGTATTGGTTCAAAAAATTCACCACGTTACACGGCAGACTCACTCACTTACTCCAAAATTGTCTAAATGAAGGCAAAGCACCAGAATGGATGACTAAAGGCAGAACCACCCTCATCCTAAAAGACCCGGGAAAGGGGAACATAGCAAGCAACTATAGACCAATCACGTGCCTACCACTTATGTGGAAAATCCTGACCGGGCAAATAGCAGAGAGAATATACATGTCAATGGATAGAAGGGGACTACTACCAGAAGAACAGAAAGGGTGTAGGATAGGAACCAAAGGGGCAAACGATTTACTCTACATAGACCAGATGATCTTAAAAGAAGTAAGGAAAAGGAGAAAGAATATCGCAATGGGATGGATAGATTACAAAAAAGCATACGATATGATTCCACATAGCTGGATACTCGAATGCCTTAGAATGTTCAAAATTAGCGAACCGGTGGTTAAATTCATTGGTAATTCGATGGAAGACTGGAAAGTAGATTTGACAGCCGGAGGGGACAAACTAGCCGAGGTAGGGATAAAAAGGGGAATCTTCCAAGGAGACTCATTGTCCCCTCTATTATTTGTTCTAACAATGATACCGCTTAACAGAATCCTGAAAAACAGCAAAGGATACCACTTCTCTAAAACAAAAGGAAAGGTCAACCACTTAATGTACATGGACGATATTAAATTGTTTGCAAAAAACAGGGGAGAGCTTGAGACTCTGTTCAACGAAGTAAGGGAATATAGTGAGGACATAGGAATGGAGTTTGGGATAGAAAAATGTGCAATCATGGTGATGCACAAAGGAAGGCTTACAATGACTGAGGGAATTGAACTCCCGGACAACAACAAGATTAGGGCATTGACTGCACAAGACCGATACAAGTACCTAGGTGTCCTTGAATGTGACACGATAAAACGGGAAGAGATGAAGGAGAAAATTAAGAGAGAATACCTCAGAAGGATAAGGAAAATATTAGAAACCAAATTAAATAGCAGAAATCTAATAAAAGGAATGAACACCTGGGCTGTGTCAGTAGTTAGGTATACAGGACCATTTCTAGGATGGACAAAGGAAGAGCTCCAATCAATGGATAGGCGAACAAGGAAACTTATGACGATGCATAAAGCATTGCACCCTAGGGATGATACAGATAGACTATACGTTAAGAGAAAAGAAGGTGGTAGGGGGCTCATCAGCATAGAAGATTGTGTCCAGAGAGCAAAAGTAGTCCTAGATAGATATGTGCAAACAAATAGTGAAGAAATCATAAAGAGCGCGAGGGATAGTGCAACAAACAATAAAGTAGAAAACAATGGAACAGTACAGCAAACTAGAAAAGAAAAGTGGGAAGGGAAAAAATTGTACGGCGAGTTTAAAAGACAGATAAAAGATATAGTAGACGAGAAATCATGGACGTGGTTACGAAAGGGAAACCTTAAGAGAGAAACAGAATCGCTCATCATGGCAGCCCAAAACAAAAGCATAAGGACAAACTACATAAAAGCAAAAATCGACAGAACACAGACAAACAGCAAATGCCGCATGTGCGGTGAAAGAGATGAGACAGTAAACCACATAACTAGTGAATGTAGTCAGCTCGCCCAGAAGGAGTATAAGCATAGACACGATAGAGTAGCAACGATGATACACTGGGAACTAAGTAAACAAATGGGATTCAACCATGGGGAAAAGTGGTATCAGCACAAGCCAGAGGCAGTTTTGGAGAATGACAACCACAAACTACTGTGGGACTTTGACATCCAAACTGACCACCTCATCCAGGCAAGAAGGCCGGACTTAGTAATAGTAGACAAAAAAAGGAAGGCCTGCCAAATAGTAGACGTTGCTGTACCTGCAGACCATAGAGTAAAAAAGAAGGAGGGTGAAAAAAGGGAAAAATACCAGGACCTAGCAAGGGAGTTAAGGAAAATGTGGAACATGAAAACCAGGGTAGTACCGGTCATAGTGGGAGCACTAGGAACTGTCCCCAAAACGCTGAGGGAGAGACTGGAGGAGATCGGGATTAGGAAGAGGATAGAGACCGTACAGACCACAGCACTGCTGGGAACTGCACGGATACTGAGGAAGGTGCTAGAGATATAAGGACTGCAACGAATCGTAGCTCTGTCATGATATGCGAAAGAGAGAGGAGACGTTAGCTGAAGACCTGAGGAGACTTATTGTCACTCAGCCTTCAGCGATAACCACTGGGCAACCGGTGTGAAACTGTAAATCGTAGAATTACTGCGACCTATGAGTACTAGGAGAGGAGGGCTGGAGACTTGAGGAGACTTGCTGTCACTCAAACTCCAGCGGTTACCACCAGGCAACTGGTGTGAGATTCATAATAATAATAATAATAATAATAATAATAATAATAATAATAATAATAAGAAAAGTTGGAAGGGAAAAAATTGTACGGCGAGTTTAAAAGACAGATAAAAGATATAGTAGACGAGAAATCATGGACGTGGTTACGAAAGGGAAACCTTAAGAGAGAAACAGAATCGCTCATCATGGCAGCCCAAAACAAAAGCATAAGGACAAACTACATAAAAGCAAAAATCGACAGAACACAGACAAACAGCAAATGCCGCATGTGCGGTGAAAGAGATGAGACAGTAAACCACATAACTAGTGAATGTAGTCAGCTCGCCCAGAAGGAGTATAAGCATAGACACGATAGAGTAGCAACGATGATACACTGGGAACTAAGTAAACAAATGGGATTCAACCATGGGGAAAAGTGGTATCAGCACAAGCCAGAGGCAGTTTTGGAGAATGACAACCACAAACTACTGTGGGACTTTGACATCCAAACTGACCACCTCATCCAGGCAAGAAGGCCGGACTTAGTAATAGTAGACAAAAAAAGGAAGGCCTGCCAAATAGTAGACGTTGCTGTACCTGCAGACCATAGAGTAAAAAAGAAGGAGGGTGAAAAAAGGGAAAAATACCAGGACCTAGCAAGGGAGTTAAGGAAAATGTGGAACATGAAAACCAGGGTAGTACCGGTCATAGTGGGCGCACTAGGAACTGTCCCCAAAACGCTGAGGGAGAGACTGGAGGAGATCGGGATTAGGGGAAGGATAGAGACCGTACAGACCACAGCGCTACTTGGAACTGCACGGATACTGAGGAAGGTGCTAGAGATATAAGGACTGCAACGAATAGTAGCTCTGTCATGATATGCGAAAGAGGGAGGAGACGTTAGCTAAAGACCTGAGGAGACTTATTGTCACTCAGCCTTCAGCGATAACCACTGGGCAACCGGTGTGAAACTGTAAATCGTAGAATTACTGCGACCTATGAGTAGTAGGAGAGGAGGGCTGGAGACTTGAGGAGACTTGCTGTCACTCAAACTCCAGCGGTTACCACCAGGCAACTGGTGTGAGATTCCAAATAATAATAATAATAAAAAGTTGTTTTTTGGACCTGCACGTGGGTAAGTGGAATTAAAATTAAATTTAAAATTAAATTTACAAATGAGTTGTCCAATAGAAGTATAGAAAAGCAATTCCTTTTCTTCCATGTGAGGGGCAACCCTCGTGTATGTATTCATGTGTGTATGAATGAACTTTCCCTACCCTCGCGTATAAGTTGGCTGTGCTGCGTTGTCCAGCCAGCATTGGAAGAAAAACAACCGATACCGAGAAAGAAGACAGCATCCGACATTTTTTGACAAAAAGGCCGTTTTATTACGCAGGATGAATTCTGGTGACTGATTTCAGATTTAAAAGATATTTTACTTTAGGCTTTATGAATGATTATTCTTGACATATTGATGATATTTCTACTTCTGAGATGGTTTTCTTTGCGATTCTGAGAAATTTTCACCGAGATGAATTGTCCACTGCCGAATTCTGCCTAATGAAAAGAAAAAAAAAGTTGAGAGAGTGGTCTGTTGTTTCTTGGAGCTGCACGTGGGTAAGTGGAATTAAATTTAAAATTTATAGTTTAAAATTGATAATTCTCGATACCCCGTCGAGATAGGAAAGCAATGCCTAGCTACCCCCCGAGTATGAATGGATGGAGTCTGTCCACCACTGACCGTTAGGACCCCTAACTGCTAAGTAGATATAGGTTGGTAGGGGGAAATCCACCATTGCGAAAGAACACAGATTGCGAGACTTATACTAAGTCAAGACTTAGAAGATTTGAGGGAGACGTATGACCTTCAAGGTCGTTATTTTCACCCAGACGAAGCTTAATGTGTTAATTTTTAGGTCTGAATTTAGGAGGGGATGGTCATACCACCATATAGATATATCTGTGCAGCAGAATGGCCTATCCATGTAAGGTATTACCATGGGTTGTAAAAGCTGGTGGGACTCTGAGAGTGTCACTGTGCTCATTGCCCTCAACGAACCCACCAAGGTCTGGTGCTACCTTAAAAGAACCAAAAAGATCTGGTGGGGCTCTTCGGTTATTACTGAACCACATCGGTCTTAACCAACCCACCAAGGTCTGGCGCTACCTCAAAGAACCAAAAACCCCTATCATGACAGTACAACCAAACCATTTTACCGCAAAAAACGGGGCACAAATCGAAGATTTGTGTGTCGTAACCGGCATGTGTTCCCTTGTTAGCCACCAGGAGGGACCCGGTCGTCATCCTGTGACTGCTGACTAAAACTCCGGCTTGTGTACCCTTAATGGCCTTCAGGAGGGACACAGTCGTCACATAGCTACTGTTGGCCAAGACTCATATACCACTAATGACACCCAGGGAAGGCGCGGTCCTCACGGAGTGACTGCTATAAAGAACAAGAGAAAGAGATGGACAAGGGAGGAGAATAGACAGGTTATGTATTGTTACTTTAAAAGCAAGCCTTCAGTGCGATCTTATAGGGAGCGTATGCTCCAAACATGGAGGGAAAAATCTGATGTGGAAGTATCGAACCAACGCCTTGCTGACCAAGTAAAACAAATCCAAAAGAAGAAATGGCTGTCTGAGACTGAACTACTAGAGATCTGCAATAACGTAGAGAGAGATTCAGGTGACACACCTGGAGAATGCCTCCCTAGCACAACTAGTACCAAAAAGAAGGCAGCACATGAAACCAGATGCCACAGAGGCCAAGAACTATTGGAATAGCATATGGGGGCACCCAAAAAGACACAACGTAACACTACAATGGTTAGGAAACATGAGAAAAGAACTAGAAGATATAGACAAGGGAGAACCAATAGTACTGAATGAAAACACATTGAAACATACTCTTAGGAAAGTAGCCAACTGGAAAGCACCAGGTCCTGACAGGATCCGTGGGTATTGGTTCAAAAAATTCACCACGTTACACGGCAGACTCACCCACCTACTCCAAAATTGTATAAACGAAGGCAAGGTACCAGAAAGGATGACTAAAGGCATCAAAAAAGACCCAGAAAAGGGGAACATAGCAAGCAACTATAGACCAATCACGTGCTTACCACTTATGTGAAAAATCCTGACCGGGCAAATAGCAGAGAGAATATACATGTCAATGGATAGAAGGGGACTACAACCAGAAGAACAGAAAGGGTGTAGGATAGGAACCGAAGGGGCAAACGATTTACTCTATATAGACCAGATGATCTTGAGAGAAGTGAGGAAAAGGAGAAAGAATATCGCAATGGGATGGATAGATTACAAAAAAGCGTACGATATGATTCTACATAGCTGGATACTTGAATGCCTTAGAATGTTCAAAATTAGCGAACCGGTGGTTAAATCCATTGGTAATTCGATGGAAGACTGGAAAGTAGATTTGACAGCCGCAGGGGACAAACTAGCAGAAAGACTCGTTGTCCTCACTATTATTTGTTCTAACAATGATACCACTCAAGAGAATCCTGAGAAACAGCAAAGGATACCACTTCTCTAAAACAAAAGGAAAGGTCAACCACCTAATGTACATGGACGATATTAAATTGTTTGCAAAAAACAGGGGAGAGCTTGAGACTCTGTTCAACGAAGTAAGGGAATATAGTGAAGACATAGGAATGGAGTTTGGAATAGAAAAATTTGCTATCATGGTGATGCACAAAAGAAGGCTTTCAATGACTGAAGGAATTGAACTCCTGAACAACAGCAAGATTAGGGCATTGACTGCACAAGACCGATACAAATACCTAGGTGTCCTTGAATGTGACACGATGAAACAGGAAGAGATGAAGGAGAAAATAAAGAGAGAATACCTCAGAAGGATAAGGAAAATATTAAAAACCAAATTGAACAGCAGAAATCTAATAAAAGGAATGAACACCTGGGTTGTGTCAGTAGTTCGGTATACAGGACCATTCCTAGGATGGACAAAGGAAGAGCTCCAATCAATGGATAGGCGAACAAGGAAACTTATGACGATGCATAGAGAATTACACCCTAGAGATGATACAGATAGACTATACGTTAAGAGAAAAGAAGGTGGTAGGGGGCTCATCAGCATAGAAGATTGTGTCCAGAGAGCTAAAGTAGTCCTAGAAAGATATGTGCAAACAAATAGTGAAGAAATCATAAAGAACGCGAGAGATAGTGCAGCATGCAAAAAAGTAGAAAACAAGGGAACAGTACAACAAACAAGAAGAGAAAGATGGGAAGGGAAAAAATTGTATGGCGAGTTTAAAGGACAGATACAGGATGTAGCAGACGAGAAATCATGGACGTGGTTACGAAAGGGGAACCTTAACAGAGAAACAGAATCGCTCATCATGGCAGCCCAAACCAAAAGCATGAGGACAAACTACATAAAAACAAAAACCGACAGAACACAGACAAACAGCAAATGCCGCATGTGCGGTGAAAAAGATGAGACGGTAAACCACATAACTAGTGAATGTGTCAACTAGCCCAAAAGGAGTATAAGCATAGACACGATAGAGTAGCAACGATGATACACTGGGAACTAGGCAAACAAATGGGATTCGACCATGTGGAAAAGTGGTATCAGCACAAGCCAGAGGCTGTTTTGGAGAATGACCAACACAAACTACTCTGGGACTTTGACATCCAAACTGACCACTTCATCCACGCAAGAAGACCAGACTTAGTAATAGTAGACAAAAAAGGAAGACCTGCCAAATAGTAGACGTTGCTGTGCCTGCAGACTATAGAGTAAAAAAGAAGGAGAGTGAAAAAAAGGGAAAAATACCAGGACCTAGCAAGGGAGTTAAGGAAGATGTGGAACATGAAAGCCAGGGTAGTACCGGTCATAGTGGGTGCACTAGGGAACTGTCTCCGAAACGCTGAGGGAAAGACTGGAGGAGATCGGGATTAGGGGAAGAATAGATACCGTACAAACCACGGATACTGAGGAAGGTGCTAGAGATATAAGTACTGCAGCGAATCGTAGCCCTGTCATGATATGCGAAAGAGAGAGGAGACGTTAGCTGAAGACCTGAGGAGACTTATTGTCACTCAGCCTTCAGCAATAACCACTGGGCAACCGGTGTGAAACTGTAAATTGCAGAATTACTGCGACCTATGAGTACTAGGAGAGGAGGGCTGGAGACTTGAGGAGACTTGCTGTCCCTCAAACTCCAGCGGTTACCACGAGGCAACTGGTGTGAGATTCCAAATAATAATGATAATAATAATAATAATAATAATAATAATAATAATAATAATAATAATAATAATAATAATAATAATAATAATAATAATAATACCAACAACAACAATAATAATAATAATAACAACAACAACACATTTTACCAAAATTGATAGTTACTTTAGGGACTGTGTATATATATTTTTAAATGTGTTTTTCATTTTTTTTTTTTCGAAATAAATGGTTACTTGCAGAACATCCTGAATATATGCGCATCTGAGTGCTCATAAAATTTTTCTTCAAGAAGATAACAAGAAATATAATGCATAACCTGGGCCATTATATGTACGAGGTCCATGCTTGAAAAGTTATTTCTCGAATGTTTTACTGCTTTGAAAATAAAATATACTTTACTCCAATAGAAAAATCAAAACATTTAATGGAATACATAACTGAATTTCGACAACTGATGTATATTAAGAGAGACACTTAATAAGCACAATTGCAAGATTAGAGATAAGACAATTACATTGGCAATTGTAGCAGAAGCAGGACATTGGTACTAATCGTAGTGGAGACGTAAGAATTTCAACACGTGTTTGCATCAAGAAAAGAAAACCTGGGACACTCTCGGGATTGTTAAGGCCGCTAAACACGGTTATAAAAACTGCTGACTTTGATTTATGTTTTTTCCTAATACTACTGAATTGCAATCACTGGAGAATCATTTGTGGAGGGGGGCAGTGTTCTCACTTCCCAGTTTAGAGGTTCAATGATTTGCTGACGTCATTTACTCAGGCTGAAGTCTGATTCATCGAATGCAATAATTTTTCATGCTTGTCTACGATTCGATTTATGAGAGTCGATAATGAATCATTCAAGGTAAACCGGAACAACAATAAGGAGAACAGAAATAGTCAAGGTAAACATTTGAAATGGTAAAGAGAAAAATATGGATTACCAAACGAGGGCATGAAAAAAACAAATCGACAAAAATACAGGAAAAAGTGGTTGAGGTGGAATGGGGAAATTAGAAGGAACAATCTGGATGTGTGAAGCAAGCCTGATCCACTGCTCACCTTGTTAAACAGTTGATACTTGCATTCAGACGGAATAAAAAAAGATCCAGATATTGAATGCAGGGAATAAATCTCACAATAACCTGTAAATATATTACAAACATCTATGTTTCAAAAATAAGATCATAGTAATGAATTTAGTGCTAGAAAATCAGTAGTTCCTTTCATTCTTGAACCGGATTAAGTTATTATAAATTTCCTTATATCAATTAGAAAATCTTTTTGAAATGATCACTCATCATTAGGAAGTGAAGCATATCAGTGCTCTTAACTTTCAGCAAAAAAGCTAAGATGATGCAAATGATCTCCTGCATCACATAGTTAATGTATCATTCACCTTAGACGACATGAATTGTCCTAACTTTGCTCTAATCTTTTTATCTCTTTGGTCCTCCCAAAACCATTTAAGAAATTATGGACCTCTTTGTTTTTCCCCAAAAACTTTGAGTTATGGACCTTTTTTTGGCCTCACAACACGCCTCAAAAAGTCATGGACATCTTTAGTCCACGTTTTTCCAATTAGTCAAAAGAATTTAGTATTCTCAGACTAATCTTTTGCTCCAGGTATTTGCAACGTCTTCTGTTGTTTTTTTTTGTTTAGAGACAAATACATAAAAATGTATTTTCACTTTGTAACGGAGTCGGATGCGCAATGAAAGGTTGCAAATTGGTTTCAAGGTTTTCACTTTACTTGTAAGTTCTCGACTTGCCTTTCGTTCAGCCATATTATACAAAGGTTTTTGGGAGTCAATATATTTCCAAGGGTCAACTTAAAAGATAAAGCAATGTATTTGAAGAATGCAATCATCAAATCTCAAATTCTTATTTATAATCACTTCTTTCAGACTACATATCCATTTAGTAATTGTTGTATTTTAAGGGTGAAGCATCTATATCATTTTTTTTTCTTATTGGTAAATCAATTTAAGATATGAACCAAAACTTCTCGATGCTCAAATATCTAAAAGCAGAATAGATATCAGAATGTGTTAATAACTTTCTCTAATTCAATGTTTCGAATATAATGAAGAATAGGTATATGTTTGCAAGTGCATACACGTGTATGTGTATAAGGTTGAGTGGGAGAGACAGAAAGAGAGAGAGAAAAAGAAAAAGTGCAGAAAAGTACGTATGTTTGAATATTTTACCTTTGTATGCAAGTGTGTACGTGAGATGTAGTATCTGTAATCAGTAACCATGTATGTTTTTGTGTACATGATATATGTGCATGTGCATGTGCACGTGCTTGTGTACGCCTATGTGTGTATTCAGCATTTTAAGGAAACAGCGCAATAACCAGTCAGTTTTGATCGAAATTCAGATCAATCGTACAGGAGCTGGTAAATAAAAAATGGGCTTCATGGTGAGTTAATCATTCCACGAGGCAAGGAATCATCATCATATCAGAAACACATATCAAGGTAATATGTATCTCCTGTAAAAACTTCGGAAAGAAATTGGGTGGGTGCTTTGAGTTTTTCGACATTTTATTTTTTGAAATTCTTTTGGAAAAGAATTCTGAAACACAGATGAGTCTTCATGCCCTGGAACATTGCCAAAAATGTGCTTTAATTTCGGGATATCTCTTTAGCCTGCTAGTTACTTATGATTTTGGTTACCTTTTAACGTGAGAAAAATACCTCTTGTTCTAAAAATATGACTTACGTCGGTGAATGATACTTAATCCAAAAAGAAAATCTCAAGTATGCAAGTAATGTGCATATATATATATATATATATATATATATATATATATATATATATATATATATATATATACATATATATATATATATTTATATATATATGTGTGTGTGTGTGTGTGTTAGGGGGGAGAGAGAGAGAAAGGGGGAGACAATTTGCATTCTTTTATTTTGTATCCGAAACTGCTACTTCTCAAATAATCTGTTAGTTGGAGAAGAAAACCAACATCTATTCCATTTCTTCCAGAAACTTATATACCTTAACTGCAAAGATTCAGCAGTTGCTGACGTGGCACTCTGTACTCCCTATATAATCTCTGGCGGTCAACGTTGGATGTTGTTGTGTTTGATATTTACGTATGTATGGTATATTTGGTGAGTTGAATGGATTGCAACCGGTTTTTGCTTCCAGGTCCTGCATCCGGTTATCCTTCAGCAGTACTCCTTGATCATATCACAAATACAAGATATGTTGAAAGAAAAACTCTATGTCATATACCTAATGGAAATATATTACAAGCATATTGGAGAACTATTGATTTTACATCGGAAAATGCATCGTTAGTTGTAATAATGCTCAATCAAGAGGGTAGAATATGTATCGTTTTCAGACAATTTGACAGAGCCTTTAAGAGAAACTTATCAGCGTGACCATAATGTAATAAGGACAATCAAATTATAATAAATTAACAAATGTATACATAGATAATAAACAAGTAATGTATATTTAATCAAAAAGAGTGTATTGTGACGGGACTTGAGCAGGGAATATCAGGTAACAAATTGTCCTAATATATTAATGGTTGGGCCAATGTAACTGATACCACTGGTTATAATGTTGTTTGGTTTCGTCTCACTCACATATATATATATATATATATATATATATATATATATATATATATATATATATATATATATATATATATATATATATATATATATATATATATATATATATATGTGAGATATACTAAGCAGCATGATGAGCGATCAAGAAAAGTTACTGCTATGGTTTGCAAAAACAATTTGTTGAATTCTGCAGTATGAATATTTTGGTAGGAAATCACCATGCTTGTTATCTATCATAGGTTGGTTTGCAAAATTAGGACTGACAGAGTCGGTATCCTTTTCAGGCAAGCATGAATGCAAGTATCCAGTTTTTTAGTTTTTTTTTATACTTACATTGTTAATTTGAAAATCATACAAAACCTAAAAAAGTCTCCATACCAACAAAAAATACTACTTATTAAAAAGATAGTCGAGGCCCTATTGGTTCAGTTTCACGGCAATATGTTTGCAGTTCTAATATTACGCTGACAGACATCGGATGAACTATAGTATGATCTTATCATTTCTGTACATGATTGCTGACGTAGAAAACGTAAAATAACGATCAAATGTTATTCTATGATCATATTATAAATTGACCATCTATTATCAAACAATGCTGGAGTCATGAAACTGTTCTTGTGGAATATCTATGGAGCTGAAACATGAATACTCAACATCTCGTATTGATAACACATAACGGCATAATTTGTTAAAGTGAAAAGTCCAAGAAATCGCTGAACTCAAACGGCAATAGGCTGGCCATGTTGCAAAAATTCTAGATAACCACTGGATACACAACGTGGAGATCCTCAGAAATCACATTCAAAATCTAGGTTGGAAAATACGAGATGGTGAGACCTCTACAAATGTCAGAGTATTGGCCCTACGACACCCATGATAGAGAGTTCTGACGAATCTTTTTGAATGGAAGATGTCGAAAAACTGCTGCTCCTCTTGTCGATGGAGATGATGTTGAAGCCTAACTTGAAAGCGCTGATGCTGTCAGATAATGCATAACCATCTCAGACACGTGTCAGGTCCCACTGAAGGATACGTTATATATATTGGTATATGATACTTGATTGTTTATATCTGTTACAAAACTCAACAATCAACAACCGACGCCAATATGTGACATACAACTGTATCGGAAACATGTCACGCTATACTTTGGTATATAATATCTCATTGACACGCACCTGTTCACTTAATTCAGTTAGTCAAAATACGTTTGTTTGGATCAACTTATACTTATTTACTTTCACAATTCAATGTCAAATAAATTAAAATGCTCTGATAGATATCGATCTTTTACGAGTGACATGATACAAACGGGATGGAGAATAAATAATCTAAAATTTACGATGGAGTAAAAACGTAAGGAACAAAACAATATAATCAAGTTTGGTGGTTTTCATCAAATATTGTTAATCGTCGTGTGGAGTGCGTATGATTGAATTTCATTAGAATCATCCTCAGTTTTATTTAGTTTATGGATAAAAGCTTTCAGATTCATTTTATTAACATTATCATTCATATTTGAGGAGTTATAGATCTATTTGCTATAATGTAATTAGTCAGACAAACAGATATCTCTGAATTCAAGTTGAGGGATTCTTCTGTGTCCTGATCGAGACTTGCAAGTTGAACAATAATTTGGCATTCATTCAATCTCCTCTTAATACTTATTTATCCATAAGAAATCCAAATCTGAATTGTTCACGTGCAACAAGACCGTTTTACAGAAAAAAAAGCAATTCATTTTTCTGAATTCGACCTGAATTCTGATATTGATATTTTCCTGCCTACAGAATGCAATTTTTTTGAGTGGTGTAAATTCAAAACTCAGTAAACATGCAGACATCATTATCTCTTTGCACCATACATGTTTTTGTCGATTTGATGTAGATATTTTCACATTTACAAACTTGACGTTGACAGATATTTGGGATATATGTGATTGAAGTGAGAGAAAAAATATTTAGGAATTTTTTTCTGAATATTGAGTGTTTAAAGCAGAAAATATCCCTACATAAGACACACTTGCGTGCACACATACTTGCGTGCACACACACACTCACACACATATATGTATATATTTTGATTACTGATCATGTCTGTTATTGAAATATTCATATCTACATATATATATATATATATATATATGTATATATATATATATATATATATATATATATATATATATATATATATATATATATATATATATATATATAGCTGACGATAAACAATTCTAAAGCCTTAAATCCTGCTCAAATCGAAAGCAATATTCTTAAAGTGATACAGAGTTGTTTATTGCAGACCAACAACTGTTACTCATTGACGGAATACTGGAGACAAAGAGCGTCCACACAGAACTATATGAATTACTGCATCAAAAGTGAACATGTTCATTTGTTATTGTTTTGTTTTTTCTTTATGTACAATTCATTTAAAGGTTATTAGTTTATAGTTTTGATGTTATCTGAATATTTCAAGACGTTTATTTTTTGAAAAGTAAATAAAAATTGGTAAATAAATCATAAAAAAACATTCAGAAAACTCCATTGTAGATTAATTTGGCACAATAAATAACTGAGAGGAAATGCTCTTAGGACATATGTAAAAAATCGTTTAGAATTGAAGTTTCATGATTTGAGCTGAAAACCAGGAAGATGTGTTAGTTTGTAATGGGAAACGAAGGACTTTCACCGAGAAATAAGATTATTGAATCAACGTTGGGTATTGAGTGTATGAAAAGTTTAGATCAAAATCAATATACTAACATATCAGGTGACAACTTCTACATTTACCTATTTTTGTTATCTCTCTCTCTCTCTCTCTCTCTTTCTCCTTCTCTCTCTTTACACACACACGCACACACACACACATATATATATATATATATATATATATATATATATATATATATATATATATATGTATATATATATATATATATATATATATATATATATATATATATATATAAATATACAACCCCAGACATAAATGCTCACATATGCATAAATACATACACCTATATATAGCCTAACAAGCTTTACACGAGGGAAATATCACCGGAGTACATTTTTTTTTGTGATATCAGAACCGTTCAGTCTTCATTCATTTAAGATCTTACTTCATAAATAAAAAAAATTTGGAATGCAAATTTTTCGTCGGTTCATTACAAGCAGACTAACTTCAATGTAAGAAATGAAATGAAATAAAAGTTCCGTCTCTGATTTTATGAAAAACTCATGCCTCTAATCTTTAAGGACCTTTGGGGCATATCAAGAAATAAACCTTATCATTCTTATGATCAGTGTTTTAACGTCTGTCGTTGGACATTAACCTTCCCCATGTTTCGCCACGGTTCTCTATCATGGGTGTCGCAAAGCCAGTATTTTCTGAATTTGTCTACTTCATCTCTTCATCTTGTATTCTGTCAGCGTCGGTTTCGCATGTGATCCCTGGGAATCCCAGTTGTGAGACGCAATGTCAATCGGTTATTTTTCATTTTTGCAACACTGCGTGCCCATTGCCATTTTTTTTCAACAGTTTCTATGATGTCTTGGACACCCGTTTTCTTCTTTTTATACTGTGTTGTCTTGTGATCTCTCCATGTAAGGTTGAGCATAATTCTCTCATATGCATGTTGAATACTTCTCAGTTTGTAGGTCTGTCTGTTGGTTAGGTTCCATATTTCAGTTCCATAAGTGACTATCGGAAGAATGCATTGGTTGTATACTTTTCTTTTTAGGATTATTGGGATCATTTTTTTCCTGAAAGTTGATTCTTCGCTTGATTTCCTCCTCTTTTCAGGGTCTCATAGAGATTCGCTGTCCAAGGTAGATGCAGTGGTCTACCTCGCCGAGTTTTGCATCTTCCATCTCGACAGTTATGTTCTTATTTTTAACCTGGTTACTGCAAATGATTTTTGTTTTACCGAAGTTCATGTGTAGGCCGACTTTTTTGCTTCGTTTAGTTCATCTAGCATTAGATGGAGGTCGTGTAGGTTCTCTGTGGAAAAGAAAGTGTCAACTGCATATTAAAGGATGCTCAGATATTTGCCGACTTTTTGATTCCTCTATTTTCCAATTCCATGCTTTGGAAAATGATCTCAAGGCAGGTTGCAAAGAGTTAATGTGAGCTGGTATCACCTTGTCTTACTCCCCTCTGGAGCTCAAACGGCTCAGAGTACTCATGTAGCTAAATGAAAAAGTAGCTGCGGTTGTATATGTGTTGCAATACTTCAACGTATACAGGGTCTACACCTTGTAGAGTGATGGCCTTCATGACCATGGGAATTTCTACGGAGTCGAATGCTTTCTTGAAGTCTACAAATGCTACCACCATTGGCATTTTGTATCCTACTGCCTCTTTTTTCAAATGATTTATTGAATGAAGATTGTCCATGGTCCAGTAACTTCTTCTAAATCTTCTCGTGATTGATTTGTGAGAGGGTTGTGTGTGCAGTTGAGCAGGTTGATAGGTCTGTAGTTGTTAAGGTCTTTGGGGTTACCTTTTTTTCAAGTAGAAGCATTATGATAGCAGTGATCTAGTCTTTTGGGAGTATACTCTGTTTCAGAAACAAGTTGAATAGAATAGTTAGCCATCTGTCGACTCTCTTACCAGCTTTTTCTAAGTAGATTGATGATGATGTTATCTAGTCCAGGGGCTTTATCTTTTTTTTGTTTGATGGCTGGCTTTACTTCCCATGGTGTAACTTCGGGGGAGTCCTTGAACTGATCGTCGGCATCATGTGTATTCTAGTCGTTGTTGTATTGTCAGTGTTTTGAAGGATACAGTTCCTGGTAAAATTCTTTGGCGCGTTCAACTATTTCCTCTCTATCTGTTGTTATGTCTCCGTTGGCTTTGAGAAAGCTAGTTAGCTGTTCCTTTATGGTACTGAGAACATTGTTTATTGCTTTAAATCCTCGATATTTTTTTGAGATTGGTCTCGATAATGTCTACTGTATACCCCCCTTTTGTCTTCTTTATTCATTTTTTTTGTTTTGTTAAGTTCGATTTCTTCTATAGTATTTCTTGTAGTCGTTGGTGGTTTGAGGTTTCTGCGCTTTTCAATCAGTTTCCTGGTTTCATCAGGGTGTTATTTAACGGTTGCTGTGTTTCTTGGTTTGAACATATTGGCAGATTGTAATAGAGAGATTCTTATTTTGTTGTAGAGTCCATTGACATTGATGTCATTTTTGTCAGTAAGGATACCAAATCTGATTTTTAATTATAGCTTGAAAGCCTGGTGAGTTCATATGGTGCGCTTAGTTGTAGTGGTCTACTGTGGAAAATATAAACTCCAGAGTTACTAAAACCCATTTATTCCTTTTAAGTTGATGTCTCCCCATCCAAATCTTTGTTGAAAGTGATAATTCCTCACGCTGTCTGGGAGGAGTAGAGGGGAGAAGAGCAAAATCGATTACAAGGAATTCTGATGCTCATCACAATCATCATCACCATCATCATCAGCCTTTTTTTTTCATCAGACATTGATCTTCCCAAGTATTTGCCAAACTACTCTACCATGGGTGTCACTGGGCCAAAAACGTTCGAATCTCTCTCTTTGGTCGTGCCATCATATATTTCGCTAAACATATTTCTGCATATCTGGGGATCCACGTTGTGAGTGGTGATGTCAATCGGTAACCTGAATCTTGCAACATAAATAGTCCATTGCAATTCGAGTTTTTCTATTGATTCAATCATAACACTATCACTCGTTATTTTCCCCCCTTTAATATAATGTGTTAGTTAGTGATTTCTCCTTGTGATGTTGAGCAGGATTCCCTAATGCACATGTTGTATGGTTGTAAACATGGGAGTCATTTTTGGGGTCAGCTCCCATGTTTCAGCTCAGTAGGTTACTTTCCGGGGGATACACTGATTGTAGAAACTTTTTTTTCAGATCAATGTTTTTTTTTTCGTTTTTGTTTTTTTGTCTTTCTAGCTTTTCATACCGAAATGCATGTCGATTTTGGGCATACTGACAAAAGTACAGCGCAGATTGTTTGTGTTTCTTTTCGGTTTTGCTTTGTTTTTATTTTTCTGTGAATAATGTACTTATAATCATAAATACCATATTTTTTAATGAGTATAACTTGAAATTAAAATGAAATATATGATGAAACATTCAAACGAACTTGGTTCCAAACAACCCAATATCATCACAGTAGAAGCTGATTCACTTGGAACGAAGTAAACAAGTTAACCTAACTCAAATAATCCATTAGAGCACGAATTTTATGTTGACATTTTATCATCATTCTAGATAAATGATGTTTGTTTGATATATTGGGAATGGTGACCAGTCTGTAGATTATCAGATAATATTGTGAAACTAATTCTTTTTTTTTTCTTTGTTTGTTTCTTGTTTTTTCGTTTTGTTGTTTAGGGCTTTTTTGTTTGTTTTTTTTGAATGAGGAAACTATATTCAAGACTATATTGACAGCTGCAGAGAAGTACATTGTCTGATATGATATCATTCACAGTCGCCTTGTTGTTTTGGTGTTCAATAAATGAATCTTACGGACAGACGATAGAATATTAGATTCTCCAAGTTATTATTCTGTTATCAATCATTCAGTGACCAATTACTTATATAATTCACCATTGGGGTCGAGAAAATATACTGTTTTGCAATATGAAGGTTGATGGGAATTCTTCAATCAGAAAATGTAGCTAATTCCTGAATATCCAAACTTATTTGTGGATAACATTTCTCTTAAATTTACTTTATGCGTAAGTATATGTTTCATGTACTAACTCACTTGGTTGAAGATGAGTTGAGTAACATTGTAACCCTTTGACCCGACGATGGATCGATTGGAACATTTCGAGTAAATTTATTGACAATATAGAGTGGGGTCGCTTAGAACTCAAAAAGAAAGATAGTCAGTTTCAGCCATTTAATCCAAAAAAAAACAAATTATAATAGGAAAAAGGAAAAACCGGATAGTATGTAATGATTCTATGACTATTTAAGTATTTTAACGGTGGGAGTCAGAAAATTGACAGCAAGTTTAGTTACGTGAGAAACGAAGTAAAGCAGGAGGAAGATGGAGGGCAGTTCCAGGATCAAGCAAAATTAGAGGGTAAGTTAATTCAGTCGAATAGATAGCATTAGGAAAGGGATCCTTGCCCATAAATGGAGAACGGGAGGTCGGTCACCAGAATAGCAGAGCAGATGTGAGTAGACCACAAAAAAAAGTTGGACAGTTTACAAGCAGCCACACCTTAACCACTGAGAGTGAAAGACTGAATAATCTATATACCCTCCTTCTCACAACAATTTCTCTCTCACACTGACTCTCTCTCTCTCTCCTTCTCCGTCCCTCTCTCTTCCATCCTCTCTGTCCGTCCCTCTCTCTTTCTCTCTCTCTCTCTCTTAGAATGAGGATTATGTTTGGTCTGTAAAGGAAAAAGAGATATTTTGGTCAGACGAAAAAAAAAAACGTCCGATATAGAAACCCCTCACGAGGATTGCGTCTTTTGTTCTTTCGAACCGTGACGTAGGGTAAATCACTCCTCTTTCGACCCAAACCTCCAGTTTTGACAATGTGCATACATGGAAATAAATGCATTTATTCTTCACTGTGAACCACAAACGGGTTTGAAATGAAAGAAGCTGAATATTATTCGACCAAAAATATATTAGTATTTCCAAAGCGGGGGTCATCATGATACGGAAACCAATGTTCAGCGTATATGAAATTGAGAAAAATTTTGTTACGGAGTTCCATTTCTGGTTGCAATGAGACAGTGAATTTCAAAACTGTTAATTGAAATTACTTTACTTGTTTTTTTAATGGTCAAACAATTTCTAATGTCAGGAATAATTTTTGACGCTTAGTTCATTGAATAATCCCAGCTGAGGTTAGAGTGATACGTGGGAAGAATCATTACATCGGAAAATTAGCGTATGTTTGGAGAAAGACAGGGAATTTCGACTGAAATATTTTAAAGGAAGTATTCAAGGAATGAAAGTTGCATCCTTAGTTGGTGTAGTCGGCTTTTGTATAGTAGTATTGAAAACAAATGTCGATTGCTGATTCAACAAATTCATTCTCTTATTCTGAAATTGAATTGACAATAACAAATCTGATCATGGAATACATGATTAGTTTTCAGTTTGTTTCATTCAGTGCTAATAGCGTGATGTAAAATGAATAATTTTCTGGCTGTTTTGTTTTGCCTTGCTTCATTTTGTTTTTCCTGCAGAAAGTATTGTGGAAAGTTTTGCACATGTGAAAAAACTTTTCATTAAAATGAACCAAAATTTTACGACCATCTTCCTAATAAAGAGTTTAGTCCTCAACGTTCCCGCCCAAAAGCTCTTAGCCTATAAGAAATTGTCTCTATGAGACCTGTGAAGTATTTGAGACCCAGTGCCTGGTGTACATTTACTAACCTGCAGCTACATACGCCATACATCACAAATATCGATGCGCTGTCCAGTATAGAGTATTCCTTCCAACAATTTCTATCTATTAGGGGTACCATACAATTCCTTCTTTTGGCTAGTACTTACCATGAAAGCATCCGTTAATTTTTCACATCAATAAGTTTTGGTTGTCACATTCTTTTTTGACATTGGCTGTTTGTCCGCTGCTTTGACCACTGTTGATAAGTATCTTCAATTCCTGAACATGGGCACCTCACAAACTATATCGATCGGGAGAATCCCAGAATTAGTTTTCCATTTGTATCAATTTGGCCTCCATTGAAACTGAACACGAAATACTCGACGTTGGTCTTTTTATATTATACGGTGGGTATTGCAGTTGTTACGGAACATCCTTGTAACAAATCGTTGGTCATGATTTGATGACTTGTTATTGTATTATGTAATTCGTGTTGGTAAAGTACTGTGTTCTTTGCGTTAGAGAGGTTGGAGAGTTAGGAGTCCAGGCTTTCAATAAATAAATAAAGGGGCTTGTACAGATCAGGTGTACCGACCTTTTCTCTCAGAGAAAATCAATCGTAAATTTTGCGAAGTTATACTTCGTACTGAATCCTGAACATGCATGCATATACATGCGTACATACATCATAACTCCACAACCATACAAATGTTTAAAAAAGATTCCTGGAGTCTTGGATTTCTAGTAAGATCAGATGACAGCTCATCCTGCCAGTGTCTTACATATTTCAACTTTATGAATGAAAATTGAAAATTCAAGAAGAAAAATAATCACATACGCATATCTACTGATACCTTCCAATGATGCCATCTAGATATGCATATATATATATATATATATATATATATATATATATATATATATATATATATATATATATCGATCATATTTTAAGAACAATGATTGATGATCATAGAGCATAAAAGTCATTCGTAGAAATAGATGGTTACATTGGTCCCTTGTATTCAAACACTCTCTGAACTTGTCTAATTTGTCTCCTTATCTTGTATTCTGCCGGCATTGTCTTTTACTGTCTTCTCCTTTGTGTTGTTTTGTAATATGTTGATATGAGGTTGAGCATTCCGTCATGTGCATGCATCCTACATCAGTTTGAGGGTCAGTCTCTTGATTAAGTTCCACTTTTAGCTCCATTGGTGACAATTGGTGAGATACATTGGTTGCAAATTTTCTTTTATAGGACTAATGACATATTTTGTTATTGAGGGTTTGCTTTGTTTTGCCAAAAGCTGGTAATCACAGGGTGATTCTTTGCTTTATTTTTTCTTTTTAGGTTTTCAGGGAGATTTGATGTTTTACTTAAATGTAGTCTACTAACTTCAGTTTTAAGTTTTATATTTTCATCGTTGTGTGTTTATTTCTGATCTGACCATGGTACAAATAAACTGAATAAATCAGTTTTCCTTGAAGTGTCATCTTGATTAAAAGCTGCTACTTATTGTGATGACTTTTGTACAGGGTCTCTTACATACTTCCTGCTGATAACATTGAGGAATTTGAACAATTTATATCCATTGATAATATTTACATTAATTGTTCTAAATTCATTGCCATGTTATTTAAGTCATTGTTATGAAACATTTGCATCATGGAAACTTGATATTAAATCAATATGCATTGATTTTCAATGACATGTTTGAGATGTCTAATTTATAATCATAACCCTCTCAAGACAGTCCATAATTGAGACAAACAGCCTTCATTTTACGAGGGGAATACGTCCACAGGAAAAACAGCCCTAAAAAAAACATCAAATACAAGGAAAATTTTTTTAAAGATTCACGTAATTGCACATGACAAACAGTTTTTCATACATACGTAATTAAATTTCTTCTTTATAAACGATATATCTTCCACATTTGAGCTTGATTAAGTAAGATAAACAAATACCGATATTATGATATCGGATGTGATAGTGATTCTTCTGAAACTTCCCGCGTCAAAAATACTGCGAGCAAGGCAAGCCCCACTTAGTTTCCAATATTCTTTAGCTTGATGCTGGAAGGGTTACCAAGGAGAGGATTCACAGGTATAAAGTTTACAGGGTTTTTCAGAAATAGTGTAACCCTAAAAATAAAAAGCTTCAATTTGCGTGTATGGGAATATGAGCTAATTTAATAGTCACATGTCAATACTGTTCCCGGAGAAAAACGTATGTTGATGAGGATAGGTTAATTCTGTTTCATCGTTCATGGAGACTCTTTTATTGGTTTGAGGTATGAAGCAGTACAGCACTCATCAACACGGAAATGGGATCAGTATACCAAATTTGATTTGAATCTCTAATAGGAAAATGTATCAAATTATCGTTTTGGTTCTTCAAAATGTGAAAAATCTTTGATTTAATTGAGAAAAGTGATTTTCTTCAGCCAATGACAAAGAAAGAGTGTTTGACATTTCATAACCTTTCAGATAAGTTTATCAACAAAGCATTCGATCATTTTTCACATCAATGTTTTTTGCAAGATTCAATATCTTGCTCAATTTTAAATTGTACGAATCCTTAATCTTTCTTTAACATGAACGAACTTCAGTTTTCTTGCATCCGTTATTCATGAAGTTATTTCTTTCTACAAAATCGCATTCGTAAATATAATCCATGTTGTCATTTTGTCACGTTTTTTGGTTGCAGTGCTGTTTGAAAGAAATTCCTTAGATTGCCAAAACCAGTCACTCAAGATGATTGATTAGACAAATAGATGAAAATATTTGACAGAGGTCTGAAATATATTCCCAATATTTGATTTCATTTTTTGTTCTCACTTTTAAAGTTTAACGTTGTCTCTTCTCACTATGCTTTTTTCTACTCAATTTACTTCAAGTTGCTTTACGCATACAGATTTCATTACAGCAGGTTTTCTTCAACTTGAATGGTTGTATTATTGCAAAAATTTTCATCCCCTTCCTACTTTATTCATTTTTATGCGCAACCAAGCAAGACTATGTAAATATTAATGGATCATAACAGTACAATGCAATATCGGGTATAGTCACCTACTTTTGTTAGACTATCGGTGTGGCTTCGATATTTCTTCCGTAAATCTTGGATTTGAATTATATATATCATATTGTATTACATTTCATATGAGTGTCCCTACAACACAATCAATAGGATGAGATACCACTTGTTAGATATCATTTAGATGCTTGCCACACTCATTTGGACACCAACTTTTTATTTCACAGCGTACATCTCTATAATCACAAAATTCCAATAATCCTCGAAACTGCATGGTTTTATCCACGATAATATTCCAATCGTACGTTAATCGGAGAACACATAAATTAAAGAACATAGTTAAATGAAGAACTTTCTTTATAAAAGACATTTATAACTATAATTATCCAAATATCCGACCGTATTTACGTGACGGTCTAACCCAGCTACCAGGTAACATAACTATATTAGATTTTATGTGAGCACAAATGATATCTCGGGCATATTCGTTGAAATACTTTGTAATTCGATAAAATAAGTGTATATCTTTTTCGATGCTGTGTGTGTGTTTGAGTGTGTGTGCGTGTGTGTGTTTGAGTGTGCGTGTGTGTGTGTGTGTGTGTGTGTGTGTGTGTGTATGTACCAAACCCGAAGACAATATCCAAGATAATTTATTCTAGTGAATAAGTGAGTAAAGCAATGGATATGTTCTATTTATTAAAAAAAAAAGTATCGCAGAAAATCATCATTATTTCACTTGGTCATTTCTTTCTTTGAGCAACTCAATCTATCTTTCTCATCTTCGATGTTACTCAGATCAAAAGTTGTAGTCTAGATCATAGATGGGAAGAAGATTTTGTCCAGACCAAAGATGGAAAGGAGTTGTTGTCCTGATCAAAGTAGGGGATAAGCTGTTATCAAGATCAAAGATGAAAAGAACACATTTGATCGCCTGAACATACGAGTGAGTAGGGAAATCGTTATAGCGCTTATTATGATCGGATTAAACTCCAGAAGGTCTCCTATAAACAAAGAAAAGTGGTCTGTAATCTTTTACTCACTGCGTGAATATTCTTTTGATTCTTCAAACTAAGTCAGCAGAGATATATGCATTTATTTCTGCCTGTTTGTCCGCCTGGCAGTCTGTTTTCTTCACGTAGAATCTCCAGAAGTTCTGGATTGTTCGGGTTGGATTCATATATAGCTACTGCCCTTCATGTCGATCTCCAAAAGTCTTTCAAAGTAAATTGAATTTTCTTGGAAGTCGGACGAGGAAGAATTGGTTCAACTTTTTGGTTGGAACAAGTATTAGCTTTCAATTTGAATATTTTTTGATAGTCAGTAATGTATGTCTACACATTAAAACTATATAGTTTTCAATGAATTTCAAAAACATATTGTTGAATGGTAGGTAATGGATACATGGCACATTGATCAGGAAATGTTATATAATTTCTTTATCAGTAATATGAAAGAATATTTATTCGGTTTTTGTAACAATACCGATGATACACACATCTGCAATTCGAGTGTCTTATGCTTCCACATGTAGTTATTCATAAAGTTTTTTTTAATCTTTTTCGGCCAAATGACTACTAACGCACCATAATTAATTCAACTAAAAAATCCAAGAGAAATAGTTTTATAGACTGTACTCGTTTGGAAACATTGATAATTAAGATGAAAATCAAATGCTTTTTTCTTCATATTTAGAAGCGGATTTCTATCCTTCAGCAATTTTTATAAACGTTGTTTCGAAAAACGGATTTTAACGATTACCAGTAGTAATGTGTGGAAACTACGGTTTACACTAATTCAATACACACACAGTCACACACACACACATACACACACATGTATATATATACACACACACACACACACATATATATATATATATATATATATATATATATATATATATATATATATAAATATATATACTATTTGAATAATTTGTCATAAATGTGTTGTCTTCGACAAATACTGCAAACAAATGAAATCGTTAACTTCTTTTTCGAAAAGTCACCTACCGATGGTGAAATAGTGAAACCCGTACAAATTCTGCAACAGAAAATCTCGATGATGATGATGATGATGATGATGATGATGATGCAGGAAATGAGAAGTGGAAAACAGAAAGGACAACAATAACAAGAAAGTTTCATGATAAAATAAACATATCTTTCTAAACTCTATGAAAGTGTGATCCATCAAACATATACACGTTTTGAACAATCTTCAAGTACTGACACATTTCTTATTGATAATTATACAGCCAATAAATAATATTCAATCACAAACCAATCATTGTTTAACTCTGATCAGTCGGATTTCACAAGTTCAAAACGAATATATTCCTTGTATTGATAATTTACAAATGTTTCAATCTCTTCTGTCTGTGATGATAGAAATGTTTAATATATATTTAGAAAAACAAAGAAAATATCTGTATCCATAAAACTGAAAGAATCTTTAACAGAAGAAAAGACTGTATAAATTACAATGAACGATAAGTTAGCGTCAACGTGTATAGTCCAATGTTTAGTTTCATTTTAGTTTCTTGTGACGAGTTCCAAATTTATCGGAGCAGTCAATGGAGGGTTGAATTCAAGTGACATGTGTTTTTGTTTTTCTCTTCATTTTTGTAAAAACCGCCTGACATATATGATAGCAATGAAAACTCAACTGTTGTTGATTATTGATTCGTCCATTGTCGATTCATCCATTTGATTGCAAAATTGTCGGTTGTGGATTTGTCAATCGTGGATTAGTGTAGGAATTCGTTAGGAATCCATGAGTTTCCATTCAGACTTGCTAAAGTTATGTAGTGGTCCACGAACTTTTGATCAATCATTTTCGTCAAGATAGCAAAACCATATTTATTGTAATACACTCACACGTCGACTTGAGCCCAACAGAAAAACATCTAGTCTCAGGTGAGTCCAGTCAAGCGTCTCACGTCAATTAATTACGGATATTGGAAATACCATCGCAGTTCTAATTCGAATGGCTAACACTCCTGTCATGTTACACTCATCTTATTGTGTATGTGTAATATTTATTCAAGGTTATCCATCTAGGATATATGAGAAGAGAGGATATAAAAAAAAAAGCAGACACCATGCTCGGTTGAACTAATGACTTGAGGAGAGACACTTGATGGATAGCATTTGCCCTTTTCTCTTTGGAAAGTGGAAAGCAAAGATTGTTCACTGCAGGTCATTTAAAAAACTCCATTATCGGCTACAATTGCCTAGATAAATTCCCAGCCATATCAACAGAATATCACAGGATCTCAAGTCGATGTCTGGCTTATACTTACCATTAATCTGAAGTCAGAGACATCGAAAAAATTGCTGGAATGCTTCATAGCTTGATATGTTGATTTTTTGGACAGGAATCGTCTTTGTCTTATAAGCTCTTTGATAGTATTTATCACAATGCATGGCTTAGTTTAAATTAATTTGAGATTCAAACATATAATTTCAGGAATCAATATTTTTGCTGCTTGAATGAATCTTCAAGAGAAAAAAACAAAATTGGAAAGAAATCAGTATATAAGGAGGGAAATTTTCGTTGCTAATAGAATATTTTTGTTTCTCTGCTGAGGTCCACTGTTTGATCTTCTACAAGTACATTTAATTTATAAGAAGTGATGAGTCTTACCATACTACTTCAACCAATGGCATGATGCCAGGGAGAGATGGAATAAATGACTAATTCAAAATGATCTGAATACTCCAACCACTGGCACCTCCTATAGTTGAATATAATCAACTGATGTATATATAGAAGGATAAGATATGCATGGTGATATGATTGATAAAATCGTGAAAATATGTAGATATAATTTTTGGTCTGGAGATTTGAATCATAACTCCTAATTGTTTTGTTTTTTTTTAAAGCTCCCTTATTGCAAATATTGGACACTAATATGTTCAATTTCAATCTTTTTCCACTCGGGTGAAAAAATTACACCCTTCTTAGTTTTTGTCATAGTTATATTTCTCAAATTTTTTTATATCCTTTTTTTTCTCTCTAGCAGACATCTTTCAAGGCTTTCGTGTTTCTCTACACCAGAGGTTTATGACCGATGACAACGTTTTTGGAGAATGAAACCTGAGGGAAATGCACTTTTGTTTCATAGCTGACTAGAAAATCAATTGATGCAATAATTTTGTCAATAAGTCAACTGCTTGATACAATTACACGTAGGAGAATCAAACCATTTCACCCTTTGCCCCGATGAACCCGTATCTTGTTGTTGTTTTTGTTTGTTTATTCTTTGTTTGTTTATTTTCTGTTTGTTAATTTTTTGTTTTTTATTTTTTGTTCGATTTTTTTTTTGTTAGACATATCAACGACCGGTTGGAGAATATTTTGAATGTTATATGTCTCTTCCTCAAAGTGTTAAGGACTAGGATCAGGGATTCCATTTATATACGGGGGAAAATTGAGCGACGAAAAGGATATCCGAGTTGATTTTCTTGTTTTCTCACGGTATTCGAAGTTCATAGACTTTAGCTGATGGTGACAAATAACAGAACAACTTTTTAATGTATTGTTTCATTATTTCTTTTGTCAGACTATCTTCTCACCATCCTCTATAAGGGGTGTGAGGGTACCACAATCTGTGCCCCTGGATTTTGATTGTCATAAAGATGTGCTTGCTTGGTTGTGTTTTTTCTCTGACAAAACTTGGTCAGTCTTTGAAGTGGTCAACAGAAGATCACAACCCTCTTTTGGTTTCACCTTGTAGTGGACCGATGATTTGTTGATGGTGGAACCTCGGGACACGTCTGACTGAATCGTCGGGCAGCTGTCTTTCTTATGGTCACGTCGGCCTTCCGGTAAACAGGTCAGTCCAGACTTACGTAGGTAATAAAGCACCTTGAAATGTAGGAGACAATAAATGATAATCGGATCAAAATGCGGAAAAATACAAAGATGAAGAAACAATCAGTTCTTTTTTTTTAAAACTATTCGCTGTAATGGACAAGATTACTCAATCTCCAATTTAGTGTTATTTTCCTCACAAGAGAACTAGGAAACATCAAGCATGTTTACAAAATGCAGAGCAACAAGAGAATGAATACAAATATATAAATATAAGTGACCCTCATGAGTAGATATACGTTTTCGCCTATTACGTACTCGTTTCCATTATTACAGCATATCAATTCAACTTGATTATGAATACAATATATTTATCAGATATAATATAATACTTACAAGTTGTTTTGCATGAAAATTAAATCGTCTTTAATGTGCAATGGAAAAGAAATTCCCTTTCAATCATCTTTTTTTCTGCAGCACTGGTGTTGAAATATCAAATACTCACAATATAGCCATCAAAATAATTATTCTTATCATGTAAATTACTTCTTTATTGCGATAGGAAATTACTTACCCTTCATTCTGTCAGACTGCTTTCCTGTAATCTCTGATAATTCTAAAGGGCAATTTTAGCATATATATGCTTATTCCAAACGTAACGAATGAATGTACAAGTCTTCGAGTGCCGACAAGTACTTATTATATCCCAGTAATTTGTGTCAAACTGGAACTATTCTTAAGTTCCACGAAGAAAAAAATGATTCCGTAATCATGATTCAAGGGGTACGATTAAATGTAAGTTCGTTCTGGTACCACAGCATTCAGATCTTTCCCTAATGATGAAGATCTCAAACACGTTTGCTATATATTTGGAGGATTTTGTCATTCAAACACATACCAGCAATTCTGATGAACAAAAAAACTATTCAATATAATTGCTATCATTGTATTTTCAATCAAACGACTTTTTTTTACCTTATCTATTTGTTTGAATCAGCGAACGAATCTATGACTACTATTAACCAGAATGTTATTGCATTTATATACCCTACAATAGAAACATTTCTTTTTTTTTTTTGTGAGTCTTCAATTTTCTATTACACTTGCTCAAGTGTAAAGGAGAAATAGGCACCTGGTATTCCCAAGCATTCACCTGACCTTATACTAATCAGAATCAACGTTGCTCAACTCCAGTGGTCATACAAGACACTGCATATCAAACATGTTTGAGTGTAAGCTTTTTCATTGCAATTGGCTCTGCCAAAGTGGAATTTCATCCGTTCCTATATCGTCCCAATTTTCTTTTTAGTCCAACTAATTTCTGTAATAGGTTTACCCAAATTAAAGTATTATCAGACACACATTTTTCCAATTATTGTCTTGATGCCAAATTATCAAATTCATACTGATCAAAACTAAATGAACTATAGCCACTTATCGAAATAAGGAAAGCAAATCGAGCTGAATTGATAACTGGAGAACGAAGTTGACAATATTTTTTTCTGAAACAAGGATACTTTTTACAAGTGTACGGTTCTGAAAGGTCATTTTACAGTTTATATTCATGTAAATACAACATTTTTCTCCATAATTTGATAAACAAATTTACGAGGTTCGATTGCATGCCTGGATGTTCAATTTTTTCTCGTTGTTTCCTCTCATCCCTTTAACCTTTGAATTTAGAATAAAGCAAAAGTCAATTGCCTTTTCTCAGAACTTGTCATAACCTCACATGAAAAACCAGTCGGTAAAGACCTTTGTAGACGAATATTGGAAGGTGGTGAAGATGACCAACTATAATATTCGGTCTATGACTTGAGTGAAGGATTAAAAAAAAAAAGGACAAATTGCCTGTGATTTTGAGGTGAATTAACTTTTTCATCGTCATTCATTCTCTTTTTAAACGTCCTGATTGTGTATTCTTCGACCTACTGTGATTGCTCTTCACTTCTGGAATATGGAAACTAATCTCTAATGTACATGAATTTTGCTTTAACCGACCTGTCACGTCATTTACTCTATTTTTTTTTCACTGTGTTCAAGGTGGTAATAATAAACGAAACTCATTCTCCAGAGTCATACGTATGAGAAGCTCCTCTAAAGGTTATATCACTATTTGTGTCCTGATCGAGTATTTTGAAGGGGGGAATGACAAGACATTATACAGTTATTGTAACACATCGTCCAACAAAATGTAAACAAGGTAAAAGTTAAATATTTTGAGGTATTCTTTTCAAAACGTTTGATTGCTCTTAATTTTGCATACGTTATAACACCATGCTTTTTAGTGAGTTGGATACCATTTTTTTTTTTGCATGTTATGTTAGTGATATCAAAAGCTGAGTTAGAAATGTTTAGAGTGTTATTTGCAAATGTCTTCACAAAATGCAGACAGCGGCATGTTGACATTTTTACAATGAGACACACAAATATGAACATGCATTTGTGTTTTCCATGCATATTTTGATATTATATGTATTACATATATCTTTATCAAGGCAGGACGTAACAAACGTCGATATCTATGGGTATATTCATATATATATATATATATATATATATATATATATATATATATATATATATATATATATATATATATATATATATATATAATGTGTACTGTAGAGAGTGAGACGGACCCGGGAGTGAAGTGTTTGGTGGTAAGGTTTATTTATCCTTATAAGTCAATAGTCCATACATGTTTCGGGATTCTTCCCATCATCAGTGGTCTGGGCCGTGTGAGTGTGTATTAGAATGTACTATGTGGACCCAGAGTCCACTGCCAGGACTTAAGCAGTGTGGCCGAGTTTTGTTGTCTGGGCTGCTGGAGGCCTCAAGCTGAATGGAAGAATGTCCAGTAAGTATCAGCTCCTTGGTAAAGCAGCAGCAGTTGGTCTTGGGGAGGGCAGAGTGTGTCAAGGTGGGATTAGTGATGTGGAGTTAGATTTTTGGTATGTTCGCCGTAGTGTAGAAGGAGGGGTGGTGAGGTCAAGGAGCTACATAGGTATCAACCTTAGAAGTTATTGAAAATGTTTTGGCTATGAGTTGGACAGGGGGTATAACAGGCTAAGGTGAAGTTTTTCCTATGGGTCTGGGTGACTTTGAAGCTTCCATTATTGAATGTGTCTTAGATGTGGGTGTGATGATATTAATGAAAGGAGTTGTGTGTATTAGGGTTCTGTGTGGTGTGGGTAGTTCAGTTTAGTGTTTAATCCATTGGGATATAGGGTTTTAAGTTTGTTGATCCACATGTCTTCCTGTTTCTCTAGAACTTTAGCTATGTCAATTAGAGTACTTTTACTATTTTTTCTATGATGGTGAAGCTAGCGTCAGTGGCAAAATTGTGGTCAGGTGTGCGAAAGTGTAGTTCTACAGGAAGTGGGTTACAATTATTTTTTGACTTGATCCTATGTCTATGATTGTTGAGTCTAATATTAAATTGCCACTCGGATTTGCCTTACATCTATTGCACTCTAGAAGGTATATAATGTTCTTACTGCAGCAGTTGCTATTGTGATATATGTGGTAACTCTCTTTTGTGGTAGTGCTTGTGAATGTGAGTGTGTACTTGAGGTGGTTGCAACATAGACTATTTCTTATGTTGCAAGGTGTGCAGAATTTAATTGTTCTAGGTGTATTTTTGTATACGACTTTATTGTTAACGATATTATTGCTACTAATCATGTCTCTGATGTTTTTGGGTCGGCGAGAGGAGATAACACATGGGTCTGTGAATGTTTCTTTTAGATCTGTTTTGATCGTGAGAATGTTCCATCTATTATTGATCATGTGTGCTAAGGGTGGGAGTGTGTTGTTGAAGGTTGTTACAAGAAGTATGCGGTTGGGTTTGTTATTATGGGACAGTAAAAGGGTTTCATCTCTGGGTATTCCAGTCGCTTTTTTTATTTGTTTTTGTGTGTCATCTAGCGGACAAAGTCGTTGGGTGACGTATTGTATTAGGTTATGTTTGTGTCTGTTAAGTTCACTATTATTACAGCAGATTCTTCTAATTCTAATAGCTTGTGAAAATGGTAGGCTTCTTTTTAAGTGTTGGGGATGGGCTGATTTGGAGTGGAGGTAATTGTGGGTGTCCGTGGGTTTAGTGTAAAGGGTAGTTTGGAGGTTTCTGTTGTCATCTATATATATGCGTGTGTCTAAGTAGGCTATGGAGTCGGTGGATGTCGTGAAGTCAAACTTAATAGAGTCATGTGCCGAGTTTAGATCTATAAAGAAGTTATCTAGTTTGTTTTTTTTCGCCTGTATATATGAAAAAAAGGTCGTCTATCCGTCTACCATAAAAGATAGTCATTATATATCTCTGGGTAAATGTAGGTTTCTTCAAATTTACCCATGAAGATATTACCATAGGATGGGGCCGCTACTGTGCCCATGGCGCAGCCTTTCACTTAGAGGAAGTGTCTATTATTGGAGTTGAAGCTATTTAGAGTTAGAATGTAGTGCATAAGAGTGGTAATTGTTCTGGTACTGGGTTCTTTAGTAGTATATTGTTTAGGGCTTCTGTGCTAGGATACCTTCATCATGTTGATGTTGGAGTATAAGGATTTAATATACATACTGACTAGAAGTGCTCTGTCTGGGATTGCTGTGATGTGTTTGATTTTGTTTAGGAGGTCTGTGGTGTCACGTATGTATGATTTAATTTGTGTTGCGAAGGGTTGGATGTAGTGATCTACAAATTCGGATAGTTTGGTAGTGTGGCAGTTCGTGGGGAAGATGACTGGTCTACCTGGGTTATTTGGTTTGTGGATTTTAGGGAGTAGGTAGAACCTTGCGGGTTTTGTGGAAGTGTGTTTCAGTATATTTTGTGTCCTTTTATCTATCATGTTGCTATTGTGTAATTCTGTTAGGGATTGGGTTATTGTGCTTGTGTATTCCTTAAAGGGGTCTTTGTGGAGTTCTTTGTAAAATTCTGTGTTGCTTAATTGTGAGTTTGCTTCTGTGAGGTATTCATCTAAACCCCAGATGACTATGGATCCATCTTTATCTGCTCTTGTGATGATCAAGTTGGTATTATTTTTTAGTTTATTGGGGGCCTTTCACTCTTTAGTTGTAAGGTTATCATGTGGTAGGGATTGTTGTGTGTTATTGTTGATGTAGGTTTTTATGTCTTCTCTGACGGCTAGCTCAAAAGTCTGAATGGTAGTGTCTATGTTTTGGGGGATGAAAGATTTGTTGTGGTCTTTAAGCCTATCAAGGATGTTGCTATCATGGCCTATTTTCCCAAAGTGGGCTCTAAGTTTGATCCTTCTGAAAAAGTCATAGAGATCTTTGTTGAGGGTGTGATTGTTAAAGTGTGGGGGTCGGGGACAGAAATTAAGGCCCTTGTTAAGGAGTTTGATTGTCTCCCTAGTAAATCGAAATTTACTCAGGTTCATTACTTTCCCTTCCTTAATTCTGCTGGTGTGTAGTAGTTTTTTAGTAAGTTCAGTGTGGCTCTAGACTATCCAGTATCTCATCGAGTACAACGAAAGCTTTGCTTCAGACCAAGAGGCTGGAATTCTCTTCCACGAGACTAGAGCACTCTAGCGGATGGGAAAAAAGCAAATCGTATATTCCGCTCAAATTCAGTCTTAGAGACCGTCAAATTCCCAAGTGCAGAGGGTCTAAAGCGAAGGTTTCAATCCTGTCTCGTGGTACTGGATAGGAAAATGGATAGTGTATAGCCACACTGAAGAGTTGTAATACAACAAAACACTCTGTGGATGACACAATATATATATATATATATATATATATATATATATATATATATATATATATATATATATATATGTGTGTGTGTGTGTGTGTGTGTGTGTGTGTACATATACTTTAAACGTAACTATCAAATATGCATACGTCATGAATACATATATAGTGTAGCAATATAAAGCCGATTGTTCATTCCATTGAAAGAAAAAAAAATTTCCAGAGAATCCAAGAGTTGTGATTGGGTATTATTGACATGATCAGTTTTGATGCTGTTCAACAAAGATATTCATGAGGATTATACTGTTCATATCTATTGCAATGTCGATGTTTTCTTTCTTTTACCATATTTTTCCAGATATAAATAAGACGGTCGATGATGTGTTGAATGTGTTGAAGCTTGTCTTGCATTTCCTCAAAACACAATTTTGAGTTCAATGTTGTGTGAACTTAAATAGCCTCGGTCGGAATAAGAACTCATGTCATTGATTCTGCCTCCGTGCTAATATTTGTTTCATCACCCTACATTTCATTTTCGCTACAATAGCAACTGTGGATGACAAACTTTTTTTTCATGGCAGTTCAATAATATTCCATTGCAATTCATGACAACTCAGTTCTGATTCAGCGCTTCATTTGTCGTTGGTTGGCTTGCAGTGGAATATCTACCATAAGATAAAGGCTTTTATTTTGCAACAGTTAAACATTGCACTCACAACCTGCCACTGATGGGTTAATGCGATGTAGAATCGACAATAATTCTACTATTTTAGTAATAATTACAATAATATTAATTCAATAACGAGAAGCAAACAAATCATAGATATTTTCACTGAAGATTTCTCGTGATGCACGCGTTTAGAAGTTGATTAATCAACATGCAAATCCATTCAACGTCCATTGTCAACCTCACCTTTGTCTTTAGTGCTTATGTTTAAGCCTTTCAAAATATTCCAGATGTTCTCTCATTATCTCCAGTCTGTGTCGCAAAATGACTTCCTCCTTAACATTCAAATGTCTCCGTATTTTTCTGTTAGAGAATGTTCGCTTGTTTCTCTCTTGGTCGAAAATGTTTTATATTTTCCTTCCTCTCCTTTTTCACTCATTACGTTTTCGTTTCCTGTCCAAATTTCCATTCTCATTCATAAATAACTGATAGTAATTTTCCGGCCGGGATTATACGCCATCCCACCTCCTCGGAATTGTCAAGAATCGGTTATTGTTATCGATTGAAGCCTTTTGCGACAGTTGACACCTGAACGTTGAATTTGTTGAATGATCTGGAATAGAGAACTTCTTTTTAAGGTTGACTTGAATTATTTATACTAAGTATAATGGGAAAATGCGTATGGATGGATGAAAGGAATAGAAATTACAATTGCAAACATTGTATGAGCAGAAGCTAACGTCTATGATCTTTGAACACAGAAGCAATGACAGAAAAAATAAAATGTTCAAGTGGCATTTTCTGTCTTTTGATACTTGATCTTTTCAGTTTCTTTTTACATTCAATACATTAAAATTTGGGGTGCTAGCTTCTGTTGGAGGTTTATTAGAAAGCTTTTCAAATTGTTTTCATTTAACTTATATGTATGGAATGTTTACTGTAATTCATTATCCTGTTATTTGAAATATCTTTCAAATATTAAGGCCTCTATTTGATGTGGGATTTTATCCTTCATTAGAACACTACATTCTGTGAATAAACAAGTCCCAAATGTTTACCTTAATGTTTTCTTGATCATTCTTTCGAAACAGAAATTTGCAATTGGTTTCGTATACAATGTATATAATCTCAGACATAGTTATAAGAATACTCCATTGGGGGAAAAAAGTCTAAATTTTGAGGGCAAGAAGACAAATTAAGTGGAAGAAGTATTATTAATATTCCAATACTTTTTGAGTTGATGTTTTGATTCAGTCAGTTTAAGGAAAAGGTACGTAAGCTACGAAAGGTTTACCTAATTATTCTTCCTTTTGCATATATAAAGTTGTGTGAGCATGCAGTACGTTCTATATCATATGTCTGGTTTGGTGGCTTTTGATATTCACTCAGAGTGTATTTACGATGAAATTATGATAACAATAATATATATGTAACAATATCAAAATCTATGTGCCTCTATTTGTACACATATTCTTATACCGACGATTATGATAATTTTCTAAATTTCTAAGTGATTTATCTGACTACTCGGACGTGAAACGTTGAGGATAGAAGTATATATAAAAAAAGGTAAATTGCAAAATATGTCTATAAACATAAAATTGAAACAAGAAATATTTTACATATTAACTCAAAATGAACATAAATGGATGCTGCATATCAATTCAAAAAATGAACAATGATTCAAATCACGTTGTCTAAATTGAATGATATATTAACCGTGTATCAACTAAGTGTCTATATGATATTGTGGAATTTATAATTCGTATATACATATATATGTGTTTTTTTTTTCTCTCTCTCTCCCTGTGTGCATACGTGTGAGTGAATGTGTCTGTTTCTCATTAATGTTCCCTAAAGTAAACGAAGAAAGGTAACAGTTTTAATACTCAGGCACAGACAAAGATACGTGCACACACACACACACACACACACACACACACACACACACACATACACACACATACACACACACATACACACACATACACACACACACACACACACACACACACAGACACACACACAGAATTATCGAGAGCCACATCTCTGATCAGATCAGGGAACTTTCTCATTTTGTGTGTAATAATATGTCTGATTCATAATTCTTTCATTTCCATTCATATTTGTTAAATATACAAATGAGTTCAGTTTGGACATGGAATTGTTACAATTTAATTGAGATGCCGATCGTCATCTTAATAGGAGGCCAATAGAAATAAAAGTGGGATGTCGATGAATCCTGATGATAGTTCTTACTTAATTCAAAACGTTTTGTGGAAGGAGAATGAGAGTTTGACTATATTTAATTGTGGAACTGCAGTACCTGATTGAAATGGTAATGATTGAACTTTGAGAGAGGAGAGCAATGTTGAAGAAAAATACTCTCAAAGAGATTATTATGAAAATTCTGTTCGATCTTTACCTCCAGTAGAAATAGGAGAGATGTACAAAAATAATGGAAGAAAACTTCTAATCGTTCCAATTAAATGGAAATAATGTGAGATCTCTCTCTGTTATTCTAGTTTCATATTTCGTGTTTTTTTTTATATAACACATTATTATTTATTATCGGGACCAAAGACTAAACAAGTCTCATTATTTTTCAAGCGATACTATTTTTTTCTAATTTTCTAACCGTTTGTGATCGTTTTTCAATTTGTTTTACGTGGAATGATGTGAATCACAATTATGGACCGGAATGAATAACCACAAATAGGTTTGTATTAGTGGACTGCATATTCTGCCCATTCTGTTGAGGAAGAAGAGTGCTTGTGTATTGTCTGATGAAATTACGTCTGATTTGATTTTATGCAAAATAGATCGTCAACTGCTATATCTCTATGAAGTGTTTACATTCAAAATTAGACTGGGTATTGTTTGACAGAGGGAAAGAAAGTTATACACATATTTTTTTTTTTTAGAATAGCACAGGAAGGAAGAAAATGTTCAATTCCTTAGCGGAATAAAATAAACCTATTTAATACATTTTAAATCACGATAGATTTAAAAAAATTATTGTCCTCAAATGATAGCAAGTATACCGGACATTGTTGGTTGTTTATTTTGCCCAACAGTACAACTGAGGTGTTGTTATTCTTCCCAGTCAATTACATTATAGAGTCTAGGACCAAGATAACGAATTCTGGACTAGGTAGGTTTTACGAGGTGTAGTTACTAACCCCACTCCAGACACTCTTTTTTTTTACCTTGAGATGCGCTATTTTGAATGCCAAACTCTGAGGTTTTACTGTCAACTTTTCTCAGTCTGACATCCTTACATGGCCAAAGGTCTCCAACTGTCCGCAGTATTCCCTATAGTGAGGATATAAATAGATCCATGCTTATCCCCAAGGTATTTTTGCTTAATGAACAGAAGTGCACTCAAATTCTGTCCACCAGTAAATGTTGAACTACTCTGCACCTTTTTTGGTCCATAATTTTTGTAAATCTCAGAGTTCAAGATTCACTTCTGTTAGGTTAGGCTGATTGGTTGTCTTGCGACGACACAATTAGTACTAAAGATAATTCAAGTTGTCTAATTGATATTTGAGCGAAATAATTCCTGGCTGTATTATTTCTGGATATTCAAACAATTTCTGCTAAATTTTGTAAGTACAGAATCCTCCAATCATTTTTTTTTTTGACTACAACCATTTTTATAAAATACGGCGTTGCTAAGGTGAAAGTAATATATGTTTGATCAATTATATACATATATATGTATAGTCTAGAAAGTTGTACCGCTTTAAACATGAGCTGTTAAAAACTTTGTGTCAATTCTGTCATTTCTCCTGAATACTTTTTTTATGATTTATACAATTTACATCAGTGCTTTATTTTGTTTCACATTTACGTTGTTAGTGTGGTTCCTCGTATTTCCTGTCGTTTGAATTAACATTTGGTCCCTATGCATCATTTAAAAAAACAAACAAACAGTTATCATAAAATAGTAGTGGGAGTTCATATATATACATATATATATATATATATATATATATATATATATATATATATATATATATATATATATATATATATAGTATATATGTATGTATGCATATATATATATATATATATATATATATATATATGTATGTGTGTGTGTGTGTGTACGTGCGTGTCTGTCAGTCTGTATGTCCGTCTGTCCGTCTGCTTGAACAGAAAAGTTGATACCAAGGTATATATTTACCATTATATGATTATATGCATAGATTCCTCCCTTAAGAGAAGAGTGTCCCTCGTTTGAAGACCAATATTTTGTGTTTTGAGGGGAAATTTGAATATTTGTGCTCCTTTCCCCTCGGGTATTGATTGGTAAAAGCTCTGCATTTCTATCATACCCAATTTAAATGGCCGAAGACTCCTCACCTTTTTTTCACCACAATCTTCCCTACCATCGTACAACTGTTATACTTAATTCGATAGCAGTTAACCAGTTTCCAAGGGGACAGGCATGAGGTATCATTTTTGGAAACTTTTTTTAAGACATAGCCAGAGATTGATCCCTATCTGCTTACGCCACATGATAATCCCTTACAGCAACACATATAGGTAATGACTAGGCCCAGCATCGCTTGATTCCGGTGATCTCACAAAAATTGATGATTACAATTTGATTCAACTGCACAAACGCATACGTACACCATTAGAAAATATGATTATGAACTTTTTGCTAAAAAGTGCTGGAATAGAATGGAACATTCCGGTGTTTTAGATTTTGTTTCTTTCTTGTCGACAACTTACCTCTCCATTCATGAAGCAAAATAAAATGGCCACTCCAATCCCCTGGAATGAAAGAAAAGTAACCCTGATGAAAGTAAAAACAATTGTTTCATTCGATGTTCCGTTAAATGTGACAAACCCAACTATATTGAAATATGTATCAAAAAGGAAACACATGTTGTACTTATGTAAGTTTAAACACTAAAAATGAAAAATCCATTTGGAAAATACTTTAAAAGCTGATAGAATATCTGAAGGATTGAACAATTCGTTGAAAATGTATCAAAATAATTGCATGAACGATGTCTATTGACAGAAAGATGTTCTTGACATTCACCAACACGGCATGACTGTAGTTGCGATGAAAAACAAAAAAGTAACAACAACACATGAATGATTAAGAGGAAGGGAAATACGAGTATAAGAAAGATTAATGATTACGATAGACTTTACCTTACTGCCAATGACTATTTCAGAGACAATGTTAAACCAGAAATAGTTTGGACTTGACAAAGGAACTCGGTTGGTTATGGCCAATAATTGGATTCCAAACAACGGGAACAAAAAGAAGATGGCTTTCACGGATCGCCTGGAAAGATTCATCAATTGGAGAAAAGAGAAAATGACAAGATAAATCTGCAATGTCTTAAACAAGTAATTGATTTCAGCGATATTTTTATAATAATTAATATCATTCAATATTCAAAGTACTTTGGTAAGCTTATGATTTGTTAATATTGATTCGAAAAGACGTTTCTCCAGTCTTCCTCGGCATCTGCATAGTCTTGTTATGCAAATCTCAGCAGAACTAGAGACACTATCGGAACAATGAATAAATGACAACACAATGCCATCTCCAACGGGATAATCGTTGAGAGCAGAGCGTTTCCATTCTGCTCTTACATTTAAGTTCATCGTAAAGCTTGTGTAGCTTCAGCTATATGAAAAGCTACAGTCGTAAGATGCACTTCTCGAGGCAACTTGAATGAAAGTTCAAGTTTCACCGTTATTTTGTTTTTTTGTTATCCGAACTGTTCAATTATAAGTTAAACACAATCGTTAAAAAGCCAATTAAATTACAAAATACTCCAAGTAGCTTTAGCTCCTATTAGCTTCTGGTTGAGACTGAAGAAAAAATGGACTTTTTTAAGAGCTAAGGTCCAATTAATTTCACTTTAAAATAACGTTTGCAGCAACCGGCCCTATGAATCGGAGAGATTTGATTTTCTTCAAAAATTAAGTCTGCTTTTCTTTTTAATTTGGTTAACGTACCTTTTGAAATCCTTGGTGTAACTGCTGGCAATAATTCTCATTATGTCAAACTTTTTAAAAGAAAGTGTTTGCTATATTTTAAAAATTTGCACGAGATATTTCACTCAACTTACTTATTTTTCAAGTTGGCTGACATACTTTGTAATTGGTTAGCCTTACTTCTTGACTTGTTAAAAATAATCGTCAAATATAATTAATGATTCTTTCTTAATCATTAATTGAATTGATCTTTGCTTGCGATAATCTTTTAACTGCATGTTTTTCATGTACGTTTTACTTTTTAACGCAACTGTCAGATAGATTTTACATTCAAAGAGTCTTAAGTGAGCAACATGGATAGAAAGAATTGTTTTTGACGGGATTCTTTTTTTTTGTGAATGCTGCTTAATTACTGACCGTAGAATGTTTAACTAATTTATCGTAGTAGCGGCTCTTATTGATTGAACTACACAAGCTTTACGATGGTGTGAGAGCAACAATCTCACTGTAAAGTGTAAGACTCAAATATGTTCTAGAAGCAGAGTAAAATAAAAGGTATTCTTATACGCACACACACGTGCTTTGTAGGAAGGTTCAAAAACTTTTTTGGAGGTGACCCGAAAAAAACGAACGGCAACATTCCATTCATCTATTTCAGTGTGTTTGCAAATCACCAGATTATTTCAATGCACGCTGTTCATTACTTAACCAACTAAAAACATTTTATTTGAAAAAACACTACTTGAGTCAGAATCATTGGCTGTTTTAGTTACTTCAAAATGACTTCAAGGTTATGATCGTTGGCCAATCTGGCAACAGCTGAGGTGAGTGGGCTTAGGCGAACCCATTTCAAACTTCAACTCCGGCAGTATTTGTGTGCGTGTGTGTGTGTGTACATGTGCATGCGCATGCGTGTTTGTATGTGTATTAACTTTGAAAGAATACAGGAAAGCACGAATCCATATTAATCCTCAAACAATGGTTAAGATAGCATTTATGGAAGTATGCAACCTCATTTTAGAGTGTTTATGCGAAGTCTTTAACATAACATTTTGGTCGAAGCAGGGACGGCTGAAGACGTTGCTAACGTGAGGAACTAATCTCGTATGATCCTTGGAATCTTTTGTTCAATTTACAGACGATGGCACGTTCAGATTCTTTTTCTCTCGGCTTCAAGTATAAATCAAGGGTATTTCTTCCTCCAAGCACAGATCGATTTGAGTGATACTGCACAGTTGCTTTACAGTTGGTAATCTCCTGACTGGGGATCACGTAGAAAGCTTTCCAGTGACAATCTCTGTTAATCATCCCAGAAGGGTAAAATCTGTACCCTATTATGGATAACAAAAGTCATCAGGTCAGAAGATGCTACTCATCTGCTCCACACTTTTGGACACCTAATGAACTCATTGACTTGCCTTGCTGCAAGATGATATGAACGTATCCTAAGGCAGAATAATTTATCTACTCCTGTACCAACGCAAACAGCATCAGACATTTATCAATTACTGAACACCATATACTGTAAATAGAATCCCCAGTATCCATCGAACAATGGTATCGGGAGGTGAGAAAAGAGTTGTGCCACGAGAAAATATGAAATAAATCATCCTCTCAAGATCATGCTGTACTCGATTTTTTCTTATCTCTCATGTTATTTAGCAATGTTTGCCAGATTTAGTCATTCGTTGCTTGATATTTTTACTGACTATTGTCTTTCCTCTGCTCCATTCTGACATCATGAGAATTTCCAAGTATAACGTACTCTTTTCTATCACCTTATATCTATATTTGCTACACGCAGTTTTATAAAGCAAGATCCATTTACTTATATGTTAACGCTAACTGTGAATTTGCTTGTAGGATTTTGTATTTCTGTCGCATAAAACAAAATTGATCAGAAACTTATCAAAGTATTCGATACAGAAGCTTTCAGAAATGTATCCAGGCATTTTGAAAATCGATGACCCTGTTTCACATTTGCTGTAACATGGTAACTAATCAGAAGGGCGATGAGAAGCAAAGCATAAGCAGAAATGTTATCTGGGGATTACTCAATCGACAGTGTGCTTGTTTAAAGTGTGTATGTTGCATTCCAAATGACTAAGTCAGTCCGTTCTTCGTGTATTGCGCAAAAGAGGAGTTATATGTTACTTTGAAATTGAATTTGGTTTTCTGGAGACATGAAAGTAGGTTAAAATCCCATAAATTAAGTGTTAATGGTGATAAAACGACTGGGATATAAATTGGAATTATTTTACCCTGTAATCTATGAATATTAAGTGTATTTTAATTCATAAAAGAGTAAGTTAGTTGGTGACACTCACTGGACAATTGACTACTACTGTTTCCATAATATGGATGACACTCATACAACAAAAGCATGAAAACTAACTCTGCACAGCAGACAGACGTTACAAGATGACAAAATATAATTATATAATCAAACTTTGCTTAAAAACCAAAATCTTCACCTGACAAACACACACGCATGCAAACACGTACACGTATACAATAGATAGATTTAATCAATCTTTCAGCAATATGTTGCGTACATATACGTTTTGAATTATTTCCTCTCCTGGGTTCTGGAACTTACTAAAGTACAATGCTCATCATCATCATTACGCAGTTTTGTTTTCTTTTTTCATATTTTTCAAGTAGATGCATACATTTGCAATCATGAAAAAGTGAAGATTTTGCACATTATTGGTGAACAGTATCAGGCACTCAAAGTCAGGGTTTTGATTTTAGTGCAACCCATTTGCTTGTGCATTTCATATTGACATTCACTGCAAAAAAATGATTGCCATGTTAGATCTCAATTAAAATTAGGGCTGACCCTTGATCTCCTAAATATCGGGGAACATCAAACTCCTACAGAACTAAAAACATTATCTAGTATATCCCTTCACAAATATGAAAAGAACGATATTAACACTAATGCCAACTGAAAATATTTATCATCAATGTAATTAAAATAAACTCAGCTTTCTATTAACCGAATCAAAGGAAAAATGCTATTACTGGTCAATTAATCAGTCACTCGATAACTTATAAAAATAATTATAGTATCTTTACTTGACAAATGATATTATGATAATAAAAGCGCAAATGTAGTAACCAAATTGTTAACCGTCAAAATATTCACGTTTAGCTGCCTTATCTACTTAGCATCGAACCATGTTAATAACATAATGTTCCTCTCTTTGGAATTTGCACCTCGTTTGAATTTCCCCTCCGAACTTTGCTGTAACTGATACCGGCCTTGGTGCTTTGGAATCCCTATTATTCTATTCTTTGTCTACACACGACATTAACAAAAAAACTTGGCCCTGATCTTGCAAATGAACAGCATACGAATGATACATTTTCCTTTGATCTTCAAATACCACAGCCGTTAAGAAAGCACTAATTGCTTGAACAACTCTCTCAGATACAAATACCGACAACTGGCGGCGGAGATAATTTTCTTATCAATGTCACCTTCTGGGCAACAGCCGGAAAATCTGGGATCATTTACTGTCATTTTTCTATAAAACAACCGATGTCTTATCAAAATAAGAAATTGCCAGTTTTTTTTTTTTTGTCGTCGTTTTTTTTTTTGCAGAGAATGATTTTGAAATCTTACCTGAAGCTACTCGGCTCGTTAGGTTGGGTTTGTAAACCAAGCAGTCGACGGATGATATGACAAAGGAAAGCCACATTCAGCTAAAAAAGAAAGATAGAATAAGGAAAAACATTCTCACAACTGGGAAGAGGAATTACTGAAAAACTATGAGCTCAGAATGATGTTGATATAAAATGCTCTCAAACACTTCTTAATGAAATTAAATCCTTCCGGCTAATTCAACGATTGTACTCTTATATATATATATATATATATATATATATATATATATATATATATATATATATATATATATATATATATATATATATATATATATATATATATTTTATATATATATATATTTTATATATATATATATATATATATATATATATATATATATATATATATATATATATATATATATATATATATAACATCACAAGGATACTGGAAAACTTACAGATACATGCATTTATATGATTATCAATACATTCCACTACTAACACTCATAAATAAACCCATACACACTTCCATACATTAATTTCCAAAATTATAAACTCACACACATATGCACACATACATATGTATGCCCACTATTCTACATCACAACGACACACACACAGGCATATATGAATATATCCTTACACACACAAACACACACACGCACACACACATTCTCATAAGTTTACACAAATAAATGAACTTCCTGAAGAATAAAGTGTATCCCCTTCATCATATTATCCAGTGCATAGCTGTTTGGGATGGATTCTATCTTTGATAACAAAAGAATATATATATAAATATATATATACATATATACACACACACACACACACACATACACATTGTTTACAAAGCTTCAGAGTTCCAAACTGTAAATACATTAAACAAAGATTTCAAAGTTTTCTTCGTGTCACTTTTGTCATTCATCTCTCAATATCTGTTAATGTTAATCATGTAATTTCCTCTAGACTTTCTCTTCAAAGTTTATACATATACTTGATTATTACGCAACGATGAATGATTTTACCCCCATTGGGATCATCAGCTGTTCATTGAGCTACGATTTTGGCAATTTTGAAAGCAACACAGTCAGCAATGTTGATCAAATTCTAAATCTCTTTCAGTTATGATTTTAATTTATAGTTTATGTCATACATTAATTTCTATTCGTTTCATATAGGGTATTATCATTAACAGGGCTTACATATATATGTTATCTACAAACATATCCATCGATTAGGGATCGATAAGTATCAAATCTGAGGTGACTCAATGTTCGAGTCTTCCTGTTGATTATTCATTAATGTGAATATCTAATCCATTGAGATGGTCTTGATCTTTGTCGGCAAGCTAACAAACTTCCATCTACACAAATAATAATCAAACAGAAGAAATTTTTTCTTGTTGATATCCAACCAGAAAAATTGATATTTCTTACGACTAACCATATATATATATATATATATATATATATATATATATATATATATATATATATATATATATATATATATATATATCAATAGTTTAATGATGTTGAAAATTATGACGGCACTGAAAGGTGATCCAATCAAAGAAATGTTCTACTTACAAATAAACAAATAAGAAGCGGTACATAGACGACCCATTCTATATCACCACCATTTTTGATCCAACAACCACTAATAACGGTGTATTGTTCATCAGAAGCCCTTGAAAGGAAAAGAGAAGATCAGTTTCGATCATGACGATTACATATTTTCAGAACAAGTTTCAATACATATAGATACGAATGATAAACATTGATTATATACAAAAATGCATGATGCATCGTTTTTTACTTCAAAAATATGATTCAAACCTTGCCCCACCTACCATTTCAGGTGAATTCCTGTCTCACTAGATGCCCCATTATCATGACCCTCTACCCTACTCTATACCTAAGCAGGAATCTATCTATACAGTCACATGCACTCATTATCTCACAACAACTCACAAGATCTATCTCATTCTCCCTCTCTCTCTCTGTTTCTCTCTCTCTCTGTCTCTGCATAAATATATATATATATATATATATATATTTATGTGTGTGTGTGTGTGTGAGTCTCTTATCCCCAAATAATTACTAATGCAATTGATATAAGATTTTCACAGGGTTTCTGTTTTCATCACAAGTATAGTACTTTATGTATCTTTCACTTTTGGGGATCATCACTGCTTATCATGCTATTGTTTGGGGGGGGGTCAAAACAAGAGGATATCACCGTCTCCCTTTGAGTTCAGATTTTAATATCACCAGTTACATCGTTAGTAGTACTTAACCCAATAACAGGTTTCTTGAATACATACGTACAATTTCGTTAGCACATGCAAGACCATTCGTTGTACCAATCGTGTACTCATACGTCTCTACTTGCCTGTAGAGCTGAGTGGTTTGTAGTTTGAAACTTCAAATCCCCAAGATTTTAGGAATCTCAAATACTAAAGGGTAAATTCTTCTTCATTCCATTAAGTCCTAATTAGTAATTGACACTTAAACCTGGAACTTAATGGACGACATATTGTCTCTGCCAGGAAAATGAGGGAAAATTATTAATTTAATTCTTTGAGCCGTTACTGACCAGAACCAAATAAAGGAATAGACAACAATGTACAACGGAAAGAAATCCAACAAAGAATGCTTAAATCAAATGGGATTAGAATTATTTTCATCATTTATTATGATAAAGTTGTTTGATAACGCAACTAACTCACCTTTCGGATTTTGCAAATTTTCCCCGAAGGATTGCGTAAATCATCAACATGAAGAACGGAAAGCCTAAAGAAAAGTAAAGAACAATACAAAGTCAATTGAGCCACACATTGACTATAAAAAAAGTTGTTATCCTGGTTCGTTTCTATTATATGAGACATTGTGAAACAATATTACTCTTTTAGTTCTCTTCAAATTGCAAATATATGTATTCCTCTGACTGGAAATTGGAATAAACTTACGGTCATTGGATAAATTTCATACACTTAGCCAAGCTTATAACAATTTAGATAGTAAAATCCATTATGCAGATTTTTTAAAACCAGATGAAGACCGCAATTAAAACACATTTCCGTTTGCATAATGATCTAGCAGAGTCCTAAAGCTTTGAAACTTCCAATTTAAAATCGAAAGCATTATCAAATGAAGACAGCAAATATTAACCCATGGGCAAAATTGTATATAGATATCCAACAAAGATATATGTAAGTAGATTTTGGATACTGCCGATGTTTTATCACCAGATTTGAGGGGATATCTAGATGGAATGATGCAAACGACTTATTTGATTCGCCTTTCGATGAATGCTAAGAAAATAGGTTTACGGAAAACAAGCAAAAAGATGATGCAAGCTCTTCCAGCTAAAAAAATAGGAAGACAAAGCCATACCAGCTCGCTGCATTACAACGGTGACATTAGATTTGTTTACAATATCGTCCTTTTAGCAAAAAAGCTTCATCCAAATGATGTTAGAAGGCCTGAATGAACTGTTGCCTTAACGTGAACATTATTGTAACAAAGGCGGTGTACAACAATATCTTGGGGCTAGAGAAACAGAGCGTACTGTCTGTTTGCAGCACACGCTTTGGTTTCACTCAGTGCATATTTTTACTAGTAATGACTTAGTGAACTTCAATATAGCTAGGCAAAACAGGCGGATGATTCGTCCCGTGGCCCCAAAATTAGTCTCAGGATTACCCTTCGCCCCGGAGTAGTACCGTCCCATCACACTAAAAAGAATAGGCTGGGCATATCTCAATACCTCTGGGACACTATTTACAAGGATTGGAGCAATTTTTGCATCACTGCAGTATACAAAAGCTTACATTAAAAACGACCGAAAATCATTTTAGCCATTTTTGGCTTCTTCAATAGCTGAAAATGTCTCCATTAATGTCCAAATTGCCAGCAAATAGCTGAACCTTGTCTGAAGGGGGGTGTATATTTAATTTTCACGCTGCTGAAATAAATAAAAGAGCTGATTTAATGCTTTTAGTGCTGCAAATGTGCAAGAAAAAGGGAAAGTTCGGGGAGAAAGAGCAGTTGACACCCTGGATTTCCATCCCGGATGACACAAGCCATAGGGACACCATTGTTTATACATGCCATGGTAAAAGCTAATCGACGATATTAAAGTTTCTGACAGAATTCAAGACTAGAAGACACACAGAGCACATTCCTCTGCCAAGGACATTGGAACTAAGAGTCGAACAAAAACCCGTCTATATGTAACTACAATGTAGTATCGATGACTGCTGCAATTTTTCAAATGTAACTTGACCATTGCAAATTCAAATATAAAATTCTTTTGAATATAACGGAGAACATCCAGAAACATTTTGTGGAAAAGTAAAAACTGTTTACAAGAATAATAATACAGAAAATACTCATCGAGTAATGAAAATCTATCCTCCGCAGTAAATTTCAACTAGTACAGCCTTTCGAAACCGCTCACCCTACTGGAAAATGTCACTTAAATTGATTTTTTAGCTATTTGAGATATTGTAAAGACTCCTAGCAACGATGCGTTTTCCCTTAGCCTATAATCCATGCCGCAAACTTCGTTGAAAAATCTTTGAAATATTATATCGACAGACTGATAGATACAGAGAGATGATTGAATACATATACCTCTTTGCACCGCGTTTGTTGAAGTAAAAAAAAGATATGGGTAAATAAACAATAAAGAGACATCAATAATAATCATTCAAACCTTTATACCTACTCTCTATGTGTGTGCTATATGAATAATAAATATGTCTCACACGCACATACAAACACACACACACACACACACACACACACACACACACACACACACACACACACATATATATAGGTGTGAATTGATAAATAACGTAGATAATCCGTCCTGTCATATTTTCATCAAAAGATAAGAATTGACAAATTCGACGCTGTGTAGTAAAAAAATATTATATCAATGAATTTAGGTTCATTTCTACACTTTTTCTAAAGATAAACTCATGAAATATTGAATAGATTTTCCTTGATCTAATCAACCAGAGTAAAAGCGTCGGCCACTATTTTCAGAAAACTAATAAGTTGAAAACAAAACAGCAGACGATTGTAATTCAATTACAAAAAAAAATATAAAAATATGAATGTTTCCCCCTTGCTATCAAATATACGATGTTCTTAACAAAAGAAGCGAAAATGGCGTGAAGTGAAAATGCAATTAATATCAATTTTATGGGAGAACCATCCATGTGTTCTCAGATACATGAATTCCAAGTCTGTTTGATGGTTGAGACCGTAATAAATGCTATATTCACTGCTAGTTAAATACTGCTAAAAGCATTGATGTGGAATGCTTATTCTCGACGCAATCAGACGAAGAAAATAATGTGCAATGTTATAAACACACTTTTTTTGTTTATTTGTGAACATGCATACAGCTTATTCACTATGACTGTACATTCAAGTAATTAAAAGTTATGTATATACCCCCCGTTTCGAACTAAGAATGTATTCTTTAACTTTCGTCCACATTGATTACCTAGTGCCGTATTTTTGTAACAAGACTGTTGATGATTGTAACAGTTTGCATTTCACTCAGTAACTTGGAGATTATTTGGACTAAACCAACCAAATATTTTAACATCAAACTGGTGATCAACCATGATATTCAAAGATTATAATAAATGACTTACAGTTCACAATATTCATTTGAATAGGAGAATCTGATGTTGCAGCTTGCCCGAATCCTGGGAATGATTGTAACACTATTCATATTTCTCTCAGCTACTTAGAGGCTATTCAGACTAAACTAACCAAATATTTACGTATTAAACTAACTCATACTTGCAAATCATCCATGATATTTGAAGATTATCAAATATGACAAATAGTCCATAATATTCATTTGAATGGAAGAAGTCAGATGTTAGAACTGAACCAAATCCTTGAGACGATTAGAGTATATGAACAAAACATTGAATTTTATCAATCATTTCTGCTTTGTTGTTAATGAGCATAGAAGTCTGCAAATATGTATTGTTTACTGACAAGAGTACAGTACATTTTATTATACACAATGATATCATAGTATCAACTATTTATTTATCAATGGATACTGATTGTTGTTTGTTTTTGTATAGATAACAAGACTAAAATAAATCAAATTGCAGATTTGACGGATGTTTTTCAATCACTCCGTATTTTGTTGCTACCCAGGTTGAATGAAACAGTTTGTAATGAAAATTTTGAAAAAGATAAAAGTATCTTGTTGCAATCATCTGCGACCCTGTGATCCATGACATAACACCATGTACTTGCTATACACACTGTTTTTGATATATGTTAACCATGTCACTAACATCTCAACTAAACAGTGATCCAAACTAAAAAGGTTCTGGTCAATTCATGGAATATAGTACTACAAAGGGAAAACAACATGAGAAAATTACTTTTATAACTCAAAATTAGGTTGAGTTATTGGAAATATTTTAGAGAAGAGAACTTAATGAAAGATATGGTGGAATAGCAGACAAGTAGTTATTGTTTTGTATAAATCATATATTCTCCTCTTTTGCAAGGGGTCTTATGGAACGACGCTTCTTCGCTGAAACCAAGTTTTGATTCCCCTCGTTTGCCAGCAAAAATACGATATGTCCATACTTGTGTTCAATTCTTCACTAACAGTAAAGAGGTGGCTCACCGAAAAAAAAAAAATAGTACCTGTTCAAATTTAGTTTCGCAGTACCTTTACGTCGATATATAAACCCTCTCTAACCTCTGCATATAAAATGGTGATGCTATTTTACATTCTGGAAACTAATATCATACTCCTTATCTTGATAATGTCTGCCAGCGAAGTTGAAAAATGAATATGTGTTATTTATAATAAAGATTGATGATGAACAGTTTTAAAGGGGGATTCCAAGACAATAAGGGTCAGATGGTACCTGAACTACATAGACGTTATAAATTTCAACGATACTTAGGATATAATTACGTTAATGTAGAACTCAAATAATAATGTAGGTATATATATATATATATATATATATATATATATATATATATATATATATATATATATATAAATGTATGTATATATATATAAATATATATACATATATATATATATATGTATGTATATATGTATATATATATATGTGTGTTTATGCATATATATATATATATATATATATATATATATATATATATATCGTGTTAGAACGAGAAGGTATGGATCTGCTTTAAAATGTAATAAATGTCATCGAAATTCAATTAACCTTAAAAAAAATATTGTGTAGTCATCTAGGACGATATGAAAATATAAATATTCATACAGATAGGCATGGAAACAACCACAGAATGTTTTCACTTACTCCAAGCAAACGCATGATAAACGTAAGTTCGTCTCGGGGGTCGGAAAGCATTGACCATCAATTGATGAAGATGAAACGCTTCACAGAACATCCAAAAATAAGTTGTGCACTGGAAATATCGATGGATCAGATACAAAGTCAGACATTCCAGCTGAAAAGAAGCAAAGGAAGACAAAACACAAAAATCAAAATTAAGGAACAAAATTGCAATAAAAGTGGTAAAGCACATTTCTACTTATCGACGTGAATAAACCCCAATGGTTTTCTAAGTATTCTACCTATGTCATCATTGGAGTAGAGTAGAATACACATATTTTCCTCATGTTCTTTGCTGGAATAGCAAAGGGTTTACATCTAAATTATTTTTTTGTCCATATATGTGTTGCATATCGATATTTTGAAAAACTGATTCTCCAAGAGGGCAACATATCTTTTGAATTATTTTATTCACTCAATTCAAAAAGTCCAATCAGTCTGTGCTTCCTCCATGTTGTAAGTCAAGAAAGTCAATTATGTATTTACCAATTCTTTCGTTTATATATATATATATATATATATATATATATATATATATATATATATATATATATATATATATATATATATATATATATATATATATATATATATATGTATATAAAGGGATATGGTCAACTTTGATATTGTATTGATAAACCTATACACGCACATGTATGCATATGTATTGTGAGTATTCACGTAGAAATTTTCCATTATCATGTTCAATTATAACCCCAAAATATGTATTCTTTTGTTTTTTTTCTTTAGTGCTTTCGTTCATGTCTTTGACCATTATGAAGATCGGAGGAAAACTCTTCATTTTCACTTTTCGAATTATAAATACTGTTCAAACACTGTCTGTCGGTGGGGCGTAAAGTCGACATCACGCTCAAGGCAACAAATAAAAGAAAATTATAACTGATTAAAATATGTATGTCAGTTGTTAAGAGGGTGCAAAGAACGAATTTCTTAACCGTTGGAAATTTTTTTCAATTTCGGGAGTCCTGACGATGGTTTTAAAAGCACTGCCTGCTAAGCTTGATAATAGCATGTTGGCTCTGAATACTGAGATATAGAAAACGACCTCTGAATTCATTTGACGTCACTGATTTGAGTGGGTTTCAATGGGATATGTTTACAATATAAAGGCAACGACAAAAAGAGAAAAAAACAGGATATGCTATGTCTTTGGGTCTGTAATTACCACCATGAAATTTATCTGATAAAAACTGGAGAACACTTTAGCCGAAGTTATGTGAGAAAAACAACAACAATCATGATAGAAAACCTGAAATAATTCTTTGCAACTTAAATATACATTCCATTCAGAAGTGTAAGAGATACGTTATCAACCTATCTACCTTTTTAAACATCCTAATGAAATAACGAATACATAGAATTCATGTTTTACACTTTAAAAATAGTTATTCAATCAACGAATGATATAATACAGATATCGAAATGTATGTGAATGTTTGTCTTGATCCCAACATATTTTCCTCTGTAAACCACTTGCCCATGTCAAAATGCATTTAACTATGTCCGCATTATTATTATTATTATTATTATTATTATTATTATTATTATTATTATTATTATAATGATAATAATAATAATAATAATAATAATAATAATAATAATAATAATAATAATAATGATAATAATAATAATAATAATAATAATAATAATAAAAAAATGGGATGTACCACCTACCCTTTGAGTTTTTCTCTTCCGATGCCATTGTTGTTTTCATCTACATATTGTCAAATCAGTTCACATCCCTAATAGAAGCTTCAACATACATACATGGCTTAGTCTAGTATAAAATTACAATGATGAATTCTTTAACAATGATTAGAATGTGAGGCTCGTTTACTAACCAATGTTGTAAAGTAAACCATAAGGTAAAAAAGAAAGGTTTTTTTCTTACTGTTTTTGTGTTTTATTTCCATTTTTTATTCCTTTTTTTTTATCAGTTCGATATAAATCGGCTTGCGAGTTTTGAATTGGACTTGAATAATTGATCAGGGCTTAAGGTGATTATGAAATTGCTTTTAACCCGAATTACTTTCCCGAAAAAGATGTCTAATTCTATACTTTTCCAGTTATGTGAGGCTGAAAAAATGTTCCACTTTTTTTTCTCTACAATCACGACTAATCAAATAGCTAACTCAGGGGTAATGATTCTGGATACATTATGTAAATAGTATTATATAATATTATCAAGTGTGAGTGACCAAGCAGTCAACGGCATTTGAGAACCGAGTTCAAACCCAGTTGACAGTCATGGTAAGCACAAATCTATTCCACCCTTACGAAACATCGTTGGCTTGCATGATTGGATACGATCAATCACATCATCCATTACGTATCATGGGAAAGGTACATTACTGACAAAATACACCCAAAAGACGATGGAATGGAATGTGTAGAAATACCTCCTGACTGCCTCGTGAACTAAATGATAGCAAGTCCCCAAAATTCTCTAGCATCTCCCCCGTATTCTTCCTTCTATCGTCAATGTTTTTACTTGTTACTTTACAAATGCTTTATCTACTATCCCCAGTATCCCATTGGCTTGGGAAATATATCCGTTGTTTACATGCATATTCTACATCTTCAGCAAACGAGGTTTTTTTCAATCTTTTCCAGGCTTTTTCTTGACTCCAATGATTATTGTAATTTGACACATAAGCACATTTACTCAAAATGACAGAAAGTAACAGACCGTCTTTTCAGTATCCCAGCACTCTCTCAAGTATTTAAGACACTTCATAATTTTTGCTGTTGGGCTGACTCCAATTTCTCTTCGTATTTTCCAAGTTTACCAACTATTTTCTAGATTCATTGGGATCTGATCTAGAGATGGAAGGTTTTTTAACGAACCATACAATCCATGCAATTTTCTCGTTATATCATTCGTCAGGATATTTGAATCTAAATCGTTTGCACAAGCGGATCGCTGTTCCTAACTGATGGCATCTTTCAATTTACTACTTTTTGTCAATTGTATATATTGATTTATTGAAGAATACTATGATAGCTCTCCGCTTTTGGTTATTTATTTGTTAGTTGTTTGCTTTATTATTCATCTCTGTAAACCATTTTGCAATGTCACTGAGGAAGCATTCTGTCAGTTTATCAGACATTAAAACACTAGGCATAGAGGATTGGATTGACACTCCCCCCAAGAGTATGGATGCAGTTCATCAAATCTGTTTACCTTGATGATAATGATGATGAAATGTTATCATCAATGTGTTATGGTTGTTTAAGACTTAGGTATAGAGTAATGTACAGATTAACAGTGTTGAAGCTAGATTCGACGAAGTAAGTTGGAGTTTCGACTGGATGTGCCTACGTGCCATTCTTGTTTATGCTGCGGAACAGGTCATGATTCAGTGTCTTCTCCAACTAAAGGTAATCCACAGCTCAATTTGAACTTTTTAGCCCGTTTGGGCAGTCCATCTAAGAGGAAGTTAATCTGACTGAATGAAAGATTAAGTTTGGTGTTGGGCTACAAATTCCGACCCAGGAAGAGTTCTCTCAGGGGAAACAACAAAAAGCAGCCTAACACTTTACAAGAAGTCCACAGAAATCAACAACATTTGTTGATAATAATGATTGTTGCTTTACCTTGTTTTCCTCCATTAGTAATCGATTCCCAGATCTGATCAAATATTGGTAGACAACAAGGGAAGTGAAGAAGACACGCATCAGACTGGCAAGTAACAAAGATGCAAAGAAACTGGTGTGGATTCGAATCGTCATTTCTCTTCGTAGGAATCTGGAATACAAGCAAAAAAGTCATTCAGTATAAATAATTATGAATAAATATCGGATATATTATGTTTTTTGTCTGTTTTTTTTTTGTTTTGTTTTTGTTTTTCTCAAGTTCGTTTCACGACACTTTCCCATTTTTATGGAAAAAAGTAAAAAACCGACAAATAGTCCACGTGATACAGCCTTCTGTAATAGATTTATACCAAGGTTATATCATGCCTCTGCTTCTGCTTGCTCATGGACCTCAGTCTACCAATCTCTGATGCCTCAACAAAATTAATTTGTTTGTGGATCTTGGAATGCTGAAATAATTCCATATAAATTCATTGTAATTATTTCATTGTTTTAAACCTTTTCGGTTTACAGAAGATATCTTTTTTTAAAAAAGCTGTACTTAAAGATAGCAGAAAAGACCTATATTCAGATTTCCAATTCTGGATTCAATAATGACGCTAAACTGGATCAAAGGTCATATACGTTTTCAAATCATTCATGGTTATATTTCTAATCATAATTGATACCGGTGTCTTCATCCGAACCGAAATGAAATGGTATGGAGAGGGGAAAACTTGGTTTCGGGTTTTTGCCAACAGATTCCATGAATTTAAACTCACAGTTACAATGCTCCAATGAATAGCTCGTGAACTGAAAAAAAACTTTCTGGTGTTCCAAGGATTCCTAATGAAAATAAAGTCAGACAACTAATGAAACATTCATTCTCCATTTCTTCCAGATGATCTATAGATACCTCGTCGGTGTTTGCAGCAATCATTGGTTTTTACAGGACCCAAGTCGCAGCCCGACGCTTAATATTGACTATTTTTCGTGGCTGAAAAGCTCAACTACCGTAAGGAGATGCTAATTAATACCTTGCCTTATCCAGGGATTGAACTCTGGTCGTCGATTCCATTCCATGTGCCATTGATCCTGAGAACAACTGAATCCAAAATATGAAAATGTTTTGCTTTTTTTTTAATCAATTATAATAGCAATTCTAGAAAAATGTGCAATTTTCTCTCAAACTAGAAAAAAACGACAAAATGCAAAAAGTGTAAGTGTTTGTGTGTCTGTATGAGTGCGTGAATATAGTTCAAAAGATGGTGTAAGACAGAGAGGGTAATGACAAATGAACTACAAAGAGGAGAACATATATTTGAAAAGAGAGGGAGAGAGAGTAGAGAAAAGACGAATGGAGAAGTGAAAACGAACACTGAATGATGAATGCAACGGACGGACAGATAAAAATAACGGAATAATTCTATTCGTCTGTCCAAAAAGATTCTTTGTATGTGTGTGTGTGTGTGTGTGTGTGAATATAGTTTTGAAGATAGTGTAAGACAGAGAGGGTAATGGTAAAGGAATTAGGAAGAGGAAGACATATATTTGAAAAGATAAAGAGAGAGAGAGTAGAAATAGACGAATTGGGAAGTGGAAACGAACACTGAATGATGAATGCAACGGACGGACTGATAAAAATAACAGAATATTTTTTATTCGTCGGTCCAAAAAAAATCTACGACAACATCATCCCTTCCGATATGAAGTAATCAAAACATCCAAAACATTTCTGGCTTTTATCAAATCAACTTGTAGTTAATTTGTGGGAATCAGTGTTTCCGTCCAGAGTCATAATACAATTAAATAAGTCAAAGTGGGCACATATGGATGTCTCGAAAATTAGGTTTAATTTGCTCATGTTCCATCTGAGTCCTCGCTGCAAAAATGAATAGAGATCAACAAATTGGATGCAATATTTTTCCGTTAAGGTTTTTTGGGGCGAGAAGATGAAATTGATTTCCTCCAATCGTAAAGGATTTAGGGGAGTGACAATGATTGTATTTAGTAAATTTGATTCCAGTGTTATGGTCGCTTTCATTTGAATTGGCAAAATCCACAAATTATATTAAAACATATATAGGAACGTTCTTATTCTATTATTGCATCTACAAATAGAATTTTCAATGATTTGTAGAATAAAACAAGGTACAATCTAGTAACAGTTTTCTAGAGGGGGATCGGTTTAAATGCAGAATAAACGTGAAACATATTAAAAGATGAAAACTGTGATGATGCAATTGCATCCATTCCTCTATCATCATCATCATCATCATCATCATTTTATTATCCGTTGTTGGACATTGACATTTCCCAGGATTCGTGACACTTTTCACGCATGGCCGTTGTGGAGTCAGTACTTCATCGAAATACAACAAAGTTATATGTGAATTGATATGTTTTATAGTTTTCAGTTAATGTTCGACATTGGTTTAATCATACAGTTTTTAGTGTCTTTTCATTTGTCATTTGCATATTGTTTTGTTAAATACAGTGCAATAAAAGACATAATTTGAACTAATATAATTGACAGAATTGTCGTTAATTTCTGTTGTATTGATCTCAAACAGCTGTTCATTCTGTTGACGAATACATTGACAAATTCTGTTTTTCCCGAGGCCATATAGCACTCTCTGATACGCTATGGTGTCTGTACAACTGGCTGACTTGATGAAGTATTCATCCATTCCGGGACCCAACCTTATCAGGTTATATAACATTATTTCTTTGTCACCAAATTTGACTCTAGAGATATGTTGTGGTGCTGTAGATATTGTGGTGATATTCATATATTTTCTCAAAGGGACCTGCTAGGATGATAGGAGTAAACAAAAGCAACCAGATAAAGTTTGCAAAAGATAATTGATATCATAGTTTCATATTTTCCATTCCGCCAGAAATTGCAGTTTAATTGTAGACATAATTTAAGTTTCGATGTTTTAGCTAGAAATAAAAGACTTCTCCATAGTATCAAAGGCAAAAGAAACAATTTGCAACAGATTAAACAGTTTATTTTGACTTCATCAAAGCATCATAAATTATTTCGATAAAGTGGCATCACAGTTTCTGATAGTTAATAAAGACAGACATACCTTTCGGCTTTTTTCCTTTCTTGTAAAATCTTTTTACAATAAGGCAATGCCTGTAGTATGTTTTCACTAACTGTAGTTTCAGGTTAGAGAAGACTTTTTATAACCCTGAGTAGGGAAATAGAATAGAATATTTCTTATCAGCCAATCGTGTAGGAATACAAAAAATATATTCCAAGTATCTTCCCAGTGATATTTGAAAGCAATGCACACGATCTTTTCCACAAGTCTTTAAAAATACGAGTGCCTCAAGGTATTAATTTAGAGCAATGGATATCTTGTTTTGATTCTCACTTTGCATTCCCTTATGGTTTAATTTAGAAATAGAAATGGAAAATGATAGAAAAGGTCAGTGGGGAGAAAAACAGGTAAATGGGGGAGGACAGAGAAACAGACAGAGATACATTCAGATGAGATAGAAGCATGTAAGGATGAAGAAGAAAGAAACTGGGAAAAGGGAGAGAGAAAAGAGAAAAGAGTGAAAATGGAGAAAGAAAAATAAAGGAAAGAAATGAATGAAGAGAAATAAAGAGGAAGGGAGGAGGGGGAAGATACAAACAGAAACAAAAATGAAAGAAAGAATGAAAGAAAGAAAAAGCTTCCATTGGATTTATCAAATCTTTATGTCTTCCCCTTCAAAGCAACATTGTAGTCACCGTCATTAACCAATATCCACATTTACTAAGTAAAGCTAAGTAAATGATGACATTGTGTCCGTTTAGTAGCTGAGGTAGTTGTGTATTTTTCACAAAATGCATATTTACATGTTCGTGCAGAAGTGAAAAGACGGATTTTGAAGCTGATTTTTCAGGGCAGGTAGGAACACTGTATCTGAAATAATGCCGATACTAAATTTTTATCATAACTTGCCTTATTCTATGCTGAGCCAAGTTGGGTAAAAATCAACGACGGCTTTCTCAAGAAAAACTGAGATAGTAACGCTTACCTATTCCACACCAGTAGTTACGATTCCAGGCAAAATCAAATTCTAGGGAAAATAGAAATAAGAGCACAAATTTTGTGCTGTAAAAATTCAACGAATGGGAAAGACTAACCGTAATTTTTTCCCCATTTCGTGTATACTACGAGATCATTGATGATAGATAATCAACTGTCACAGCCACAGACCAGATCTTTAAGCATTCACTCATCTCAATTCTGTCTAATAAATTACTAATATAGTTGGTGATTCAACGAAGACAAAAGTCTGTAGTCTTCAAAATCAAACCCCGAACTAATCACGTTCAACAGGCACCGCCAATAATCATTTACCGAGTCTTACTTATTCTGAAACAAGATTGGGCACTTCATGATAATCGACCAGATTAGACAAGTAGATTGATTGAAATGAATATTGATTCCAATGCCAGCTTTGACACATTTCCCTTTCAATCTGTTTGGACCCGTGTCTGGCTCTTATACCTTACGATTATCCATACGCAATAATGACTAACTGCTTCGAAGACATTTATGAGACCAGTAGCATTGTGCTTAGGACTATTAGAGGAACTGTAATTTGATCTGAGTGTCTACATAGATTTTTTTCAATATGTTATATGCATGGAGAATGGTTGTGAAATGGATATTGGCACGGGAAATGGGATGAATGAATCTACCTCAGATTTTGGCTCTCAGCTCATTACCGAAGCATTAGTGACTTTGAAAAGAGTATGTATTGACATTGATGAGATTGTCGGATGTTAAGTCTAAAGTGCTTTGTACATGGCAAAATATCCTTGTGAGTGATGACAGAATACTAAACATCTGTGCAAACCATTCTCCCATAACTACCGATTCGACCCGTATAAAGTATTATCATTCATTGTCAGCATTGACTAGATCCTACTTTGATTTTAGAATACAGTATATAGCTTTTGAATAGAGAAACTAAATATATGTAAGTCTTGCTAGTTTGTGCAACATGTGTGAACCATGTCGTATAAATTGACCGATTTGCCAGTCTAGAAAACTTTGAATGTTTCAATTCGCTATTGTCTTCGGCTCGCTGCCACAGGTCGCTCGGAGTAGAAGGCACAGAAATGGTCTGTTTGAAAGAGGAAAGTATCAATTAGAAATATGCGTCGGAATTTAACAAAACCCGTATCAAATCGAATGCTGAATGCTAACCAAAGTCTGAGGAAATAATAGATATGGTATTCGCTTGTGTTCCAGTGTACAACATATTTTGAGAAGGTCGACAATAAGTCCAAGATAATGGCCTGTGTGTAAACACATGCACATCAAGATACATCGAGAATGTTTAAGGATTTTGAGAAATAGAATGACAGTTTTGACTCTTTAGTTACGGTTAGCAAAATGTCTACAAATCAGACAAACCTATTTCTACACCATCCTGAAGAGATATGGGCTCTGTCATGCTCTCACGGTCTCGACACACCTATGATGTGCCACTGTGATCTTTGAATATAAATTTAAAAGAAAAAAATCACTCACTTGAAAGCCATGAATATTCCAATGGATGGAGCCAACAGTAAGACTGATGCTGCATTCACATAGATAGACACCAGGTGAATTGTTTTAGCCTCCTGGAAAAGACAAAACAAATTATAAATTATGCCCTCTCCCCGGTTGCCCTGCGACGTTATGTTTAATCTTGTCCAATGTCTGACGTGTTCTCCGGTTTCAAAAGTAAAAACTAAAAATTGCAAGAACCCAATTCAAGACTATGTGTAGGGGACAGACTTGCATAAAATGTGAAAAATTAAAAGGCTCAATCTTTCTGAAGGCGTCACACAGTGCAGATGCTCACTCAATGGCGTTTCACTGCGGACTGATAACTCCATTGAAGAGTGTCATAGCCTGCATATCGAGCTAATTCCCCCTAATCGGTTGCTAGGTTGAAAAAAAAAAAAGATGTTTGATTTCAAAATGACTGGACCTTTTCAAAGCATCGTATATACATATTGAGATGATCAAATCAACGGAACATTTTAAATCTCCAGCAAAATAACAAATTATGATGAATCCAAAGTCATTTTAGTGACTGGTCTCCAAAACTAAAATTCTGTAACTGAAAACCAAAATTCTGCTCCATGATGATAATCATCAAACAGAAATGATACTTTCTTTAAATATCATGATTGAAAGTTTTGGGTTAGGGGACTTCAGAAAAATGTTTTCAAAAATATGAGTGGGAATATTTTATAGAAAAATTCCGTCCTTTATTATATGAGTATTCAACATTTGATCCAAAACCGAACAAATTTTTTGAAATGTTTGCGTTTAGCCCCTGAAAACTTTAGAAAATCTCAAAGTGCAAAACATTGTACGTATTTTTTTTAAACACCGCTTAGTGCTTTGACACAATTTCATTTTAAAATATTCAGAGTTCTATAAAGCAATTTTTTTTACCTTTTTTTTTTTCATCCAACATTACATCTTACTAATGCTACAAACGTTCAAACGATAAAGTTGAATTTAATACGATTCTAACATTTTTTTGTCGTTGGGTTCCGAAGATACAGTCACAACAGCAACAGACTTTACCACTTTGTTCCCTTTCTTTTAGCCATAGCGCAACAAAAACGAACCCAAAGTTTAACAAACAAATGGACTGAGGGAAACACAACTATCGTAAACCCAAACATCTTTTCAAAGAGGATTAGAACGTATATTATTATTATCATTATTATTATTATTAATATTATCATTTGGAATCTCACACCAGTTGCCTGGTGGTAACCGCTAGAGTTTGAGTGACAGCAAGTCTCCTCAAGTCTCCAGCCCTCCTCTCCTAGTACTCATAGGTCGCAGTAATTCTGCGATTTACAGTTTCACACCGGTTGCCCAGTGGTTATCGCTGAAGGCTGAGTGACAATAAGTCTCCTCAGGTCTTCAGCTAACGTCTCCTCTCTCTTTCGCATATCATGACAGAGCTACAATTCGTTGCAGTACTTATATCTCTAGCACCTTCCTCAGTATCCGTGCAGTTCCAAGTAGTGCTGTGGTCTGTACGGTCCCTATCCTCCCCCTAATCCCGATCTCATCCAGTCTCTCCCTCAGCGTTTTGGGGACAGTTCTTAGTGCTCCCACTATGACCGGTACTACCCTGGTTTTCATGTTCCACATTTTCTTTAACTCCCTTGCTAGGTCCTGGTATTTTTCCCTTTTTTCACCCTCCTTCTTTTTTACTCTATGGTCTGCAGGCACAGCAACGTCTACTATTTGGCAGGCCTTCCTTTTTTGTCTACTATTACTAAGTCCGGCCTTCTTGCCTGGATGAGGTGGTCAGTTTGGATGTCAAAGTCCCACAGTAGTTTGTGGTTGTCATTCTCCAAAACTGCCTCTGGCTTGTGCTGATACCACTTTTCCCCATGGTTGAATCCCATTTTATTATTTTTATTATTATTATTATTATTATTATTATTATTATTATTATTATTATTATTATTATTATTAGTAGTAGTAGTAGTAGTAGTAGTAGTAGTAGTAGTAGTAGTAGTACGGGATATCCACTATCGAATTATTATACTTGGTTGCTTACGCTTCGTATCCCCATTTAATAACGTTGTTTAACCTGATATATCCTCTGATCAACCCTCGCCATGATATTCTTGGGTCATACCATGTTGCCAAATATATTACACTCACAAATCTAACTTAGTTTCCGCTGTAGAGCTCCTAATTGAGGTACTCACCCAACTAAACAAGAGCTTCATGAGTATTCAGAGCAACAAATCAGATTAGAATTATTACACGATCAATGGTTTAGCAACCAAAATCAAATTACATGGCAAGTGAGATAGTTACGTATGCTTGTGTCTTGGGCAGTGATTCATGCCTAAATAAAATCCAGTATTATGAATGCCGTGTTTCAAGTCAAGGTTTTTCTCATTTTAAACATTGGCACAAAAAAAAAATCATTCTTTTGATCCAACCTAACTTTTGACACGATTCTTGACCATCCCCTCCCTTGCTTCCATCAATCATTTTCTTTTTTTTCTGTCCGTCTAAAATCATTTTTCCTTGAGGTTTCTAATAGTAACAGAATTTTCTAATGACCCTCTTTACATGTATCCAAAGAATCTTTATTATTGTTTCAATACTTTATTAAATAATTTTTCCCTCGTAGATCTTCCCTAATTTTCTTTTCTTTATACATGGAGCAAAGCTCGATTATCTCACCTACTTAGCTAAAATCTTCTATATCTTGACAATTGTTCAATCATTATCAGCGTGAAAGCCGTTTTTCCTTCGAACGTACCGTCATATTCATCCTGAATGGATTTGTATAGCTGGAAGCAATGATGTTTTAACTTTGAATTTCATAGATTTAAATGAAATTGAACAGGATAGAAGGTCTTCAAAGTGCATCTGCATTCGAAGCTTTTTTTCTGCTTTCTTTAAACTAACTTAAAAATGATAACCTGAATCCATTAATCATCATTTTAAATAACTGAAAGTGCCATATGCCATACTTGCATGATATAATCAATCGATCTTCAAATGAAAATTGCCCTCGTAATACAATGATCCATTATCGTGCAAGCCATAATCACCGGATCTAATATTTAAGTTGCTTAAATACCTTATGTGACACTCCATTAGGAATATGATGGATGGCTTGATAATAGTGAATGACTTTCACCAGACAGTATATCATCGTCTTCAGGCAGAACCAATATATATATATATATATATATATATATATATATATATATATATATATATATATATATATATATATTGTATATATATATATATATTTGTATATATATATATATGTGTGTGTGTGTGTGTGTGTGTGTGTATGTATATGAACAAACACACATGCAGAGACACGAATAAAAAATCTCTCGTGTACGCAGTGCTGCAGTTGCTTCTCATTTTTGCTCATGCAAATCAAGATCATCAATGTTTTGCAGAAAACCATAGATATTTAATTTTCGATATGATTTCGATGTTGATTCACATCATGTTCAGAATTCTGGGGCAAATTAGATTGAAGCGGAATAATAACAGAATCTGGTTTATGCATTACGTGGTATGCATTTAATTGTGTATATCGTGTGTGCGTATCAGATATGTGCATCTTCAAGTTATATGCGTATGTGTAAGTGACATATATCGTCATGTACTATAGATATATGTATATGCCAGTCATTCGTGTGATATATGTTTATGGTATGTATGTGTATGTGTCTTCGAATTGTATCACTGAACAATGCTTACAAAAGATCGTTCTTGTTGCATCTAAGATTACCAACGACTACGTTTTAACCCCCAGAAGCCAATCATTGTCTTTCTGGGAAATGTCTTTTATAAGGATTCAGTTTTTTTTAACAGTTCATTTCTTGCAAAATATTCATGTTATTCCAGACTTTTACTTAGCAATGAAAGAAATGCACGCATCGATAATCAATTGAACAAAAACAAATTCAGTAAAATTAATTGCACTGACAGAATATAATTATAAAATAAAATAAAGGATAAAAATGTTTTGATACCGAATTCGTTGAATGAAAATTTTCTTCCTAAAATTGGTTGTTCTAGCTACCTTCAAACTTACATCAATAGAAATCTAAACAAAATTTTTGTGAAAAGGCAAACATCAGATCTAGAAAAAAATGAGTGAGATCTTTCCAATGATGTGGAAAGAAGTATTAATGGAAATTCATTTCTTGAATTTCCTCGAATTCCCATGAACTCACATGATGTTGAAGCAGGCCGTACGTGTCAGATAATTCTTTTTTGAAAACGAGCGTCAATGATGAGGTACAACTTGTATTGAATTCACCCGAAGGAATTGCCATCACTCTATGAAAAAATGATGTTGACATGAGAAGACAGATTAAATTAATTCGGAATCGATACAGTTTTTCAAAGCTGATTTCTCCATTGCCTGGTTAAACTGATCATTAGAAAAAAGATGGAAAGGGAAAAGGAAACATTGCTTGATTTTCAATGCTTGTAATCATCAATGTTATAGTAAATTTGTCGAGTACATGGAATGCTGCAAGAGATTGAACTCAATACATGAAAGGATTAAATGAAAAATGTGCTGGGTAGCCTATCAGGTAAAGGCACGTGGTATGGACTCATCGAACTGAGTTCGAAAACCGATAGGCGTTAATCATCAAAAGGTTTTCAGTGTACGTCGTTGGACACAGCCCGATCAAGAAACAAAAATGATTCGTGAAGCCGGAGCTGAGATGGTTAATGTTGTAGCCAGCGTAAAGCCGATGCTTACATCTTTTTCATGGAATCAATTTCCTTTTATATTGATGAAAATCAATATCTTTCGTGACTCAAACCTTGAACATTGTATACTGCACCGACACATGTTTCAACGTTCCAATTTAGTGGAACACGCGTTTAAACGATAAGTTAGTTCTTACATTTTTTTTTTTTTTTACATTCTCTGACAAATATCGCACTAATTGAACATGATACTCCCAGTACTTTGAAAATTTGTTTGTTGAGTAACCTCTCAAAATAAAGTCATTCCTATTTGTGGTTTCCTAATTTCTCATTATTGACAGAGTACTTATAATCTTACCCATATACCGTTATATATACACACACACACACACACACACACACATATATATATATATATATATATATATATATATATATATATATATATATTGTAATGGCACTTCTGAATCCTCCAAATTGTCATAAATAGAGGCTCACTTTCAAACTAAATCATAATGCTATATATGTAACTGTCATGTGTGAATTTATCGGAATATAAGGAAATATCGTAAAGAGCATTTTATGTACAAAACAGTAGGAAGCCTAACGTATGCAAACTTTTAGAAAGTGATTCAGGTTTCCAATCCACCAGTCGTGTTTGTCAAATGGCCCCTGATCTTTTCCATGGCAGATAGGGGAGTAAAAAATAAAATTCAGTTCTTATACTTTGATACGTATTGTTTGGACCATTTGGGTGCAGGAAATTGCGAGATAGACAGCGACACACACACACACACACACACACACACACACACACACACACACACACATATATATATATATATATATATATATATATATATATATATATATATATATATATACATATATATATATATATATAATTTGAACGATATTGAGATGGACCCAGGACTGAGTGTATATGGAGGTTAGGTTTATTTATCCGTAAATGTTTTAATTAATGGTCTAAACATGTTTCAGGAGGTACTTTCATCTTCGGTAGTGTGTGCAGTATGTGTGCAGTGTGTGTATGTATGTGCCTTTAGAGGTTATGAGTCAGCTGTCTACCATCAGGAGCTTTACTTTGTGAGTAAAGAATGGTATCACATCCGCTAGGGTCGTGATGAAGACTGTGGTGTTTGCAACAGTAGTAGGTCTTGGGAAGTACATAAGGTGTCAGGGTAGGAGGGAAGTGCTCCGATATCCGATTGTGTGGAAAGTTTGGACAAGTATAGATAGAGGGGCAATGAGGTTGAGGAACTTCAAAGGTATTAACCCGACGGGTCATCGAAATATGTTAGCTCTGATTTGTACAAGTTGAAAGTTTCTAAGGTTATAGTTGTTATGAGTCTGAGTTACTTTGAATTTGCCAATACTAGATATATCTGAGAGGAGGTCAATGTGGATATGGGATAATTATGATTCAAAGATATGTGTGATTAGGGCTGCTCAGTTTGGTGTTAAGTCTATTTCATGTCTTTCTAGAATTTCACTCATGTCAGTGAGAGTTTTGTTTTCTATTTTTCCAATCTTAATAAACATACCGTCAGTGGTAAAATTTTAACCAGGTGTGCTGAAGTGTAGTTCAATGGGATATGGACTGGGATGGCCTTGTGATTTGATTCTGTGTCTGTAGTTACTAAGTGTAATGTTAAATTGCTACTCTGACTTGCCTATGTATTGTAAATTGCATGTATTACATTGTAGAATATATATATATATATATATATATATATATATATATATATATATATATATATATATATATATATATATATACATATATATATACATATATATATATTCTCATACCATCAAGCAAGTTCCAAGAACAGGGGCAAAGGAATGCGGTACAAATGTTAGATCGAACACAGATGTTCAAACACAGTCACTAACTGACTGCTGCAGCTCAGTTGTATTTTGATATACGTTCTGTGGTCGTAACTAAGTAGTCATGAAGTGTACTCAAGTCAGGTGACCAAATTAAATGATTTGAACATGGTTGTGACCGACGTATCATTTGGAAAACATCGTCTTCAACTCTTATATATTATTCTGTTACCTGATATATATTGAAAGCACCCAAACTATCATTTTCTAACAGTCGGCAAGTGCATTACCGATACTTTGCAAACAGATATTTTGTATATATATATATATATATATATATATATATATATATATATATATATATATATATATATATATATATATATATATATATATACATATATATATGTAGATAGATAGATAGATAGATAGATAGATAGATAGATAGATATAGATGTATATATATAACCTTTTTTGTCCTTGCTAGGTGCTGACGTTATTTGCTCACGTTTTGCAAAATGATAGACTCTACACGACCATCATTGTCCAAAAACTTCACGATTGAGGGTGGCTAAGTGGCCCCAGGAACATTCGAAAATGAACAAACATAATAAATCCATAACCCTTGGTGTCCTCCATCCCATTCCAATGACGGTGTTAGCCAAAGAACTAATTTGAATTAGAAATTAAAACACCTTTGATTCTTCTTAGATGTTCAAAGTGATAACATCAAATACAAATTGAATTTTACAACCAACATATAATGTTTTGAATCAACATCTTGAGATTCACTGTTATCCAATACTAGTATTTTCAAATAATTCCAGAAAATTCCAGGAGATTTGAAAATATATTAGTTATGGGTTCAAGGAATAGTTCAAGTATAATACTAGTCTTGGCTGTTCCTCTGTGACCTGCTGAGAATATTTATTTAGGAATATCTACACGCTTTCACATCGATAATGATGACATCATTTTTTCGTCCATCAAACTATCATTTCAATTTTTTTTCATTGTTACCGGATCTATTATGAATATTACCGATTTCATTCAATATATTCCATATTTTCTTCTGAAAGAAATGAGAGAAAGAGTAGATGATTTACCGGAAGGTGAGAGAGTGAGGGATAACGTAGTTTGATGAGAGATAAGAAGGGAGGGAGGAAAGCTAATTAGTTTCTAAGAAGGATAGATGTTGAATTATTCAGAAAATTGAGTAGAAAATTGTGGGGCTAATGACATCGTAAATGATGTCGATCGCATCAACCACTATTCCTACCTAAATTGAGAAGCTATTGGCCCAAGCTTTCCCAAAAAGCATCAAATAGCAGTGTAATCGCTCCAATTCCATTTTCCGTCCTGCTAACCCCTACACCATAAATATCATCGTTTTGCTTTACAAAAAGGAGCAAGATTATGATATTTTCTCTCCAATCTGTCTATTCAGTTATAATTTGAAAATGTCTCCGATCAATGCTTCAATAATTTCATTGTTACATCATCATCGTTGCAATGTCCGTTTCGGCGACACCAAGTTATGAACTTTGCTAAATCATTGAGCCACTTGATTTGTGTGTATTTCACAAGCACAAAAGAAATTATCCCATTATTCATCGTTATCCAATTCCAGGACCCAAAGGAGGAAAATCACCCTATTCAACATCTGATAAAGGAAAAGCACCATAAGCTTGATGAGTATCATTCAGATATATCATCAAGAAACATTATTTGTACCTGGATGACACTGAATGTCCCATGGATACAATGAGATCGATGAGGAACTTGGATGAAATATTCAAGTGGTGAAAAACAGGGTGAATGAAAGCAATATACAATTAACTTGGCTCATGCAACCAGTGAAATAAAGGGGAATTTTCCCGAAGACAATATTGAATAACAGGTATTCAAATAACTTATTATGTCTCAATCTCAATCTCTCTCACTCACTCTCTGTCCATCTGTCTGTCTGTCTGTCTGTCTGTCCGTCTCTCTTTCTCTCTCTCTCTCTCTCTCTATATATATATATATATATATATATATATTGTGTCATCTTATGCATACACATATATATATAAATATATATATATAAATATATATATATATATATATATATATATATATATATATATATATATATATATATATAAAGAGAGAGAGAAAAAAGAGTGAGAGAGACAAGGAAGAGAACAGATTATAGAAATGATATCGAGTTTATATTCGTGTACTTCAGAGAAATGCCAGTGTTTTCAGTCAGTGATTTCAGTTTATGTACATCTGTGAATATGACGGCCAATATTGCCAATGATAGCCACATGACACTGTGAGTTGAGGAGATTCAATCTATCAAACCACTTCGTCAGCTTCGACAGCTTGAAGAGATTTATCTTGATCTTAGTCTAATCTGATTTGATTTTTGTTTTTTTTTCCTCCATCACAATTCGCTAAATCATTCTTGGGTTGGAGTGCAGCTGATTGTCTTCTTAGTGGAAGTGTAGATAATTTGGTCCCATGATCCAGATTTGAATTATAGAATCTTCCCGATTGCTCAGTAGCAAACGATTTTTCTGACGATGTTAAGAGAATGGATGTGGAAGCTGTCAGATACTTTTTCTTTGCCCCTGTCTCTCTTTTTCGTATCGTCCCGATGAATTTGTCTTCCTTTCTCTCCCTATCTCTCTCTCTCTTCACACACACACGCACACACACACACACACACACACAAACACACACACACACACACACACACATATATATATATATATATATATATATATATATATATATATATATATATATATATATATATATATATATGAAGAAAACTAGCAGAAAACAAATGAAAACAGATTTTATCCATTATAGATGTTCAATCACAATGCTCAAATATTTAACTCTGTAAATAGAGCTGATGTAATAAAAAAAGAGATTTACTGGGACATATAACCGGTGCTTCTCGCAATATTCAGCAATCGATAGCGGGGAGCTAGAGGCATGAAATATCAACATCCCCTGAGTAGATGTCCTTGTAATTCTCACATGTATACGATATCTGTTATGCAAGGATGCAGCAATTTCTTATCAAATATTAATTCAACGGATTAATAGTCTTCTTAAGCCAAAGGCACCTTTAACACCCATACAAACACCTGATACATTTGTCCTTGTTCATGATTGCCTTGAGCAACCTTGATTCGTACGCTCTGATATAATTTCCGGTCTGGGATATTTTTGGAAAAAGCCAGAAGTTGCAGTTGAATAAATTTCGATTTAAAGCGTCGGACAATTTGGAGGGTTTTTTTGTTGTTTTTTTTTTTTTGCGCAAAACTACTGTCTATTGTGAATAAAACGGTCGGGATACACACAAGTCTATTCCATAAGGTCTAGCCTCGGCTGATTACCTCACAAAGGAGTTTCTGTTCAAATGTGCACCGAAAGACCCATCCACTTCTGATTACAAAGTTGCCATGTTACATCAAAGCAGCAAACTGATTTCCGAGATTTTAAAGATTGGTGGATACTTAATGAACAAACTTTATCAAATTAAAAAAAAAAAAACATTCTCTAAAGATTAACAACTTCTGAAAAATTATAGTCTTACTTTACTCCCAACTTTGCCTTTTTGATAATTAACAATCCAATTTTCTTCCCAATTAGAAAATTGGCAAGAAAATGTATAAGCAATGACTGACTGCAATATGCAGGCCCTGTTTGAAGCTGTCATCTTTAAAGAGGGGGCATTGTCTCTTAATACATAGCATGATTTTCGATGAGAAATCACATTTACTTTCGACGCATACAAAATCACCTCAAGCGTTCAAATTAATAATAGTGCCTGTAAGAAAATTGATTTTTAAAGATGAAATATTCCCGAAGTGCCAGTATCTCCTGATAGATAAAATGCAAGTGATCAGAGGCAAATAAAGGCATTGGGTTTTGTTTCTGGTCTCTTCGGATAGCAATGTGTAAGGGTGCCGGTGAGCAGTCGGTAAAAGTATTGGTAAGCATTCAGTATGACGTTTATGAACAATCATTGAGGATCTCTATCCTCATTGGGGAGTTGATGCCCAATCAACTGAACGATTGATTTCATTCTTTTTTACATTCGTTACAACACTTTGCACCCAGACATCAATTATGGGACCTTGTTAGATAATTAAAATTTGTTTATGTGAGCTGTGAGTAGATGTATTCCATAAAAAGTTTTACTCATCGCAATTAATACATACAGAGAAAGAGAAAAACTTCAGGTGTTATGGGGAAATTGAAAAAAGGGGAGCATCAATGGTCAAGATTCAGTGCAAGTTTTACTAAGAGAATAAATACTCTTAGTATGAGACTAAGTCAAGATACATCTAAAAGTTAGCATCCCAATGCCAGCTTCATTACTTCGTTAGCTATTATCCGCGATTGCAAGAAAAAAAATGTTGAATCAATTGATATATTCCAGCAAGTATGTTCATTTGATTTTAACTGTACAAACAGATTCAGATAAGTAGTAATATTCATTACTTACTTCATATTTCCCAAGAACACAAGGTGAGTAATCAGTCCATTGGTCATTTGTTTTCGGATGAGTACTCCATGTACCATTCTCTCGACAATGGTTTGTCACATAAAGTCCATCTGAAATAGAAGAGAAAAGTAAGACAAGTGTTAATGGCTGAACATGAAACTCGAGTTACGCCATCTTGCTTTTTTGTAAGACCCAAACCCGCTAAATCACTGAACTGTATTTGTGCTGCACGGTAATTCGTAAAGATATCATGGTCAGCATGAAACTGGCGGACATTGGTTGCGTGAGATTTGGAACATTGTATACTTTTCCCAAATAAAACAAGGGTATTTGCTCCTTTACTTCACGCATTATTTGCAAGTGACAGAATCCTCAATGGCCTTCTTAGCAGATTTTAAAACAAGTGACCCGATTAAGTGATGCAATATCTACCTACACAAGCTTGCATATGTACGTTCGGGTGGAAATCGAAGATTATTTTTGCTTTATCCCCAGGAAATCTAGAATTTCGGTATCAATGCTATTCAATATCCATCATTATTCTCCTATATTTGTAAATATGATGACAGGAACCTTCAGTTTAATTGACTACTGCAGGGGATATCATGTGGTCGAACTTGTATACCAAAATCAGTTGGGTGATATCTGTCATCCGAATAATGATCCTGGATCCGCCCAAAAATTTAGTCAGTTACTTATGAGCCCGTTGACACCGATCTCACAGATTTGCATTGATATCTATTTAGTACTCTGAGGGATATTTTTGTGAGAAACACGTTTTATTAGGGAAAAATGTCAAATCTTGTCAATAACGTATCCCTCGTTTATTATTAGTTTACTCACTCTTGTGGTCTGACAGTGTGAATAATTAAGATGAAAATCAACTGATAAACAAATAATACCCAGAGTGGAATGAAGCCGATTTGATTGCATTATCTCGAGCAAAAATATATGTTATTCAAATTAGCTAGTGAGACCGCACTCTTTTGGTTGAATGCATTCACAACTATGGTCGCTTTTTGAAAGTTTGTGTCACTAAACATCTTTTATTTTTCTGGTATTTTTAGATGGTATCTAAATCTTGTCTTGTAGAGAAGCTGTACGCATCCTGTGTGTCTCACTCTCATACAGCCCAGTCTCCAGTACCTCCAACCACAGAAAACTCTGACGACCCAGCCTAAGATTAATTGATTGTTAGAATTTACATGGTGAATAGGTCCAGATCAAACTTTTTTTTTCAATATGTGAATACCCTGTTTTGTCCATATTAAGTGAAAATGTTGATTGTTCCTTCTATAGGAATAACCTGCTTGCATATAAATTGAATGAGAAAAAATTGATCAATTGTCAACTTTTTTCCTACCGTTGTCATCAGGAAAAGTAACATAAGCTGGACATTCTTGAGTGACAGAAAAACCAGCCGGTGTCTGTTCCCAACAACTAAAACCATCCCAAGTGTGATCACATGAACTTCTCTCTTGATGTGTTTCATTCAAATGGATTTCCATTGATTCTTTCTCTTTTTGTAAACTGCAACATCTCTCAGCGTTTTGAATGCAACTCTTCCAAGAATTGCATTCAGATTCTGTCAACATCATGCAATCTTCTTTCCCAAGATTTACGTTGAACTTTGGGAAAAGGAAGCGAAAACAGTAGAAGCGCATGAAAGTCTTGAATGTATCTATTGGGAGGTCATCGGTCTTGTAGCGGCAGGTTTCCACATTGGCCGTAGTTGATTCAAAGGCATGAACCAATGATATCTGCAAATAAATCGAATGATGCAATCAGTAAATAGAATATGAGAAAGTTTGCTCTGTTCATAGAATTGAAAAAAAAAGACAGTTTTCCATTTCATTTTCCTTACTGATGCAATCGATATATTACATTAACAATCTCAGCTATTTCAAGGAGATTCAGATTATCCCCGCTACTGATCAGATTTTTTGTCATTGAAATGTCTCGGACAGGAGGCAGGGGACCGTAATAAAAAATATCAGGCATGAAATTAAATTGTGGGAATTGGTTATTAGAGCTTATTAGAACATGCTAGTGCAAATCATAGAACAGAACAGTATAAATGACCATTTTCAACCGAAAAATTAGAATTGTATTGATCATTTCAACAGAAATGTTTCAGTAAAAGAAAGTACCATTGCAATTGACACGAAACGGTCAAAGACGCAGCGGTGAATTTATTCAATCACAATCAGAACTTGATTTGGATGGGTCAGCAGACTACTGCATGGCATTTACAACTGGCTCCCGATTGGTTGATTTTGTTGGAGTGTATATTAATGTAAGGCCAGGGAAAAGTGTAAATCTGTTGGGAATGTGTCCGGTGGATATTGAAGTTGGGCTAGAAGCCTGCTGCCCTGCTGAATCAGGTTTTTAACGTGTTGGATTATCCAGCCGCCAATGAAAGGAACTTTTATACATTTTCAACCTTAGATTTGAAAGTTATCATATCCATACTCACCAGTTGTTCTGTGTGCGTATTTTTTATACGTACAAAGATGATTCGATAAAATTTGTAAATAATTGGATTTTTTTTTATTTAATCAATTTTTCAAAAGAGATAAACATCAATCAGCAATTTAGAAAAGTGAGTCTACCGACATGATTTGTTATAGCATAACTTTCTTGAAGAGTATTTCTACAGTAATATTTCGTGAAATAAAAATATTGATGGAATGTTTGATTTTGAAAGTTACCTACTAGATGACATTGAAAAAAAATTGAAAATATATAGTTGATGGCCTGTCTATCATTCTGGAGGTGTTCAACGTGAAGTATCATTCAGAAATGTCTTGTGTTAAATGAGAGCCCGTTAGCATTAACAATGCCAGACAAAATCTGTGGAATATAAGGTGGCACAATCAACCGGTAGAATAGGTACAACGTTTGAAAGTGCTGTTGATGAGCTTGCTAAAAAGTGATCACCAGAGATCTACAACAGGAAACGAGTCACTTAAATATACACCTCGTGAAGGATTGATGATTGCAAACTAAAGGCTTAGTGCGGAATCTTATTCACTTCAGACTTGTTGAACGCTTTTATCATTAAAAATTTCTTGACTATCATTTTTGCTTGGCTTTTTCTGATCGTGCCAACTGCTCAGAAAATGATTGGCAAAACTTTTACCCCCTTTTCTCAAAACACTTTTAACTCTTCAGCAAGTTCCAGAAATTTATCAAGATTTTCCTCCCGTTCAATATGACTATGCAGTAGGTTGTAACGGCTGAATACAGTCTTACATATTTTTTGATTACATCAGGTCCTCCAGCCTAAATTGGATGACAAGTTTGTCTTAATATTATTACCAAAAGTTTCCATTTTAATATAATTTTATGGAAAACAGTTTGTGTTTCCTTCAAACTAGGGATATGGCTTGTTATACAAAATAAAACCATGACAGAACAGGAGGAAAGAATCGTCGAAAATATTTTTTCGATATTTATAATATTTTATTATTATTATTATTATTATTATTATTATCAAATTTTGGTATTTTTTAGATTATTTGTGCTGTACCAAAATTTGCCAGCAGGATAAGACGTCTGAGGAATTGAAAGAATGGGAGACACACGCAAACATTCTTTAACCAAATTATTGATCATTTTTCCTTCAAACCGAAGTTACAAGCAAAATAACCATTGAGCCAAAAAAAAAAAAAAATACATCAAATAAAAGCAAGGAGAAAAAAAAGTCTAGTGGACATATTTCTTCCAGAGGTTCTTGTTCCTTTTTTCATGTTCATATTCAAACCTCAACTGCTGGTTCCTTTTATTGTGGAATATTTCTCAAAAGATAAAAGAAAAGAAATTGATTTGTTTTCTATTCGAACCGTTTTGTTGAAAAGTGTTTGCATGTGGTCGTTCATTTCCATTTGTTCCTTTTGATGTAAGATTTTTTTTTCTTTATATATTTTTCCTCGTCGATACACACGCATATATATGTGTGTGTGTGTGTGTTTGTGTGTGCGTTTGTAAGTGTATGTTTCATCTCTCTCTCAATCTATCCGTACAACATTAGTGTATTCATATCTTCTTATCATATCTATCTTCGTATTATATACAAGAGTGTAACATTTTCTATAGATATATACTCAGTAAAAGTAAAAGAGAGGGAAAAGAAGACCAGATATAACAGACGTACACATTCATGCTGAATATACACAAGCAGGTCTTATGTATAAGGTTTTATGGGAAGCTGTTACCGAAACAAAACTATCGATCACATCGTCTGTTATGTTTCCTGTTTTATCCAGGGAATAAGATGACAATCAAAACGGCGGTAAAATTAAATGAAGTAAAGAAAATCCACCAATGAAGAAGATCAAGGACCGAGCAGAATGTTTATGATAGGCAACATAGGTTGCAACATTTAAATCCTTTAAAAGTAAACTTCTATCATAAAAAGAGACTAATTAGTCAGCAAACACCTCTGCAAATGCCATAAAGTAAGTGAAAATGACTGAAAATATTATGACGTGGTCATTTCTATCACCATGAGAATGGGTTTAGATGTAAAACATGTGTGAAAATTATTCCCCAGGTATCGATTGATATTGAATGAATTTGGATCGGACATGAAATCCTAAAGGGAATACAAAAAAAAACAAACAAAAAAACAAAAACAAATAAATGAAAAAATCGACCAATTTGAGACACTTGGTATTGAATATACGTGAACAATCAAAAAATGATGCAGAATCAAGTAATAAGTAATGATGAACTGAAAAAGATCTATTTAAAACTTTTGTTTTGGGGGATATGAAAACCAATCACCCATCGACAGTTACATTTAGGGATGATATTATTTTGAATGACTGCCATCCTATATCATAATTGACAGCCATATTCTGATAACCAAATCTTAATCCCATGTTCTGAATTTTCATTAAATCGCCATCTTCATGTATTACTGCCATATTCAAATAACCGATTCTTAATTTCGTATAAATGCCTCCGCAATAATGTGAAACAGCAGCAACTTGGGAGTAAGGCGCAATGAAAGTATTTATATTGGGAATCTTAGCTGCGTTTAGTCTGGTTCTCAAACTTTATTGAAATCTAAAAGAGGAATAAAAAAAAAAATCATTTCTGTATACAATAATATTTCAATTCTTTTATTAATAGTCCCTGTGTCAAGTTGTTCGATTTCTGTATCATTTATTTTATTTACATTGTCGAATATATTTCTTGCACATAGTCACGATCCTGTAAGTTTGCATTACGCACTTCGTCTTTTTCTCGCTGTAATAGAACTGCCTGAAAGCTAAATATCTTATTGGAATATTTCTTTCAATGACATTTAACTTTTTTCTGTCTCACTGGTCATTTCACACAACTTTTGAGTGTAATCCACCAAAATGAATGTATATATAGATGTACCAAGCCCCTTGAATTGTTATATACCTACAGGATTACGTATAATCACTCCATATAGTTATCCATCCATCTGTGTGTGTGTTTGTGTGTTTGTGTATGTGTGTGTGTGTGTGTGTATGTAGGGATATTCCAAAAATACATTGCTTGAAACACTTTTCAATTAAAATTCACCAGCTATCAGACTGTGGCATGACGCAAGAAAGAGAGGGAGGGGCAATGCAAACACATGAGAACAAATAATTTCTATAAGGTGCGTATTTACGTGCTATAGTTTGCTAGCTACTGGTAATATAACTACAACTATTCATACTGTTCTTGCAGTTGCTGATACATACGCTTTGTTATTTTGCCTAAATCAATACAATAGTTTCAGTTATCAAAATTTTTCTTTAACTTTGGAAATTGTCCAGTGAACACAGAATTATTTACAACAACATTGTACCTTTCCAATCTATCCCTGATCTCTTAAATCAATTTCTTTTAAAGTATCCCCATACAAAGAAGCAATACTAATGTCATCTCTCGAAAGGGAACACTAGTTTTACTCTCTGAAATAAGTAATTTAACAAGCTTTGTAATCCAGCCGTTTTATGTGTATCTTGGATGCATACATACAGTTTCATGCATATGCATCATGTCAGACATATCAACTGATAAATAGCCCTGAAATGCAGTCCAAATTTCCTGTTCAGGCTAGCAACACATGATTGTTCAATAAACAATGATCATTCGAGAAATGGACACAAATCCATTGCCTAATGTGTTTCACCGTACGAGCGTAACTGAGTTTCAATGTTTTCTAATTGGATATTTTCCTAAAAATAGCTGGCTGAAATAACTTACTAATGATATATCTTGTCCAAAACTACTTGAACACTCTTAGTGAATGCTCAAAATAAGCTACATCTGACTTTCCAGATCAGAATCGATTCTTTAATCGTTGATTCTACAATGATTTATATTATTGATCTATGCTGGTATCATGGTAGATGATCACGTGATTAGATCAATAAAACCAGTTGAATATGTGGGAAGTGGGATAAAGAGAACCGTTCTTCTGTTTTCTAAGTGACGTTCAATTTTATGTTGAGAGTTTTGATTATGAATGATATTCAAGTTCTTGACTCGATTCACATCGTTTTGTATCCTCGTCATGAATTATCCTTCATTGCTATTGACCATCTTGTGCAAAAGTTTTATTCTCTGTGCCAAGAAAGTATCGAAACATCCCTGTTCAAACTCTGACAAATATTGGATTCAATGGATTTATAGAAACTCATTTCCCAAATTTGAGAATGTATCCTAAGCATTCCAAACAAGTACTATAGTGAACTAATTGTGCAAATGGTTAGCTGAGTAATTTTTAAAGTCTCTTTTAAGATTTCTGTAAGCCTATGTTAAATATGAAGGGTAAACGTTTGTATCAACATAATCTGTTTGAAATTAGTTGAGTGCGTATAATTTTTTTTTTCACTGACTTGGTGTGCCAGAGAAATTGCAAACAAATCTAGTGCCATCCAGTAATGCATCTCAGTGTAAATTAACATGAAAATGAAGAAAGAACGTCTGATGATAAGATTTATTTCAGTTGAGGAATTTCCTCTCCCATTGAGTATGAGATAGAAATGTTTATTTTTCGACTGTTACATTTGGTAGATCAGTCACACGAAAACAAATAATCTTGCAGGGGAACAGAATTTACCTTTAACATCTGGAAACTTATTTGGCTTTCGCTCACTATTATAAACTCTATTTTGCAACATAAGATATATAACTAATAAATGCCCAACATGATAAATACAGGAAAAAAAGAACGTACACATGTGCAATACATGTGTTGTTAGTCAACGGTGCAGTATAGTACCTGTCAATAAAAACCAGATTATTCACTTTTAAGATGCAATTTTTCACTAGAATTAGGATTTCAAAGCACGTTTTGAGATTTAAGTGTGGCTCAGTTCGCAAAATCTATACCCTACACGGCATACAAACTCTACAAAATGAAGCAAATCAGACACAAACATTTCCATGGTCAATCTAAAGAACTTTATACCAGCATACTGACATACGCACTCATCACACTTTTTTCTTTTCATCCGTCGCTAGAAATGCTGAATTAAACCACTTGATTGGCAACTCTGTGATAGATGCTAGGGAAGAAACATAATATCCATGGTAAACAAGTTCAAAACAAATTCATGGTGTACATGAGAGATTGTGTCGTGACACTCATTTTGAGAACCACTTACTTCGATCAAGAGACATTTCATAACGGGTGGATAAGACGGAATAATCTCACTAGATCCATCTGCTTTGATATCATTCAATTCTGTTCTACGGTGAAATGTTGCAGACATTGTTTTCATTGTAAGAGTACAGTACGGATAAAGAAGAAAGTCCTCACACAATTATGTGCATGTCGACTGATTTCTGCACCTTAGCCACTTGACAATGCAGGTCATAGTAGGATTTAAAAGAAAAACAAACATCATGGCCTTCAATTTTAAATCGATAATATGACACGTCTTTTTCTAACTTCAAGATAATATCCATAGCTGTCTTCTACTAATAATATATACAAGCACTTTTGAAATACTCTGTAGAGAATGTGTGTCAGTCATTTCAGTTCCAGAAACTGCTTTTGGTGGAAATCCTGAGATAGAACAATACCACAAACTGCAATCTTAGTTTTAGCAGCAGTGATATGCAAATGAGAATTTTTTTAGAAAAATATTTCAGAAGGATAAGCCGGACGTATATTTACAAAGAAAGTACCGGACTTATGCCAGTTCTAAAATGAGTTTAAAGATCTTTTTTGTGTTCATGCATGACCTCAATAGGCTCTATTTAATCTTTCCTTATATTGTAGCTCCATTCATTCTTCGTCTTTTTCTTCTATTCTCCTTTTATCTTTTCATTCTCGTTTCGCTTATGAATGCATATTCACTAATTACAAAAACACAACATATTTCTCAAGTATTTATCCCTTTCTTACCATGATTTTCTCGTAGACAACCTCCCTGCTCACTTTTCCGTTTTTCCCTTCCCTTTCCCTCGCTTACCCTCTTTCCCATTTCACTTCACTCAATTTTCTCTCTCCCTCTCTATCTCTGTACAAAGCACATAAAAGTATCCAACCTCCACTTCAAATCACGGTGATTGGCCATATCTAAAGTCAATGATCTTAACAATACGTTCGAATATTTATAACAAAACGATGTATCTTACCTAGTAAATCTCGCGACATTTATCTCTATTCATGTATTTCTTACATTTTTCACAATGGTTTTAGAAGTGATCCTCACGTTTGTAGCCACTACAATGTATTCCTAACCCACAAACATGTCGTTCTTCGAATTTTGTCCGTTGAGTCATAAAAAAATTCAACAAAACCATTTTTTCTCTTTATCTTTTCCATGTGTGTATTTCAGACCACCAGAATCAAAAAACAATAAATAAAAACGCTTCTGCATTTAATGAATTGACTCGATTAGATCACATGTGTAGCTTTTGATGAAATATTGGAAAAGAAAAATTTAAGCTTATATTGTTTCCAAAAAATTGGAATGTTTTTTTTTCCTAACCAAATCATATTACTCTGTTATCAATGATGATCTACTTTCAAGGGACCTGTTTGTTTAGATTGAATATCGACCGACTTTTCTCAAATTACCGTAATTTCCCTAAGCCTTGAAACTTAATCCTATCTTCGTGAGTATAATCAACAATCCATTCCATGTTTTCAATAACGGACAGATACGAAAGACGTAATGTTTGGAACTCAGTAACATCATTATAGATAAGAATTTTAGATGACGATATAACTCAGTATTTACAAATGTAACAGAAAGCATTACATTTTTACAATCTCTAAGCTAGACATGCAAATTGTCCATGTCCACATAAGAAATACCATCCATCTATCGGTCATTATTCAACAGATAACATTCGAAAGTCTGCGTACGCTGCTGTGTATAAGTCGACCTCAGAAATTAGATGTTCATGCAAGTTTAGTCCAATATCTGCCAGATGAGTTGATTCTCTAATATAATGTAGGATTGTGTCAAATTTCATTCGATCTATACAAATTAAAGTGACCATCCATTAAGAGAAAATAATTGATGATTGGAAAGACACAGCAGCGTATTCAGTAGATCTAAACCATATCACAGAAATGGGTGAGTAACGTAGTGGGAAAATGTCAGAGAGTTGATGCCCATGCGACTGCAAATGCAGTAGAAAAGACTAGAAAAAATATGGAGCATTCATTTTGCAAAATCCTATTTAGTATTTTTTTTTTAGGCTTTTATATCCTAAAACACATTGGCTCCCAATCTAGCAAAGACTTGTTAACTGAAGCAGATAGAAGCCAAGCCATTTATTGGTTTCTATTTGCTCCTCCAATTAATAAACATTATGTCAATTGTCTGCAAATAAAATACAGGCGATAGAATATCTGCAATGCTCAGAAGGCACATTCAATAAGGCTCGATTACGTGAAGTACATAATGAGCATATTGGAGAAGTAACTGTTCGTTCCACAAGAAAATGAAATCTTCAAACATGAAGTAAACATCTTGAATAGGCTTCATAAGAGGGAACATTAAAAGAAACATTAGAATAGAAGCAAAAATATCATCTTAATTGTCCATTGAAATTATGTACGAATAAACTATTCCAAGGTACAGTTACATTTTACGTATTCTAAAAGCAGCATAGGTAGGTTTTCTATAAAGCCAACTACCACAAAAAACACTTAAAAAGTTATAAATGCAATTAGAGCATCTCGTTTTTGTTTGATAAATCAATCAAATTCTGCTGCAGAATCCATGCAGAAAGAAAGGTGGGGAAAAATCAGCTTTCTAACCCCAAAGTTTTCAACAAACTTCAATCACAAACCTACTTATGAGTACCAACTCTAACATCCTGACGCAAAAAATAACATTGTCGATATCTTCTAATCCCAACATCAACCAAACCTACTAATCATAACCCCGTCTACTAATGCTCACTACATTCCAAGTAATCCAGATACAATGATATTTTGGGGTCAAAAATAAACTCATTTGATCAACGATAAAAAAAAAACTATTCTTCCATTCAAAGGATTAAAAGAATTGTTTTGTGAAAGTAATTGTTCAACAACAGCAGTTAATCACGTATAGTATCTATTTCTATGACTTCCCTTGCATAAACAAAACGCTCAAAATAACTTATTCCAAACAATTGTTGATTTTCAGGGCTGAGAGCCTGAAAATGATTCGTGCATTCAGAACAGATTGTTTAATAATATACCATCACAATCATAATCATCAGTCTTTCAACATCTGTTGTTAGACATTGACTATACCTAGGATTCACAACACTACGATATCATGAGTGTTGCAAAGCTGATATTTTCGGAATATGACTAGTCTGTTTCTCCATTTTGTATTCTCTGGAGTTCTGGGATCGATGCTGTGAGTCGTGATGTCTACTATTCTTGCAACATGACTAGCTATTGCTATCTGGCTCCTCTATACAGGGTTGAGCACTCTTTAAGTGAGGTAACTCATCCATTGTAAGCTTATGCAATAGTCTTCTATAGGAATAGAGCACTATAGTGGATGAGGAATTTCTGGGTAAATAGATATATGGTTTACATTCAACCGTCCTGTCCCGTTGTCCAGAGGTAGGATATCGGCCCCCGGGTCTGAGGTGATGGTTTCAATTCTGCGTCGTAGTACTGGATGGGATAATGGAAAGTCTATAGCCACACTGAAGAGATGTATTACATGAAGACAGCCGTCTGTAGAAGACACAACTGATTATATATATATACATATATATATATATATATATATATATATATATATATATATATATATATGTATAAATATATATATATATATATATGTATATATGTATATATATATATATATATATATGTGTGTGTGTTCTAATAAGTTTATATAGTTGTTAAGACACACACACACACACATATATATATATATATAATATATATATATATATATATATATATATATATATATATATATATATATATATATATATATATATATATATATATATATAAGCCAAGTATTTTAATCATATTAAACCTGGCCTCGTCTTACAGTATCTTTTAGCGTTGTATCTGTGACGTCAGGGGCCAAGTGGTTCACATTTTCCTATTATACAGTCACAAATATCAGTCAACCCTAACAACAATACCACGTGACAAACTCATTGGAAGAAACATATCTCTAAGAGGCAAATGCCACGGCCCATTTATTGTAAACGATTCAAACAACTGGTACAAACAAGTCTCCTTTACGTTGTGTGGAATCAATACTGTGGGAAGACCTGATGGGTAGATCTGATAAAATCAAATTAATGAAAGCATAAAATGTTATTTACCTTCCATTCTGTTTTGTTTTGTTCTGTTTATTTTTGTTGTTGTTTTTTTTCTGTTTAATTCAGTTGGTCTCGAGGAAAAATGTGCGTAGGACTATCTTTTAAAAAATCTTGCAGCAAAAATGCGAAAAAAAAGGATCGGTCTGTACAAGGTTTATGCTACCAAAAAAGAAAAAACGTCTGAGAAAATGTCCACAAACGGCAGCTGTTTTCCATTCTCTGCAAAACAGTTGAGATGTTCCTCACGTGTCAGATTGTAGTTATTGATAGGCAGCTAATGAGAATCAAAGTTTTTACTTTATGGAACCTAGTGAGTATCAGAGTTACTAAGATAGATCAAATCAACAAGTGTTGAGCACCCACTAAATATTGACTTCAACAAGGAAATCTCGAAGGCTATCTTGATCAGCCGAGTTTGATATTAGTTGTAATTAGTATATACCATTGTTTCCTACTATATGGTTACTATGCCTGTCTACAAGATGTTTAGTTATTAGCTAGTATGCCAGTCTTGGAGCCATTGTTACCAGATTATTCTTACAAATCATTGTTTGTGATTTTGCTCTTCCTTCAATGTTCGAATTATGGTCTGATTACGCTTCCTAAATATCTACATAGGACATGCATTGAAGGAGACTATTGGAGTTTCGTTAGTTGTGATCTGGAACAACCACATTGAAAATAAGAAAAAAATACGTCTTTGCTTTTGAATGGCATCTGATCCTCTCATATCCTGGAGTCAGAGACTGAATCGAGACAGTGACCGTTCATTTTCGCTTTTGAGATGAAATACGGTAAATTTCACTTTATTCATTAATTATTGCAACGTTGTTAAAAGAGAAAATGAAGTTACTAGTGCATTCTTCTCTCAGGGAAAGAAATACGAGAAATAAATGTCTAATAGAAATCTGATGTAAGGAACTTGATCAAAAAACATCCTTAGCCGGAAAAACTACTTGGATTTTACTTTCAAAAGAGTATTTTGAATCCTTTTTTTTGTATTTTCATAATCTTTTTCTGTTAATGTTGATGTTGCCGATGTTTAAAATATTTGGGTTTTTTTTTCTATTTTATGTATATAGAAGGAGCTACCCGAAAGTTCGGGGAAATAGACCATCAGAAATCTATCGACCTAAGACCAAGTTTCCAGCGTTTTCTTCTAATTTCCAATTCATTTAGCTGGTGATCAAAGCCTACAGCTCTGTCCGTCTGTTTTTTCGATTTGTCTCTGTGTATTTCTTGGATCCCATGTCGTCCCTAGTGGTCTCTCGTAATTCAAATCCAATTCATTTTTTTTACTATATCCATCTATCATTCTTATTTTTAATCTCTTTCTCTCTCTCTCTCTCTCTCTCTCTCTCTCTCTCTCTCTCTCTCATATACACATGATCACACACACTACGCCTGCTTATATTTCATTACACCCATCATAGTTTTCAACTTGTAACTAAATGTTACTTTTTTTAATTTTCTTCAGAAAGTTCTTCTAAAGAATGCTGATTCATGTTCCTTGCTTTCATTAACTTTCAATACAAGGCCCTATTACATATAAGTCTCATCCCTACACACTTCAAATACAATGTGCATCTCTAATGCTCAAGGAAACTAAGAAACGAAAAGTATTTTTCAGTCAAAGAAAAAATGGAAGAAAAGATTTTGTCTCAATTTCCTGCCGGTGTGATTATGGAATACCTGGCGAGACATGAAACGCTGGTTGATCTTTATAGCTTAAATAACTATTTATACATGTATATCATAGGCAACTCCTGACAATATGAACGAATTTACATGTATTTAGATATAAGATGTATTTCAATATAAGATGATTCACATTGGCTCTTGGTGAACAGATGTTTCCCTGATAAAAATCACGGATTAAAGCTGCACAGGGGTAGACCACATCATTAACGTCACTGTGACGGACAAAAAGCTGCAACATCGAGGAATTAAACTAAAAGAAGAAACATTGGAAATATTTGTTCAAGTCTGGAAGTATATATTTATATATATATATATATATATATATATATATATATATATATATATATATACACACATATACATATGTATATATATATGTGTATATATATATGCATGTATGTGTGTATATATATATGTATGTATGTATATATGTATGTATATATATATATATATATATATATATATATATATATATATATATATATGGGAAGTGAGGAGATTATTTTCCACTAATTTTCAGATTTAGTCAGAAAATAATCGTTCAAAAATTAAGGTTGCTTTGGTTTTTTTTTGATAATTGTATACTTCGAAAAATACATCGAATGAGCCAAAACTCATAAGATCACCATAGGTTTACAATTATCTCATCTTTTGGCTGTTTATTTGAGTAGTACAGTGAGCTTGCTAGAGTAGATTTATACTGTACCAGTTAATCCCGGTGAAAAATAAAACAAAAACGGCGAAATAAGGAAATAAACCGCTTTGGTTGTCACGTTCGCCATGAAATACGTAGTCAAATTTTAGACGAACACAAATCATGCACAAATGATGCGTAAGCTTCTTTACAAAAATGTTTTTCGTGCGTAGGAACCCTTTGTACAATTGCCAAAAGGCAAAACATATAAACAAGGCTAAAATCCTGATTGAAATAAGGCCCTACCCTTTCTTCATTCGAAACAGGGGCTTTCGAATTATTTCACACTGCTTTGTTGTAACAGATGTGCGTAACATTGTCGTTATAGTCACAACACTGTAGTCCAAGGAACTCTCCAGACTTCATATCGTTGTATTCAGTAACATTATTCTCAATCCACGGAAACAGCATGTTCTCACTCCACCGTTTAGGCTGGGGGATATCTGGAATGTCAATAACTCTTTCAGCGCATCTTTTCTTGTCGTTCAAAGTGAGAAAATGAGGGTTGGACCTTATCTGTCATATTATTTCTACGATAAGTTCAGAAATTATTTACAAAAATTAGCTTACCATTAAGTTAAGCATGATGATCGACTTCATTCCAGTGTTTGTTATACTGTGATATATCTGTAAAGAGTAAAGTAAAAGAGAATTCAAGATGAAATTAGTGATAAAAAAAAATTCCAAGCATTATTTTGTTATCAGGTATGTACAAATTTTGTCCGGGGAGAAACAAAAAGAAAGGAGAAAAAAGTGTGTTAGCCACGCCTAAGTATCAGTAGGAGTAACTGTAGAAGAATTGATTCAGATTTTATTAACATCAGTCGAATATATCACATGCCAATTGATAGTTTCTCAGATTACTACACATTGATATATGATAACTCCAAACCATCTGTTGCTAAGCGATATAAATAGGATGGAGAAGGCTTTGATCTTAGTTTGGAGGGGCTATCCACGTTTAGTTCTCACATCACAGTTTTGTTCAATGATATATGGTTGTAATATTTAGTGTAATGTTTGGCCTCACATGGAGACACCACAAAACAGAACAGTACATCCGGGAAAAGACAAGAGTTAGAGACATCATAGAATCCATAAAAAATCTCAAATGGCGGTGGGCTGGCCATGTTGCAAGAATGGCAGACAATCGATGGGCATCACAACTCACAACATGGATTCCCTAAGACCAGATGCGCAACCGAGGCCAGCAAAATGTTAGAATGAGAGACGAGCTAGAGAAGTTCAGGAAGTACTGGCTCCATGTCGCCCATGATAGAGAAGTGTGGCAAATCCTGGGGAAGGTCTATGTCCAACAACGGACGCTAAAAGACTGATGATGATGAATGATGATGATATGGTTATAAGATATATTGCAGTATATATATATATATATATATATATATATATATATATATATATATATATATATATATATATATATATATATATATATATATATATATATATGCGTGGTTGCGTGTGTGTGTGTTTGTGTTTGTGTGAATTTGTATACATCATTCTACCTGGAATACAATGAATAATTAAGGAAAATGTGCCTGTTGCACGAATCAAACCTGTGATCAATGTGTATCACGTTGACTCACAAGTGAGTTTATACAGCCATTAGTCCTTAACTTTGTCTCACTTTATTTCTCTATCTATAGTCAATAATTCTGCGTATGATCCATAGGGATCGATGATGTGAATTCTTATGTCAAACAATTCTCTGACATGTTTTTGACATGACCAGCCCATTGCTATTTTAGTTCTCAATTTTTTTTCTATGATTTTTTGGATTACTATCTTTACTTTCATTTACCGTACAATCCTAATCCCTGTTCAAAATAATCATTAGTTTCTCCTGTGTATGTCACATAGTTTCCAGTGTTAGGCTTCATCTTGTGGTGATGATTCCATATTTTGGCTCTAAAGTTACAATACTCCCGAATATGCAATGTACGCATAAAAGTAAAATAATATCCATTGAATCGAATGTCTTCTTATATCAACATGTGCTACACGTATGGTATTCTTTAGTTTGTTTCCTAATATTCGAATGAGTTCACTGAATGGAAAAATTCGATGGTAGTTGCAATCTTCTCTGTCTTTGATTGAGGCGAATGTTGAAATGAGGCTATAGTATTACACACTAAGAGTTATGTATAGAACAAATATCCTTCTTTTTCTAAACCATAGAATAACTTTGCATGCATTCTTTGGAATCCATTTACAGATGCTGAATACATAAGCATAAAGTACTGGCAATATTTTATTATACATGAGCTAATTTATTTCAGTAATGATGTTTCATGTTATCATATGATTGCCAGGAAACGTCAGTTGATTTTTTAGTTTTAATGTAGTATTTAAATGCTTCACACGGATAATAGATAGAAAAGAAGGAAGGCAAATTTCTTTAGGTATCCATTGAATTTTTACACGTCAACAATCGGAATAGATTTTTTCAAATATTTCAAAACCACCGATACCAAACTGATAATTGTAATTAATTGGCTCATTGTCATAATTTGCTTTTCCATTCAAACATTTGATTCCTCAATGAATCTCTCTTTTTTAAATTCCATTTCAAACCTATACATTTTCTACCTCCATTCCTTCTCAACCACAAAAACTCTCCCCTCTCTTCTTGGTCTTGTTCTTGTCTCTTTTATAATTCCCACTCCCAAGTCAATAATACCCTCATTTTCTTCTGCTCTCCTTACTGCTCTTTTCCTTTACATCTTTTCAAAAATAATCCTTTTTTAAACATTATCTGGGAAATCCACTTGACTTTCTTTTTTGTTTATTGTCTCACTATAGTATTTGTAAATATCTTATAAACGAATATATCAACATACAAGGTAATAATGATTGTTTTATTTCTATCAATTCTTCTTGCTCACAATTCAGTGTATTATTTACTCATAAGCCTATTTGTCGATGGTTAATGAATAAAAAATACAATGTTTTATTATCATTTGACAGGAGCTGAGAGAATAAAGTAGAAAAAACTGTGAACAATTGTTATATTTTTCGAATGTCCAACTTATTCGTTTCCCCTTTCATTATGTCCCAAGAATTCCTATTTGGTTTCTGTATCGATGAAACTGATAATAAGCCTCCCTACTATTAATTCACATTACTCTAACAGCAACGTATAATCTCCAGGCAATAATGAGCATGGGTGGGACGTTCTCTGTGTGCCCTAACAATATCCAATATGCATAGCATAGATTATTCCAACTACACAAACGTGTATTTTAGGCTGCTGGAGTCACTCTTGCAGGAATTGCCTTACGTTGCTACTGCGTAAGAATAGCTAATCAGAAGGTTTCATCACAAGAATTTGTGATATATCAACATAAAAATGAAAGTTCAAGGCTAATATGTGTTGGAGAAGTAAGGATAGTGCAACTGTCAAGTGTCCATTTTTATATGCAAATCAAGTTACTTAAAATTCCTCGAACAAACCATGCAAATGTTGCACTATGAGAGTGAATATTTTCGATTGATTTATTATCGAGTGCCAAATATATCCTTTAGTGTGCCGACGCATAATAAATTTTTAGAAACAATAGTTGACAGAATGAGTAGCAGACTGCCGGCCAAATACTTTGAGGCCCCTCATTCAGTACTGCACCAGAAGTCAAAAGAGTTAGAACGGATTTAAGCAAAGACTATCCCACCTAATGTGTAGCATAAACTGTATTATCTCCTATATAGATCCAGTCTTTCCAAATGGCCATTCCCATGTGAATAATTCTGTCTCCATCTTTCTGCTGCCTTGAGTTGAACTTGAAGATGACAAATGTATCCTTGACAAATAGCTTTAGTCTTGACTAACACTTTTTCAGGATTTATATAGACTTGATAAACGAACTGCAGAGATTAATGGTTGCGTACAATTTGTCGGGTATGTCACCTTCAAAATAAAGAGAAGAACTCATACGTGTTCTAGACATACTATAATACTAGCAACACCATAAAATACCTTACGAATGTCAGAGACTATATCGCCGGCTAGCCGGCTGGAAAAAAGGTTGAGGGTCGTCGAGAGCTCTATTTATCCATCTATAAGTTACGTTGGCATCATCTGATTCGGGGAATACCTGATGATTAAACCAATGGATCTTACAGAAACAGGTTTTAAGGTATGCAATCTCTCATGCCTCAAACATAGCCGTAACAATAGGGCACTCTTTGGTGATTGAACTCTCAATATTAGTAATGGTCTACCAGACTACTTTGCAAACTATTTACAGAACACATCCTGTATAAATATTTAACAAACTGAGCTCAGCTCAGAGCATAGCAATAATAGCAAATTACCAAGAGAGTATCAAACCCACTATAGCTGATATAAGATGTAGAACCAGTAAGGTCAACATCACGATTGTAGTAGTTTTTTTTTTTTCTGGGTACGTAGGTCATCCTTATTTGGGATATAAATCATATTATTTCTTTTTAGTACCACTTATTTGGCATTGTACAGAGATAAGATAGGCTAAGTATATCAAAAACACAATAACTAAAAAATCCGTATACCTTCAAACTGAGGATGGGAAAAAACGTATAAATGTTATTATCTACATTCCTAAATACTCACTGATTAATAAATCATGAACTTTGGGCTGCTTTCTTTTATTCCTAAGCACGACGGACAGCTGAAACATATGAATTGCTAATTGTAGGAAATACGTGTCACAGTTTTGTTTTGTTTTTTTTAACAGTAATTGACTAAAGCGTTTTGTCACGTTCTTACAGTTTTTTCTGTTGTATGTCTTGAATCTCTTCTATAAACAATACATTTTCTCTTGCTTTTGTCCTTCAGCAGTTTAATTGGAAATAAACAAACATCGTTATAAGAATTATATCAATCGAATCAATAAAAGCTGTGGTGGAACTTCTTCGTCAAGTGTCGTCAAATGTCTTCCGTAATATCAATCTGTTTGTTCATATGTTTTAACATGAAATGTTATGCAGTAAGTTATAAAATAGGCCAACGTTTATGTGGTCAAAGGATGAAAACGAAGAACAGGAATGTTCGAGAGTGTACTCGGTGGATAGGAAGATTTTTTTTTTTTTTGCTTCTAAAATTTATCCATGTTTGTTGGTTATTCGAATAAAAGCGTGAACGGTCAATAAAGATTGGAAGGGATGAGAGAGAGGGTGCAAAGATGTAGACATGGCTTAGGAAAGGAAAGGGGGGTCATGGATTTACAGATAATTCCAATCGTCATGAACTGAGGAATATAAATGGGTTCAGCTCTCAAGGTATCTGGGATAATCGAGGTATATGTTTGAGAGGCATAGTTTAAAGTGAAAAAACACTTTTTATAAGTTGGTTTCATCAACAACAAAAACAAAAGTAAATGTAAATGAGATTAAATGTTCGTCCTCAATAAATAAAAAAAGTACATTATATGTGATAGATATATAGATAGATCGATAGATATATAGAAATTGTACAGATTGTTTGATTTTTGCAATTCAAACCTCATCATGTCTCTATATATCTTTGTCAATTTCAAAAAAATTTAAAACAAACGGTAACCATCAATATGGTCCACAGAGAGACTTGAAAAAGAGAGACATCAAAAACCACTCCTTATAGTCTGTGCCCAAATCAACAAAAGCACACAATTAGATGGATACATGAATATATCAGAATACATTTGCAAACGTACCATCAGACAATGACTATATTACGCTCGACATACATAAAGTCATGTAATTTCTTAAAGCATAACTGTTTCTCCAATTAACATCTCCACTGGTAGAAAGTCCAAGATCTGAAATCAATTAAAATGAATCTTTAATTTATGTTGGATCACTCCTTTAAGAGACAATTTAATAGAAAAAAAATCTGATTTTATAAAGCAATGTTCAGTAAAACAATAAAAACCAATATCGATGGTGTGGTAGGAAAATGAACAGAAGCTAAGGAGAGGAGTCTCACTAAAACTAGTTATAGGCTCAATAAAATGGACATAATTTATATCTTAATCCCTTTCTCGGTGTGCATATGCCTAAATGTGTTAATTATAGAGACGTTTATTACGAACTATTTTTCTTTAGTACAGTGCTAGCCAGTAGCAAATGAACATTGATCGCGTAAATGAATAAATAGATGCACAATAATCATTGTGTGAAGTTTGGACGTGCATCCATTGGGACGCAGCTTATAAGCCACCCTACTGTTACCAACTGAGAAATTGACGCTGGTAAGTTCAGGACTACGAGATTGTATGTTTCTATTGCATTCTGTGATCGTAAATATCAAAAGATATGTCCATATGTGACATTAGGGGGCCAGGAGTCCCCCGTGTCCTGAAAATTACTATGGCTGTTACCAAAAAATCACTATGGTTATTACCAGTAATTATTATTGTCATTACAAAAGGAATTATCTGTGTTAAAGGGATAATGTGTTTTTCGAGATAATATGAGTATTGTGTGCTTCCAAGTGCGGGCACCTGCAATGTCTCAATCTAGTGTCATCTGTCGAATCCTGGGTTGCAAAAACAAATGCTTTTGGAAAAAGTTTTGTTCCCGATTCGATGACCAGATAAGGGCCTAATGTGTTTTTCGAGATGTCATGGGAAGTTGAGTTACCTGTACTTTTTCAATCTAGTGTCATCTGTCAAATCCTGGGTTTCAAAAACAAAGCCAGATATAAGGGCCAGTGTCTGGGGTCTAGGGAGAGAGAGTAAAGCTTATGAAAGAAAGGTTGTTTGCGGAGCCCTTGAGAGAGGGGGGGTAATTTATGATTTTGGACAGACCTGCATCGCAGGATGAATGAAGGTCAATGTTTGGGGTTTTCCAGAGAGACCGAGATACCAGGAGAGGGAGAGAAGGGAAGTCAATTACAAGAGATACAGTGTTGATACCAAGGGCTTAAATAAGAGGAATCTTCATAACAAGTAGTCAGAGTAAAATTTGGTTTTGGAGGAGAGAATCGTTGCCGGCTCTCTCGAGTTAGACGCCACCCTTAGTAACCGTCAACCGCTGCTACCATACAGTAGACTACCGTTCGTAACATGAGAGACCAGTCGTCACTTTGACTTAGATGATAATCGGCTTCCTCTCTTTTCAACTGCAAATAGGCATTTCCCGTCTCCAGAGATATTGATAATCAATATTCTATATAAAACATTTAAACGAAATTCCGTCTTGTTGCCTTTTTTTACTAACCCAGAACCACAGCTGGTTTAGTATAGTGTGTGGGACAGCACCAACAGGAACACCCACACATATGTCTGTTACTGCATGCCTTTAAGTGGGGCTGTTTGTGTGTGTTCCCTTTTCTGACGATATGTGAATGTCTGATAAAATGGAATAATCCATAATGACATTCATTAGGAAAGATATTTTGCTCGGCAGGGTGTTACCCCGAAGCAAATCATGGCATGTCATAAATCTCATTATAAGTATCATATTTCAAAGGACATAAATTGCCCATACCTTTGGTACATCTTATGTCAACTGAAGGGGCAAATACACTCACACACACACACACACACACACACACACACATCATCATCATCATCATCATCTGACAGACAAAAGTTCGAGATCCATTATGTCGGTTTACATGATCTGCAGCTGTTTGATTCGATATTGCACAAATGAATAAATAGATGCACAGTAATCTTCGTGTGAGGTTTGGACGTGCGTACTCTGGGATGTAGCTTATTGGTTACCCTACTGTAACCAATTGAGAAATTGACGCTGGTAAGTTCAGGAGAACGAGAATATATGTTTGTACTGCATTCTGCTATCGTAAACATCAAGATTTATGTTTATATGTGTGATACTGCATGCCTCTGTATGGACCCTTTCCTCTGTAGGTGTTCCCTTTCCTGAAGATCTGTCAATGACTGATAAAATGGAATATTCCATAATGACATTCATTTGGAACGATATTTTGCTAGGCAAGGTGTTGCCCCGTAGCAAATCGTAGCAAGTCATAAATGTCATTACAAGTATCACATTCAAATAGGCATAAATTACCCATACCCTTGGTACATCCAATGTTAACTGAAGGGGCAAACACACACACACACACACACACACACACACATATATATATATATATATGCCTACGATTGCAGAATGGATAAATTGACTTTACAATTGCGTTTCCTGAACTTTTGAGATTGGCAGCTTTATTAATTGGTATATCAACAATCATCTGATAGACGCAAGTTCGAGATCCATTATGTCAGTTTACATGATATACAGCTGTTTGATTCGATACTGGGTAACATGGTATCGAACCAAATTTAGTTTCTTACAAATGCCACAATACTTATTGCATGTGCGTGAATATCTGAATTTGTGATCGATCGATGGAATAAAACCACTTACACACACAGTGAATCTGATGAAGGATTGTCTGTAAAAAATTAATATTTTCTTCTAATATTGTAAGAGTTTTGTGCAGTGAAAGGCGAAATTTTTTTGTTAAGTTTAGAATAGACGATGGAGAGGATTGGTGGATTCTGAGGATGGTCAGTGTTTATTGATGGATTGTAAGAGACTGATGATGATGATGATGACGACGATGATGATGATGATGATGATGATGATGATGATGATGATGATGATCATCATCATCATCATCATCGGAGAAATGTCATTACAAAATAATCAGTTTTCAAATACCAAGTTCCGTGCAGTAGAAGGCAAACTTCTCTGCCCTTTCATTCCATTCGTACTTCCATCAATGATATAATAATAAACATACATAACGTTCAGAGAGGCCAGTGAAAATATTTTCAAATTAAAGAGCATTGAAAAATGAATTTAATCAAACATGCATAACGTTCGGAGAGGCCAGTGAAAACATTTTCAAATTGAAGAGTATTGAGAAATAAATTCACTAACCATAACAGAAGTCAATGTGTCCTTGGATGTGGAAAGCCACATGTTCTGAAATTTCTCCACGTGTAGAAAAGATATCAATAGAAATGGACAGATGAGTAGAATGAGTATGTTTTGGTTGAGAATTATTTGAGCAACCTATATTTGTCCTGAGGATAAGGCAAGAGAAAAGAAGCAGATCAGGACCTTTGCTCTGATTTCGTCCAAGTATTAACAATATTCAAAACTTGACAAGGGATCTGATTTAAAGTATGATTCATGAAAACAGGCAATTCCAAAGATATTCTAAGAAAATTGAAAAAAATTCTACTTTGAAGTGGTAGCAGTTCTACGAATCAAAAACACAAAGACATACACACATTTGGCGTTATTCCAATGTCAGTGATGTGGTCCAAAAAAATCAAGCGAAGAATCACCTTAGGATGGCAAGCCTTCGGCAGAGCTAGCTAAACCTTCAAAAATAATAAGATCCCATTAATCCTAAAGAGAAGGGTGTATAACCAATGCATCTTCCCAATAGTCACTTATGGAGCTGAAACATGGAACTTAACCAAGAGACAGACCCGTAAGCTGAGAACCATGCAACGTGCACATGAAAGAATAATCCTGGGCCTCACATGGAGAGATTACAAAATAGCACAGTACATCCGGTAAAATACAAGAGTTAGAGACATCATAGAATCCATTAAAAATCTCAAATAGCGGTGGGCTAGCCATGTTGCAAGAATGGTAGACAATCGATGGACATCACCACTCAAAATATGGATACCCTGAGACCACATGCGCAACCGAGGCCGACAAAATGTTAGATGGAGAGACGAGCTAGACAAGTTCAGGAAGTACTGGCTCCGTGACACCAATGATAGAGAAGTGTTGAAAATCCTGGGGAAGGTCTATGTCCAACGACGGACGCTAAAAGACTGATGTTGATGATGATGACGATGATGATGATGAATGTGGTCACTTTTAGTAAATAAAAAATTAGCAACACATAAATCATACCATTTCATGAGAAGGTGCTTTTGGTGCATCTGATATATCTGATTCACAGTCTTGATACAACCAAAACCATAATATTGCATGACTTGTTTGCTTCATGAATATAGGCTTTGGCTTTTCTATAGATTAAGTAATTCTGTTTTTTGGGATAAAAAAAATTGGCTGCTAGTGGGATGGTGACATGCATCTGGAGAAATAACGATCCACATCGATACATTAGTCATGTAAGAAAGAGAAAGGAAATGTAAGATTCGGAACGTAGCCATTAATAGCTGATATGTAAAAAATCTAATAACCGTCTGACATTTGGACGGATGGCCAATACTTTGGTAATTTTCCAATTGTGACTAGCCAAACAAAAAAAGATAAACGGATTTCCATCTCTAATGATCATCTGTGGAGTCAACAAGCCTAATGGTCAGTCTCTCCAGAATAGAAACCTGTTTACTTAGAAGTACATTTGCAACCAGCAAGAACCGATCGCTTTGCAATGAAATAGTTATTCACCATGACGGGTGATTGGATTATATTCTCTTTTTTTTACAAAACTACAACGTAAAAATAGTAATCTGAAGTTTAAGTGGTGGGAATTGCATGGAACTAGGGTGCACGTAAGAAAGAGAGATGAAGACTGCAATTTTCTCTGATAACATCATTCGGCGAAACAAATGTTATCTATTCATTTTTTTAAAAATTTAAGCACTAATATTCGTATATTTTATGTAACTACGAATGCTAGAGAGATTGGTTATATTTTCTTTCCCTGGAAAATATTAACATACACTATATATATATATATATATGAAAAATCAACAGATAAATAAAGAGGAGGATAGATAGATAGATAGATAGATAGATAGATAGATAGATAGATAGATAGATGCATGGATGGATGGATGGATTGACATACAAAGATATGCCATTTAATTCCATACCCAAATTTTACTGAACACCAAGTATGAAAAGTATATCGGGTCTACATTCTTTGATATGAATGGAACGATATCACGTTTTGTGCCATACAAAATACAGGGCATTTACCTTCATATATGAAGGAATATATCACCAACAATGAAACTGAAATTCGAACCAATGCTTATGGTTGATAAATCATGCCCAAAATTCGTCGATTGTTATGAAAGCACTACATGATCTAAAATGTTCAATTTGAGGGTCTAAGAAGAGAGAGGAAGGAGAAAAGTCGAGTTAGAATGCAAAAAAGGGAACAGACTGATAAGGACGAATAGTACGAAAGGAAATGAAGGAGAGAAAGGAATGAGGGATGAATATAGGTCAAACATTGGGGGAGTGAAAAAAGAAAATGTTGGGAGAAAAGATAGGAAAGTATAGAAAGAAAGAAAAAAAAAAGAAAAAGAAAAGAAATTGAGAAAAAAGGGTTCGATAATAGGTGAATAAAGGAAGAATATGCTCTGGTAAATTCCTCAATTGTGGATGCTGATTTTCAAAGTAGAAAAAGAATGTCTCTTTTTGTTCGAAGACTAGTGCATCACAATCTCTCTCACTATTGAACTTCGTGAATATTTATTCTCACTTCCTGCATATTTTCGGACGACCTGCTGTCCTCTTTCTGGGTCTTTACAGAAATGTTTCAACAAATCAGTGATTTCACAAATCATAGTTAACTTATCTATTTATGCATTTTAGATCGTGGTATACTAATGTATGTCATATGTGAGTGTTTAGCACAGAAATGGTCGTGTTGGTACAGAATATGATACAATGTCTAGTCTTGCTGGTTCAATTACCCCAAACATGCACCTTACCTCTGCGCTTAAGATTTAACATAAAGCTTTCGTGATACTAGTCACAGGGACCTGACATTTTCATACCTAAACAGAATTTGCAAGTGTCATACCCTCAGGTTAAACTCAAACTTGTGTCACATTATGGAAGTGAATACGTAACTGCATTTCAATTATTTATCATGACAGTTGATACATAAAACAAATGATTCATATCCCACTGTCACGGATGAAATTGATTACTTTAAACTATCCAGAATAATAACTTCGATAAGAAAATTCATAACTTTATCAACCCTTTTTTCTTTTGAAATTTCAAAAGAAAATTAACGTGTAAATCACTCAACAGATTCTTGTTATGTATCCATAAAACAATACCCAAATATCAAAAGAAATGTAGAAATTACTTCAAAGTACAACGTAAATAGTAAGTAAGATCAATGCTGAGGTCTGTAGAATCAGAAATTATGGACTTCTATGAAACTCATTTTCCTTAAAAACTTTTTGAGTATATGAATATTTATTAACGTGCAAAAAGGGAAATAATGTATTGCATTATAATCACTTGGATAAGATCAGTACAACAATTTTAACAGTATTTGGTGATTCTATGAAGTGATTATTGTAAAGAGTACTTTGTTATTATTTTGTACTCATTCTACTTATACTTTAATTTCTGTTGCAGATAAAGATTGATCAAGTAGTGTACTCAACATATACATGGAGAAGAAAGCTTGAAATTTATCTGACATAATGTTGAATTCAACATAAATATGGAAACACGAAAGTTTGGAAACTGAATTGAAATTATTTCCCGTTAAATGATTCGAGAGTCTGTTTGGTCTTGTTGCTAACATCGAATGGGAAGAATGATATCATTTAGCAGATAAAATTCGATGAGGAACGGGGAGAGCTGATTAAAAGCTATTTTTTAGGTTTTTTTTTTCTAAAGTCATCATCCTCATTAGTGAAGAACAAGATGTCTATGAATCAAAGTTGAAATCATTCGTGCATAATCATAATCGAGATGGGTTTTGTGTATATATAAGTACATCAATCTAGTGACTGTTTTAGAGGAAGTTGTATGTGTATATATAACGTGTGTAAGTGTACGTTGTTGTAGGTGTGTTTTTTTTGGGGTGGGGGTGTACATTGTAGTATTTTTTTTTAAGTATAAAATATATATATATATATATATATATATATATATATATATATATATATATATGTATATATATATATGTGTGTGTGTGTGTGTGTGTGTGTGTTTGTATAAATTCTAAAATGCGTGATTTAATGCAGAAACACATTTGAAATGTTTATCCATCTTATACAATGACGAGTTGCCTACGGGAAGTACATGGCTACAGTGAGGAAGCTAGACCATCGGTGGCAAGTTTGATTAATGCTGCAGCCCCATTATCTTTAATTGTTTATTCTATTTATGTTGTCTAAATTGGATGATATATTGGTCGTGTAACGATGGGAGATCAATTTGTGTAAGTGTATGTATAACTCAACGCAATTTATAATCCACTCTGTTGCACCAATTATCTCCATTTTTTTCAATAGATACCGTCACGTTAGAAAGGTAAAAAAAAACGAGAATAAACAAGATTAGTTTGGGTTGAAAGCACTTGCTTTGCCTTTGCATTTCCGGCAAGCTGTTTAGCACAATAGGAGGTGAATCATTACGTTGAAGCGGCTACCCCCTTGGTGGCAGGCTTGATTCCTTCTGCAGCCCTACTTCTTTTTTTTCAATTTAAAATGCTCATTCTATTTGTGTTGTCTAAATTGGATGAAATGGGTGTGATTTACGGGGTATCATTTCAGATGAGTTTATATATAATATAACAGAATTTATAATACACATACACGACACAATTGCGTCTGTGTTTCAGTTTTGTTTGGGCTTCTACGGCAAATTTTTTATATTTATACCAACCTCGAGTGAAAATTGTTTAGCAACCGTCAGTATGTGCAAAAATGTCTCCATCTGATCAAAGAGTTTGCCATGTAGGTCCTCTCTAAGACCCAATGTGTACAAATGTGACAGAGGAGAGAGGGTGTCATAGACTGCAAACTGAAGGGAAACTCAACCGATTGGATCTAGGGGTTTGGCAGATCCTACTCTACCATCCACTTTTTTCCTGGATCTGTACCTCTTCCCAGTCCACGTTTTACTTAATCCTTCTGTTTGCATGTTATCACTGCTGGAAGTACGTTGAACTAAAGCGTTGTCGTCCGATTCAGGGTCTGCCAACGATGTATGCATTGGTTCAAAACCTCAACCGTGTCGACTGCCCAATTGTGTGCAGATCTTGTAGCAATGCCTGCCAGCACAAAGAAACTTTCTCATCTAAGTTTTTCCTTACAGGGTAGAATTCCACGCTTTGTCACCTTGATTTCCTCCACCACTGACGATAGAGACCTGATCGGTTAAAGAAACCCAATGAAGAGAAGTTCGAGGGAGCTCCCAGCCAACCCTTTAAGTACTTGTTATCATTTGTCTTTATGCACCCTTTTGCAATCATGAGGAACAGGATGATAATGAAACGTCACAGCAGCCTGGGCAGCTTTGAACAACCCCTTGAATTCACAGTGTGTCCCCCTTTTGTTGATCTCTCTGTGTGAATTAGGTTGACAATAAGGAGAATAGTTATATTCCAATCACATTTATCATACTACCAGTTTAATCAAAGTAGCATATTCATGTGTAACACTATTGTTATAATACGAGAGCGCAAACGTCAATTATCTAAGATTGGAATGAAACCCAAATGGACCCAAATTTAGGGATTCTCGTTTATTTCAACTCATTTTCCAAGATGATTCTGCAAAGGAGTTTGCTTTTAATACTCGGCCTCTGTTAGACAAACGTGCATATCGAAAAGGACTATATTTGGGCTTTGATAATGCCACCCTGTATATATATTCTCCATTGTTGAAAATAAATGAGAACACGATGAGGTTGTTTTCACAACGTTTGTCGCGCAAAAATAAATATTCAAAATAACTTTATTCTTCTACCTGGAGATTCAATAGATTGTTAGAAGGGAAAGTTCAAAGAAATTTGAATGAAAGATCAACCATCCTGTGTAGTTAAAAAGCATATGTTTGGGAGAATTTTGCCAACAATTATATTTGATACCTTCGTTTGCTTTAAAAATTTTATTTTCGTTGGCATTATATCCATTGCTATTTGTTTAGTTCAAACCATAATCCCCCCGTGTTCAAATCATGTGTTACAATCCTTTTGATCACCATTTTTTTAGTAACGAGATATCAATGAAACATTTCAAACGAAAATGATGAGTGATAACTTGTGAACATTATCTCGTTTTACATCATTCCCCAGTGTTAAATATAAAAGAATAGAATTTAAACAAAAGAAAACCCACACGTTTTATCAGATCACTTGAAATGTACAATAAATCAAATACGAACAAGTGTTCCCTCACAATATGATACCATAGCAATCTAAAAACAATCTAATAAAACATCGGATACGTTAGGTAAAATAAAAAAAAGCTCACCATTTAACGGGGAACTAATTCAACAAATAATGTTATTTGAACTATGCATGAGAATTCTCAGTATCTTTCAGTTTATGATATCATATACGGTAATATAAAAGTTGTATACAACAGACCGAGACAACAGTGAGCAATCCCAACGGATGATTTTTCTGACGGTGACAAGATTAAAACTGACTCTGAGACCAGTGAGTACGTTGGCTATTATGCTGTTTTGCATCACACATGTTTGTTTTGATTTTTCCATAGAAAATATACCAGTTCCAGTCCAAAAAAACTAATCTTAACGAACTCAGACTGAATACAGTCACAAAAAAGATTGGTGATGATGAGGCTATGTATGTGGCTATAAACTTTCCATTATCCCATCCAGTATGTTTCATTCTTGTATTGTTTTTGTCGACGATATATTTTTGAAAAATCCTTCATTCTCTCTTTTCACTTCATAACGATAAGTATATGTTCATCAATAATATGTATCAGGCTTATTGGAGTAAAGACCAGCTTTACCGCTATGTTTATTATGATGATCACCTGGGGACCTTTGACAAGCAAAATGACAACATACCATATGATATTTAGTGATAATTATACGGCCAACATACGAATTTGACGATTGTGCATCAAAGGGGTCACAATCCACTGGAGACTTGAAAATTTGAAAACCGGTATCGGGTCTTGAAGTGCCACTGTGCTGCAAAACATGGAAAATTCAAGTAAATTTATATCCTTGAGTCTTGATTATAAATTCGTTACATACATCCTTTAGAAACAAAATTTAGTGCATTAGCAGCTTGAAGGTGACTTATAATTGGTACCACCAGAGTTTATCCCTCCATACTCTATCGGCTGGTTCACAAGAAAATTGCAATACTAAACTTGTCCGTGGTGCAAAACAAGATTTGGGACCCCTGTACTGGCATAACGACTGCAAAAACCTGAAAAGATCACCTAAAAGCTGTTTAGAAAGAGTCCTGGCAGAGCAAAAAAATATTTGAAATATGTGAGAACAAGATTAATATTTATCTTTAAACTTTCAAAACCCGCGAAGACATATTTTTTCATTTCCTATTTTGCTTTCTTTTCTGTAGTTTCGATGTTCATTGAAGTTAACATTTGCCCAAGTCAAGCATGTTTATGCTTTGAGAGTTCAACAGACTTATTGTGTAAGTATTTGAAAAATGAAAGACTAGATTATGATGTTGATTGGTGCAATATTTGATAAACTACATTTATGTAAAGGTCACATGAACAAAAATGAACGAATTTTGCTTGAAACTGATTTATTTCCCTATTAAAACAATTGTACTACTTTCAAATGCCATATATTATTCAAATCATCTTCTTATGTTTTTTTTCCATTGTAGTCGATGAATATTTGTTCTCAATAAGTCTCCATCTCTTACCAAATTCAACATTCTAATCGATGAATATATATATATATATATATATATATATATATATATATATATATATATATATATATATATATAATTTTTTTGACAGAAGATCACTTGAATTGAAGCTGCCAGCTCATCCTATTTGATAAATACATGTTATCATTGGTTAAAAAGTCCATTGCTATAGATAAAACACACAGAGAAGAAAATCCCTGTACACACACACACACACACACACACACACACACACACACACACATATATATATATATATATATATATATATATATATATATATATATATATATATATATATTGATGGATGGATGGATGGATGGATGGATGTATATATGTATATATATATATATATATATATATATATATATATATATTAATTTTTAATAATAATAACTTTTTCAAAGTATCTATAATGTCCCTTGATCGTTCATTATTCACACTAAACAGGAATTCCTGGAGGTATAGTAGAATAAAATGTGCTTGATAATACATCAGAATCAAAGTACAGTTTATTCATTGGTAAAGTATTCCTATGAGGCAATAAAGAGCCATTTAGTTCTGGTATTTGAGTTCTGGTGTTTGAGAATTGTTATTTTATCACACATATATATATATATATATATATATATATATATATATATATATATATATATATATATATATATATATATATATACATATACATATATATATATATATATATATATATATATGCACATTAAAATTATTTTACACTACATCTTTATTCATTTTTCTTTGAAACTAAGCTAAGAAATGTTGGCTACACTATACATGTTTTTAATCATTAGAGATCGGTGATTATTATCAACAGGCATGACTCGTTCTCTGTGTAATTTCAATTGTATAATCAATCCATTGTGTAGGTGTCAGTTTCAGACTGCATAGAAACCAACTTATGGTATTATCCTCAAGAGTATAATTACACAGAAGAGCTTCTCGGAGTTGATTCTCTATCAACATATCAAACCGAAAAAAGTCAATTATTTGCCACTAACATTCAACTCGTTCTTACAACGTCGTAACAGCTCAGTTTGTTAACACCTTTAATCAATGTAACATTCTTATATATATGGTTGACACCAATATATATATATATATATATATATATATATATATATATATATATATATATATATATATATATATATGTATGCATGTATATATAACTCAAATTCACATTTTATTTGTTCTTTATCGATATGCTTCAAAACAGCAGTTATGTATTATGAAATCAATTAATTGCCTCAACTCAAATGTTCATCACTAAATGTATGACTAACCATCCTTACATCATGCAATTATATCAGAGTGGTATTGTATTTACCTTAAACTGATACTTTTTTTATAATATCCACTAGCAATTTAGTTGGAATATGGATTTTTGTTTTACAGAGGATTTTGAATGTTCTCGTTGGCAGATAGGCAACCTCGAACTGATTTTTTTTACTGAATTCATCATAGAATAATTGTTTCGGAGATTGTGCATGCATGATATTCTTTAATTTGATATTTCATTAAATAACAAACTACCCAGCCTGTAGTACCACAATATACCTCTACGGATACACGAAGTCAAAGATAAGGAACATAGTTTTCCGAGTCCAAGTCCTCGGTGGAATAACTTAGGGTAGCATTGTCATGACACAAACATCAGGAATCGAATGAATTTAGAATTTTTACTCTCTATGATATTTTTGTCAATTTTCAGATTGAACTGGCTGATCCACCTGAAAAGGACCCAGACAAGCATTCAACTCGGTATTTGTTGTATTAGGAAGACAAATAAATCTTTCATGTAACTGAACTGAAACGTTTCTCCTAGCCTCCATAAATTCGTTCAAGGGAGATCTGATCTTGATTATGTAGTTCTCACCCCTAAGTTCGAACTGAAATATATATAGTATAAAGAAGAAAGTAAGATGAAAATAAAAACCCATTTCAACAAACAGTAGTGTCCATTAATCTAATCTCCTAAGTGTTAGTTGTCGACTTACTTATCAAGACCATCTCCAATGGTATAACATCCTATAGCTCTTAACATAATTACCAGGACAACAGTTTCACCTTTATTCGCCTCAGTCCACTTGAAATCACAGATATCTGCATTAATTTTGATGAAATTCTGTGGAATGGTGGTCCATAGGCTATTTAAGACTTTGGATAGTCACCTGAACTTGGTAAACGATGCAGTTTCTGCTTGACCATGCTAGACATTCGGCGAACTATGGCAGCTTTTAGTTCACGAATGATGTGTGTGTAGTTGTGTATAAAATTGTAAATAATCAGGGTTTACTCATGTAAATTGGTCAGAGCGAGAATTACTGTTGTAAATTGGGCAAGATGACTCAAATACAAAAGTTAGATGGGACAGCTCTCAGACCATTAACCGAATAAATAGTTACAAGGTTTATATTTGGCTAACTAAAAATGAGACCCCTGTTACTGTTGAGTTGATATTGTTATGGCATCTGGAGGTCAGGCATATGGATTTAATTGAAATCGTATAAAAGCTTTTGTCACATGATGATAGTTGGCTAATGGAAATCAAGAATCTGCTAGGCCAGATTAGTAAATTGAATCAGATAGTCATGCAGCAGGTTTTACATTAAGTTAGAGAGGAACAAAGGATTATTTAGGGAAATACAACTACGAAATTGAATAGAATTCTTGATTTAGCCAAACGATGAATTCAATTGGATCTATTTGCAAAAGCATGCTCTGGAAAGATGACGTTCTCTCTACAGAGATATTAACAGTCCTGAACATTCAGCTGAGGTGAGCATATTTCTCTTCTCTCACCTTTACCTCTCTTCATTTTGTTATCCAGCTCAATTATTTTCCGACTTCGTGTTGCCTCTATTGTTTTTTGTTCTTCATTCTTTGTGATACGCCCGAATCACAACGAACAAAATCTTTTCATTGGACTTCCCCATGCACACGTAATTAAGAAATATATATTCCTGTAGGTCCTTTGACTAAATAGCATTTACTCAAGACTGAGATATTTTATCATTCTGAGAGATACGGGATTAAAACTAACTGTTATTAAAAACGATTGATTTATTTTTTAGGAAATATACATCGATATTTGTACATTTGCTTTTTTGTTGTTTTTTTTTGGGGGGGGGAGGTTATCGCATTTTTATTTTATTTTTACTAAGTGTGTGAAGTTAGTAGAGATATGCACTCTCTTGGTGCTCGTCAATTCAATCTTTATTATTCCTGTAAGATTCATTCCTTCGGTGATTATAAAAACGTACATCTTCACTATCTTCATTGCTACCATAATGACTGCAACTCATGTAGTCCCCCAGTACAACACAGCGAATGTCTTTACACAGATACTTCCAGGATCTTTACTAAAGTTGTCTAATCACCAAAAATAAACAAACTTTAGTTCAGAGATGCCTTTTTAATTAGAAGTTTACACAAAGAACGCCCCTGATGCTTCCTGCTATAATTACCATGGCAACGGTTTGTTTTTTCCTCTTTTTTTCCTCAACATCTTCTGATGACGTCAGCAGTATGAAAGACACTTGACTGAGTGAAAGTTTGCTATTGAGTTGACCAATGTGTTTTTGATATTTTGCCTTGTATGACCATTGACGATCCATTGTTGTTTTTCTCTGCTGACTTTTGCTTCTTTTCAATTGTTTTTTCAATGATAATTAGAATCTCAGATTTTAAGATTCATATGTCACGTTCTATTAGTCATTAAAAATTGAAGGAGAATGGACCAGATCTTCCATGTTTCGATACTTGGAGATTTTGTGTTACTTAAATAATCAATGAAGCAGAGCGTATTTGTTCATAATGTTTTCTCACATCTTCTATGTAAGTAAATTATTTTTCTTTTAAACTCAAAATTTTCCTCGTATCATGTCTGGAAGTGCAAATTATACACTAATTTCAATCCAGTCGCAAGAGTCCAAGGATTTGAGGATTGGAAGGGTCAATTTTCTATTCCATTTGTCGAAATTGACAATGGTTTTAGTAATCACCAAGTGGTAATTTGTGATTACTTGGGATTTTTGTTTGTTTGTTTGTTCTTTTTCGTTTTTTTTTTTTTTGTTGCTTTTCGTATGTTTTTTTTTATACAATTCTATTTTATAGATATTTGGAAGTTTTTTTGTTTTTGTTTTTTGCTTCAATTTTACCCAGGGTCACGTGGTCCAGACATCCGGTCCCCATCCCTATATCTACACCAATGTCGTAAACTGAATCGGTGAATAGACTTATAATTCTGCATAAGAATCCATTGATAGCTCTAATACCCGAAAAAGGCTCTGATCGGGTTTATCAATGTATCTTCTCATTGAAGCTCATGATGATCATGATTTTACCATGGAACGCGACAAGAAAAAGGATTTAGTAAATACATCAGCAATATATTTTTGTCATAAGCATTCAGATCAAAGCTTTTTTTTCCTGTCACTGATGATGTGTAACCTGGTATCACACTTGCTTTATGAAGATGGGATGGAAGCCATTGAGAGAATCCTTTTGCTTTTAAAGGACAAGATGTCACAACAAGAATTTTAGAATTTCTGAAAAATGTTTATTCTTTAAACGGAAGAATCCATTAATTCAAACAATGGGTTGGAAAGATTGTCATCAGTAAAAATATGTAGATCCCATTTTCACAGAAAGGGAAACCAACTAGAAAGTCACTTCGTAGATATATGTACATGAATACACATTGGACATACATTCAAAGATTCAAAATCTATTGAGATAAATGAATGACTGATTTGAATGATAAATGTAACTAGATCTTCTGCATGTATTTTTCCACAGTATTAGATGTCAGCACCAATCAGGATTAACAAGACCAAATCAAAATAAATATCAGTTTTCATAAAAAAACACAGAAAATATGTTCAGATTAACGGTTTTTGCATGATTCAGATATTAGGTTTCTAATTAACAATTCGGTATTACATTTGTAACAGTATAAAATGATGATGAAATGTACTACTTTGTAATTTAGTTGTTTGGTATTGAGTTTTTAATCAATCTTTTAGGTTTGAATCAAATGAAATGTGAAACACCTCCACAAAGAAGCCAAAAACAACACATCGTTCTTAAACATTTAACAATACGAAAACCATGATACAGATTACTTCCTATGGTTTTACTGATATTTTAAGTAAATATATCTGAGTAAATCATATACCGCTGAGATATTTTCCTTAACTGATATATAACCTGATATTCAGAAAAATATGAAATGATCAAAATCTGTTTATGATCAAATTTACCTCTTCTTCGTCTAAAAAGGTGTACTGTGGAGAATAAATCCTGAATGAGACTTTTACAATTATTTAATTTTAAGGATTATCTAGTGGAAACAACTATTAACCTTTCTGTCTATCTTTTACACAACAGATCGGGGTGTATAAGTCGATGGATTGAAATTCCTAATTTATATTTTCTCTGTATGTTTCAAACGTAGCACTTGGAGGAATGATAAAAAATAATTGTTGTCTGATCTTTGCATTCATTTCTTCAAAGGATTTACGTCAGCGTCGATATCTTGTCGTCTCACTCACTTAACATTTGGACAGATTTTATCGATTTTTGTTGAAATCAACTCAGACGGACAGTGGAAAATCCAGTTGAGATATGTGACTATAATGTTTCGAAATTGAATTAACTACATGCAAAAAATCCGGGCAGAAGGGAGATGGACTGATTATAACTCCCATCGCCAGTGACATTATGCTCAGGTGAATGGAATATCCAGTCAGCAAAGATTAGCACACATTCCGTGTAGGTCATGTCGCCATAGATAGTTCGTTGGGAAGGAGATAAAAAAGAATGAGAGGAAGATACAAGCAGGGCGAAACAACAATGTTTGGACCTTGGGACAGTATACATAGTAGAAGATGTCAGTTCAAGCAGAAAATTAAGTTTTACTAATTTTTTGTTGTTGTTCACTTTATTTTTGGACACGTAATTCTTTGGAGCTGCACTGAAAGCATTCTTTTGACGATTAATTGTTCTTAAATATTAATTTCATTTGGTCAAAGATATCAAATTCGTGTTAGGACCTTTTCTGTATTTGTATTTGATAGATTCTGATCAAATCTGATTTATCATTAGATACCAGACCCGTGAATTCATCAAATAAGTGACAAGACGGGAATATTAATCACACTAATCAGTGTCGATGTATTGTATTTGCAGTTAATTTATGATTCAGTATTTATATTGAATCCTGTTGCAATCCACCCTGACAAGCAGAAATGAATCCCTCTAAAAAAGATGGCCATCAATTATATAATTCAAATTGATTCAATGTGAATAATTCTGGAAGAACTGATAACACCTCTGATCATCAGTGAAATTATATTGAGAATGGAATATCCAGTCCCTGAAATTAGAATGCCTGATGTGTGAATAGTATGAATTTCCCAGACAATCAAGAAGAGGAGAGACATTGGAGAAGATATAAATACAGGCTTGGGATAGGGATTTGTAAGTATGATATGAAAACTGCCTCTGTAGAGGTTGATATCATTTCAAGCCAAATATTGAATAATTTTCATTTTGACCCAAGTCACCATAGCACATTGATTAAATATTTAGTTTATTTATCATAGGTAAAATCAATGTTTCCGTCTTATCCATTTCATCTTTCATATCATCGCTAATTCCTGCTTTTTTTTTTGGCATCTTTTCGTTTTGCACCCAACATCTCGCCCTCTCTCTTTTTCTTCCTCCCTCCTGATATCACTCACTCCTTTTACTTTTCTCTCACCTTTGTGATATCCGTCACATACTTTACTTTTCTCTCCCTGTCTTGATATCTCTCTTGAGCCTAAAATCACTACCTTTGAAGATCAAGTCGTTCATAAAAGTTGAAAAGAGTATAGTTATAAAGTTGTTGAGTAAATGCAGAATCATTGATTCAGGGTTGATTACTCACAAATATCCAGCGCGATATCCTAGAAAATGTAGGATCTGAATCATACTTTTTTTTGCTACATAGTCAATATAACACTCAAAACTATCAGTATTTGAAGATATACGTCCGGACACATTCTATTCAAAATGGAAAGTAGGGTCTAATGGCTATTAACAGAAAATAAAACTGGTCATTACTTATCTCAGCTTAGTGAATATTGTTGTGAGTAATTATTTCTTCTCAAAACTTTCCCTTACGTCATTAGATGTGATACGTCAAAGATAATCAGTGATGCTATAATCTAATTATGTGGCCTTTTATGTTCAGCCGTAGAATGGAAGATCATAATGGAATTTAGATCCGGACAAATGTCTTTTCCCGGACGCACTTGGTGGGGAAAAAATCATACATTCAGCCGGACACTAATCAACCCTTAATTTTGAAACCCTGAAATACACATAATAAGTAAACACCATTCGATCATTCAAAATATTGAACGATACTAAGCTTTTCATATCGAACTTACTAATATTGTACTGTAAAATATATTTGTTGAAAGAAGAAGCTCGTATTGAAATTTCCTGCTTGACAAATACCCTATGTAGAATGGCTATTTTTTTTTTGATTGGTTCCCTCGTTCTGATATCCATTCGGCCTTGCTTTGCGAGGCCATGTGTATAAAACATCTAATAAAATTAAGCTCTTCACAGAGCCAACAGCCAGCAAAGTATTTTTAACCAATTCAGAACGAGGCACCCCTGATATTTATATATTCAGAAAGGGTCATCTTAAAACCATGGTAATGTTTTAATCGGTTGATATACGCATAACATGCGTTAGAGTTAATGATTGCAAATCAGTCACATGTGTTCATACACCCCCTTACTGATTGGGAGAACAAAGGTTGGAAACAATCACCTTTTCGAACCATCAACCTTAAAATGAATGAGAATCGATTCATATATAGCTAAAATACTGAGTAATTATTAGAAATCCTGACCTATTTTACTACTTTATATATATATATATATTATTATATATATATACATATATATATATATATATATATATATATATATATATATATATATATATATATATATATATATATATATATATATATATATATATATACACGTATATATATATACACGTATATATATATATGTATATATACCCCAATTCTAGCAATTCTTTTCTAGCCTATGACCCACCTCTCAATAGGGTTTCATTGAAAATATTTGGTGATATAGAGTGAGCAATGGTGAGTAAATGCATTATGAATGCTCTTACATCACGAATACATATCAGATAGGGTCATGGCTCCTTTTCTGGACATCGGCAAGATAGAGTTGAAACTCTCACCAATATTCACCTCATGAAAGAAGATCACTCTCTCTGAGTTCATATTCCCCCCTCTCTTTTTATAGATATCTTATTCGAGTGATACACAGATTTTATGAGACAACATTACTGGAAATTTCAACGATAACATGAGAGAGCATTTTAAAAAATCTAGATTATTCCGTCAAAAAGGGCCCTTTGTGAAGTACTGAAACCAATTTTCAAGTCCGTAGACAAATTAGTATGAACAGGAGCGCTGGAACACACCAACTCAGACATTCATATAAGACATAAAACTGTTTGCCATCTTTGATGGCTACGGAAGTTCAATTGATTGATAAATGGCTGGGTATGAAACTTCCAAGTATCTTGGAAGAAAAACTGTGAATGCCTTCTTCAAAAGGTTCATTGGTGAAAATGAAAATAATTATTTATTGTTAAATGATGAAGAGGACACACATTTCAGCTCTGATATGTGTTGTACTATATATATGTAATCATTAGAATGGATGAAACTTTTGATATATTTCTTTCATGAGAACTACTTTTTATACAATCAGGTTATTTTGAACATTTCTTTCAATATCGCCATTTTTGTTTATTCTGCTTTTATTTTTTATCTTTTCACCGATTCAAAACGAGATCAACATGACATTTTACTTATTTTGTTTCGATTTTCAGCCAAAGATGAAGTTCAAAAGTTCAACTGTGGTTCAGTAAGTTCAGACTCAATGTTCTAACAGTAGGAGTCGTTCATTTTTTGTTATTTTCACAGCCTCTATTTGATAAAACCAGCTGTTCCAAATCTTTGTTTATAATTGTATTTTCGTTTGATGTAATCATGGGTATTCACCAGACGATCCCAATAATCCTAAAAAGAAGACTATACAACCAATGAATTCTCCTGATAGTCACTTATGGAGCTGAAGCATGGAACCTAACCAACAGACAGGCCTACAAACTGAGAAGCTTGCAGCGTGCACATAAGAGAATCATGCTCAACCTCACATGAAGAGATCACAAGACAGCACAGTATATAAAGAAGAAAACAGTCCAAAACATCATAGAAACTATTAAAAACTGAAATGGCAATGGGCAGGCCATGTTGCTAGAATAAAAAACAACCAATGGACTCATGATATGGATCACCAAAGATCACATGAGAAACCGAGGCTGAAGGAACACAAGACTATTAACTAGACAAATTCAGGAAATACTGACCCTGCAACGCCCATGATAGAGAACTTTGGCCAATTCTGGAGAAGGTCGATGTCCAACGACGGACTTTAAAAGACTGTTGATGATGATGACGATGATGATGATTTCCCCTGACAGATTTTGTATCTTGTCAGGAAATTGAGTTGAAAATTACCCCCATTATCACTCAATATGGACCTCCTTGGAGTGATATTTACCCGGATGAGAAGGACTGTGTTACATAAACTAATATTTGACTTTAGACATACAATTTTTTTTTGTTCAAGAGAATTACAATGTAAACATATATCGCCAGCTTCCCGGAGCAATATTCCTTTTGTTGCCAATGATTCAAATAAATCAAATGAATTTCCTTGGAAAATTGACCGAATCTATACTGGAATCGTTCTTATTTGATAAAATATACACTTAAGCTGAGAAGGAAAGAAAGATGCTGGGATAAAATAGACATGGAGCCGGAAGAGCCAATCCCATTTTCTCTGTAGGTTGGAACGGCTGCCATCTTTGTGAAACAAAGGTTTCATGATGGTATATATTGACACAAGATTGCACCACTTTCCAGGCAACAGTTATATGCGCCGTATGTCTTAATGTGTTCCTGCCCATAAGGTTATATGAGACTATAAATACATATCAACGGAAAAGAAGTTTTAAAGTGCAAAATACTGCAATAAAAAACTCTCCTATTTTTAAGTTTGTTTTCAGCAAGAAAGAAAACAAATTTGAAAGAAAAGAAATGGTTCACTTCAAACAAAGAAAAAACTGCCCATTTTTAAAGTGGTTTTCCTGATAAAAATAGTGAATAAAATGTAATTATTCACTGGGATGTAACATCAACAGCAGGTGTTATTAATCACGTTGAGTCTGCAGGGAAATAAAACCAAACATTACGATAAGGAATTAGATCTATTTGATCTTGTTTATTTCTCCACTCTGTATCTACTATTTTGATATGAAACTGAAAGCAGAAACTAAAGACAATAACGAAACTGCCATAAGATCATGATTCAAAGATACAGAGAGTAAATGAAAAGACTGATCGTAGATCCATTTCGGGATACCTTCACATCATTTTTTAGTTCAGTAGAATTATCTATAAATCTTCACAAGTATCTCGAATTTTCTGAAGGTTCATTATATTTTTTCACATTTTTATCTTCTCTGTTAATATGAAACTGAAAAAATAATGAAGACAAAAGCAGCATGAGCTTTTAGTTTGGAAGTTTAGTGAGTAAATGAAAATTTTGCTTGTTGGTCCCTCCGCGTATTTTTCTCCGAGAGAATTATCAGTAAATGTTTACAGGTATCCCGAACTTTTGGATGGTTAATCATATCTTTTATCTTTTCACATCTTAATCTACTCTATTGATATGCTTAGTTGATATGAACTCACGAATGGAAACCTGTTGAGAGGGATAGACGAAGATAAAAGTAGAATTAGCTCTTAATCTTTCTCTACCAGAAGCCTACCAAACTAGTGTAATTCTTCGCTTTATTTTTTCTTTCTTCATGGACACTCGCTTAGTAAAATCAAACGGGCTTATTTGAAAAAGCTTTTTCAACGTCAAACCACAGAGTAACGTCAACCCCTCACGCTTGCAACGGCTTTGATTCCACAGTTGACATTATTACATGGTCAGCCTGTTTGTTATATCTGGATTAGACTTACACACAGTACGATCCTGAAGTTGCATCACTCTCTTCATCTGTGAGTAAGACAAAACCAACACATTTAGGTACATTGTGGAGTGATTGCAAAGATTGTTAAAGTTAAAGATTCAGAACAGAACCAATTTAGCAACAATTTCTTGGCAGATGGAGAAGATATACTCAGAAAAAAGTTCCAATAGATGAAATGAATCGATGGAAAAAGTTAGCAAAGAAACGTTGAAGGTTCATATCCAAACGAAGGGTGATGGATAATAAAAAAAGGGGAGACATCCTAAGATCAAACGTTTTCTTGACAACACAACTGCAGTCGTTGGCCCTAAAATCGTAGTCGTACGTATGGGAACTGCAATCATTATCATCATCACCATCATCATCATCATCATCATCATTCTCATGCAATCTCAGGGGATCCACGTTGTGAGTTGCGATGTCCAACAGTTGTCCTTCATTCTTGCAGCATGGCCTGCCCATTGCCATTTGATTTTTTAATAGTTTCTCTGATGTCTTGGACGAACTGCAGTAGTGTGTCGTAAAATCTAGGACTGCAATGCTAGGACCAAACATCTTGCTTAAACACATCGACAGAAGGGTGACAATTACCGAGCCAAATTTTCGAGCCAATTGTTTGATATTGCGTTCAATCCACTTTGTATTCACTAGCTATTTTATATCAACCTACATTTGAATGCACAAAGGTATATTTATTATTTATATATAAGCATACATTCTGTGCGTATACATTCGAGTGAACATAAATATACATGGTTTTCTCACCCTCCCTTTCCCTTTCTCTCTTTCTTTCTATCTATGTATTCATAAATGTGTGTGTGTGTGTTAGGGTGTCCATGCTTGAAGAATATCATACGTGATTTTATATATCCACGGTTAGAATTACATTGATCTGCTTAATATCTCTGAATTTCCATCGTAGATAAGAACAGGATACTGATAATATAACCGCTGACCAATCATATTGTAGTTTCAAACTACAACAGAAATATTAAAAACCGTTATTCTACTAGGTCCATTCGTTATCCATTGAGTTAAAGCAACTGATAGAATGCATTTGGAGGATTTTCAAATTGTGCCCAGAAAATAATCATCAATTTCATCAGCAGAAGAGATCATGTAATGATTAAACTTACTCTATTGTTGATTACTCTATCCAATAAGATGTCTAATTCGAAACAATGTAAAATAATAGATTGCATGAATACCAACGGATATGTTCTTCCATACTTCGTCTGTATTTTGTAGTGGACGAACAAATATAAAAGCCAACTGTATGATCAGGGGATGGACTTAATTGGGCTTTGATACCGTTAATAAAAATACATAGTAGTTGAAATGGTGGTGATTGACATTGCCTTCCAATGTAATTTCAAATTTATTATGCATATAATCGATCTATCCTGTCTGGAGTACTCTGATTAAATAGATATCATTTCTTTCTGATTCACAAATTATAATATACGGACTGAGCCATGGAACTTGCTGAATAATTCGGTCAAAAGCGCGATATGTAAGGAACGACTTCTATCTGAGGATGAATTACTATTACATAAACATGTGCTCACATGCACACACACGAGGACAAATTATACATATATATATATGTGTGTGTGTGTGGTTGTATGTCTGTGTATGTATATATATATGTGTGTGTGTGTATCTATATATATGTATATATATATATGTGTATGTACATATATATATGTGCGTGTGTGTGCATATATATATGTGTCTATGTGTGTGTATATATATATATATATATATATATATATATATATATATATATACATACACATATATATATATATATATATATATGTATATATAGGATATGGAAAAAAAAGGTCTGTCATTTTCAATCTAATCTGTGTTATTTCAACAATTTTACTTTTCTCTGCTACGAACTAGTGGCAAGTGGTTCACATAATTGTAATGTTTTTATGATGCTCTTACATTTTTTCCTCTACCCTCGCCCTGTTTTGTGAGAGTTGGAAAAAGGGACACGTTCCATAACATTGCACCCCCATCAGATCCACGTGAGTTTATACAACTACATAATACACCACCTGATTATGCTTGTTGGTTTAATATTCATTCGCCCACTGTAAAATACAGAATATAAGAAACCGTGACGGTTGGTATTCCTCAACTCAATGAATCATGAATGGACTTTGCAGATGATTGGTTTTTTAATCATTTTACTTTATTCTGGGGAAATACGATGATTTAAATACACATCTTTTCAACCTGATCGGTCAACGGTTATATAACTAGATTCCAGCCTTCTACTTCGATAAATATTAGGAAAAAGCTTGAAGATCATCGTAACTTTATGGGGGATATATGAAATTGAATAAATTATATAGATATATATGTACGTATATATATATATATATATATATATATATATATATATATATATATATATATATATATATATATATATATATATATATATATATATATACGTATATATACAGGTACATATATATATATATATATATATATATATATGTAAGTGTGTGTGTGTATATATATATATATATATATATATATATATATATATATATATATATATGTATATTTGAGTTACCGTGTATGTGAAGTTGGCAATAATCATACCTTTGCTCATACTTTTGTAAGTAGAAATGATATAGCCAGCAAATAAGATGTGAATCAAATTCATAACCTAAACGATTGGCCTTTGATATCAACTCAATGACGATCATCCTTTTATTTGCCTTTCTTTACTGACAAACCAGGATCTATGGCACTACAACTGCAGTTCCTCAATGTCAACCCATTCAGACTAGTCATTTATTTTTAACCGGAATATTACACCCAATTACAAGTCCATGGATGTTCTGTCGGATTTTAGGCCCGACTTAAACAGTTCTTACGTGGTCAATTGAGATTTTAGACCTGACTACTGAAGTCCTTAGGGGTCAATTGGAATTTTATGTACGGCTCTCGCAGTCAAGATTTTAGGTTCAACTTATTCAGTCCCTGAGTGTTATATCTGGGTTTTAAGTCCTTTCGATAAAAATCTTCAATCATTCAGCCCAGATTTCATGCTTGTTCAGTGAATATCACGCGCAATTCATTTTGATTGCATGTTTCTTCTGAAATGGAATCACCATCCGCTGTTTTTATTTGAACTATTATCCCTGAAAACTATAAATCCGTTGTTTGTGAATCCCTTTGATTTTTAGAAAGAAGCATTTTAGTCATTCAAAAAGTGCATCATCAAATTTCAGCCCCTTTTTCAGTCCCATTCACTTTGTTGGAATATGAACTTGAAATGTCCTTTTTGTAAACCCTCTTACTGATTCCTTTTAGCATTTAAAAATTATTCTGGAAACGCTTTTCACCATCTTCCAAGCCATTAGGTCACTAATACTTTACCACCATTTAATTTTGGACAGAAGCATCTGCGTCACCCAGAAAGTAGCTTCTCATTTGCCTTCTCTTTCTTTTTGTTCTACGCATTTCTTTGTTATTCAAACCTGCAAAGCCATCTTGCTAAACTCCAGTATTGATTTCCGTTCATCTATCAGAAATTATGCATTACAAATAGCAAAAGTCTCCTCTCCATCCTACAAGAGAATGTTGACATTTGCATACATTTTTTTCCGTAATAAGGGTGGGTCTGTCCAGCCAACAAAGATGCATTTACTATTTTGAATACAATGTTGACTTTGTGTATTGTAACGTATACACAGTGCAGTAAACGCATTCATCACGAGGCAAATAAGCTCCAATGATGGATATTTGAATAAGGCAGTGTTTCAATCATTTTCCTTAATGCATAGATGTATATGGAAAGGGTTATTCGGTTGAAGAGGCAAACGCTTTTAAGGATAGAGGCGAAAATAATTCGATTTGAACTTCCAAGCTAAAGACAAATAGAAGGTCTTCCGAAAGTGATATTTTCACATTAAAATATATAACTAATAGTATGTGAAATACGTCTATAACTCCCGATTCCCATATAAAAACATAATATGTGCTTCGTTCAAGACAGAATAACACAAAGTGTTATATATATATATATATATATATATATATATATATATATATATATATATATATATATATATATGTGTGTGTGTGTGTGTGTGTGTGTGTGTGTGTGTGTGTGTGTGTGTGTGTGTAATACAAAACAGGAATATACTGTGATATAACATGATATGCTATCTAATTTGAGTTAAATTCACGAAGTGCTCAATATATTAAACATAAAGTGCAATTTCAAATATATTGAAGTAATGATTGGCTACATGAACTTCTTTCTTTCTTGTTTGAGCCTTTTTAAGCGAATGATTTAGTTTATTCTATATTCTTAATTTAGATTATCGACTATTTTTCTGGGTTGTAGCATTTTTCTTGATATATACACACATGCACGCACTCATACACACACACACACACACACACACACACACATATATATATATATATATATATATATATATATATATATATATATATATATATATATATAGCTGTTTCGAAGTATTACATCTCTTCAGTGAGATTATAGAGTTTCCATCATCTCATCCAGTACCGTTGAGCAGGATTGAAACCTTTGCTTCAGACCCGGAGTCCGATTTGGCCATTGTTTGTCATGTTTTCTGCTTTATATGCTGGGGATCCAGTACTTGTTGATAGTTGTAAATTATAATTCAGAATGATGTAGAGTAGGCATTCTCGTTTTCAGTTTGTAGTTAAATCATCAGTTTTTTTAGGTGTATTTTCCTGTCGAGGGTATTTTACTGTCAAATAAATCTGTTGGCCAATGTAAGGATTCCATCTAGAAAAAATCACCATAATCGACCCAGACATTTAGAAACATACCAAATCAAGCGATGATGGACCATCAAACACACACACACACACACACACACACACACACACACACACACACATATATATATATATATATATATATATATATATATATATATATATATATATATATACATATACATACATAATTGAATGAAGATCCCACAACCCAGAAAAGTAGACCCCTCTCCTAAAAAGATGGTCCTTTATTGGAATGAAAAATGAACTGAATTCTTCTCTTAAAGAATCCTAAACAGAGCAGAAATATGGACGTGTTTGTGTGTTGAATCTTCATTCTATATGTGTGTGTGTATAAGTTTGTTGTGTACAATCTAAGGCAACTAGCGAATATATGCTGGCCGTTTTTCCAGATTGACAACAGCATTAATAGTCATTACAAACGATTATTGGTATTGAGATATGTTTTACCCAAGTGCTCATTTATCACCTTTCTTCATCGTCAACAGCCTGTGCGTGCCGGGAGTAGGATAACTTGGGCAGTAAGACAAAATGGAGGGAGAGGTGTACTCAGTCCTTTTTGAAGGATATCAGAAGCCGGGGGAAAATACAAACCCGGTTTTCTAATTTTGCCTTCCGTTCAAACAGGCATCATGTTACCTTACACCATGATAATCGTATCCTCAACAAGTTACTACATGCTGAAATATGCACATCATGGTTAGCATATATATGTTAATGCCTAAATTGCTCTGACACAAGGCCAAATGGAAAGGGTAGAAGGAGAGCACAATTCTGCAGCATTAATCTTCAATTTGCTAGAGGTTCTAGTTGGTCCATTACTCTCCAAATATTTTTGTCGTGCACAATTTAGCAGTTCTGCATCGTTTAGTATTCTGAAAAAAGTAGGAGGATGTCAAAATAGCTGAACCTGGTTGGTAGGGTATCGCTTCTATGATGGATTTGAATGATCACACTGTCAAAGTAATTATTAGAGAGCATTTTGAGATCGATAGAATGAAGAATATAAAGTGTTTTTTGGTGGCCAAGGAAGATTGGTAACCGTTTTGAGCAGAGGAGAATACATAAAAAGAGGAACAAAGTGAAAAAGAATAAAAGACAGAAAGGGGGAAAAGAAAGCAGCAGGCAAATATACATTTCTCAATCCGTACAAACATGCTTCAATAGTTTATATTATTACAAGATTTGTTTTCAATGTCATGAATGATTAAATCATACACACACACACACACACACACACACACACATGTATACACACATATATATATATATATATATATATATATATATATATATATATATATATATATATATATATTCCACTGTCGAGTTCTGAACATTCATTAGACCTGCTGCTGACTTTTATCCACTCAATCCTCGATTAATCAGTCACAGAATAAGGTCATTAAATCTGTTTTTCTGATGAATACAGAATTACGCAGACATAATTTTTTCTATTTGCACAAATGAATACATTAGTGAATCTTTTTAACCAGCCCCATTGGATAGATGGATGTGTTACAATACAAGATTAGTGAAACATAGTCATAAAAACACATGAGTACGTGGTAGACGCAGCCAGAAAAAAAAAAAGATTGAAATTCACAATACTCAACACGAAGTTCTGAAAGTTCTTTCAGTTTTATTCTTGTTACCATAACCGCTTATAAGATCCATTCTACGGCCATCTTCAGATTTATTATCCATGAAAGGAGAGAGTGTTGTCTAATGTTATTTTTTCAAATGCATAATGATAGCTATCATAACCGTGGATTATACATCTGAAGCTCTTACGTACGGATTGTATGGACCTCTTTCTCTTTTATTGATTGATTATACACTGACGGAAGTTGTAGAGTTTATCTGCAGATCAATACAAAGGGTGAGCTCAATAGCCTGGAAGGAATTTGGAATGGCAACAAACTATTTTTATAATTATGGGCAAATACACAGATGATTCTATTTACATAAAACGTATTTGAAAACGTGTATGTAAAAAATGCAATGAGAAAAATTAGCAATCACTAAATTCATGAAAATTGACTCATTAAGTGCCCTGAAAAAGTTGTATTGCAATATATATATATATATATATATATATATATATATATATATATATTACTTATTTTGCATATTTCTCAAAACTTTTCGCACATTTATCTGATGGAATATGTCATGTGCCCCCAATTTTTTAGCCTATGTTTTTTCACAGTTTTTATAGGGGAATTTGCAGTTTAGTGTTTTTTCTGCCGATCTCTTAACTATCAATAGTGTGGCTTTAGGTAACTTATTCTCGTCCTTTTTTCTTTGTTAAATTTATTTCTAATCATTTTTATTTGGCTTTTATTTGGTAATAACAATTTTTAGGCGACTAATGATAGAATAATCAGTAGAATGTTCAATCATACACATACATAAACCTACAAAGACACACAATCGTCACCACCACTAGTACTGCATTCCTTAACACTAGCAAAAAATCCTCATTTTCAGATAACAAGAGGAATCTGTATTGATAATTGAAGATCATTTCGGACCATTGGAAAAATAAGCGTTTGGATTTGGGTAAAGAAACAGGATTCCGAATTCTGATATTCTTGACAAGCAACGGATTCAATAATGCAATCTTCATACCTGCATTTACAACTAATATTATGAACAAGTACTTTTGCTTGTAGTATTCAGTATGACGCTAAAAAGGTGTTTCGAGGGCAGCAGTTCATATCAGCACAATCTCAGATAGATTCCTTTGTTCGGTAAAAGGTATTCTCTCTCCCAATGCATCATTCTAACAAAGCAATTCCTCTCCGTATCCTACTTCAGTGAGAATTTGTTCGGATACCAGTCATCTGTAATCATGTATTCACCTTGAATCACAGTAAACACAGAGAAGATGCTTTTTATCATATTTCATCAAAATCAAAATTTCGAAAGCTCCTCTAGAGATATTTTCATTTGTTTCGGAATATTGGAATATATTTCCATTAAAATGATTCCATCATGCGACAATGAAAGTTGTATAAATAGATACAAAAACACGCATTCATATAAATTATGATGAGCTTATAATGATCGATTAAAAACAAGAGCAAGAGCAAAAAATTATACGGTAATTTACCCCATTTATCCAAGTCTGGTACAAGGCCATGAGTATGAGTAGGATGCCAAGTGAGAATTGAACTCTTTACTGTTGTCATAGTATGAGTTATTATGTTCTTAACTATTGTTTCAGAGTGAGGCTCCAGTTATCAAGCACTACTCAGTTTGAATTAAAGCCAGTATAATGAATGAACCAATGAAGAGCAAATTTGTTATCGTAGTAGTCGTGATCAAACACTGCCTCAGTGCAGTTCATATGTCATTCACACTTTCTTGAATACAAGTGAGAATTTATACTTTTCTCTCTTAATTGTCAAAGTGATGGATTGACAGAAGAAACATAAGAGGGAGAGAAAGCAAAAACAGAGAAAAGTCATATACGTGATTGCTTAAATAGCATATATATATATATATATATATATATATATATATATATATATATGTGTGTGTGTGTGTGTGTGTGTGTGTGTGTTTGTGTGTGTATGTGTGTTTGTGTGTGTGTCTGTTGATGTGTGAATATATATATATATATGTGTGTGTGTGTGAGTGAGTGCTTGAGTGTGTGTGTGTGCGCGTACGTGTATGTGTATGTTTGTGTGCATGTACGTGTGTGTGCATATGTGTACGTGTGTGTGCGTGTTTATATCAACTTACCACGAAAAATAATGCTGCTTTCGCCATTGATGTGAATGTAAAATCCAGTTCTTCTCCCTGGTAATCAAGACCTGGAAGATAAAGGGGAATTCAATTATCAGGAATTTGCAAATTTAAAAAAATCGAAAAATAAAGCCATGAATGATCAGAAAAAAAAGTGCTTTGAACACACCATTCCATGTCCAAAGATTTTTCTGGAATAATGGAATCAAAACAATTCCACGTGTCTATTGTCCTACTCCCCAACTGCACACGCAGACAAACGGACACACACACACACACACACACATACGTATATATATATATATATATATATACGTATGTATAATTTTATATGAAAATGTCAATAAGAAGAAGAATTCCGGACTTGGCTCCATGTACCAAAATAAAAAATGCTCTTGTTTACACATCTTACACTCACGTACATGCGCACTCAGACCATCCTTCTTTGTACAAACGAGGTTGGTTATAAATCATTCCTAGCCAACTTTCTCTCGTAATTTGTAACCTATGAAATCATTGATCGATAATTGTCTCCCCTTGAAAAAAATTCTCTCATTCTTTTCCAAAAGATTTATTTCTGATATTAAGGGGTCACAAGACATTTTGTTATTTGAATCAATATTCTCTGAATAACATCGTTGAAGTGATTGATACGGGAAGGCAAAAAAATTGCAGTGATATCGAGTATTCTTCCAGATATCTATCAGTTTTTCTTCTTGATTGGGATCACTCTCCACAGATGAATCACTATCAATCACAATGCTATCTGCTCGTTTATGTTCACAATTTGTAATCATTCACTTCTTGTATTTGATAAAATTAACTATTTACACGTCGAAAAAGAAATGAATTGACTTCCTTGTCAATATATTACATACAATGATTAATTACTCTCTCCGGGGAAAATCATAGATTACATTTTCCCCGTTATCTCTGTCAATATCAGGGGCAGATATTGGTTGATGATAAAGAGCTTGGTATCAAAGGCAGTAAATTTTGATTTTGATTTTTCATTTGCCTCAATAATGCTTGGTTTTCTGCCCGACTCAACGAAGAATAGAGGAAAAAACAATTGACGCCCCCGTACACGTATACACAGACTTACAAATATCTAAATATACATAAATAGACAAAGAGAGGGCCAGAGAGCCTGGGAAAAGGTAGTTATAAATATAGTTTGTATTTTCAGTCGAACAAGACGCTTATTATACGAGTGAAATCACTTATCTGGACACTTCATCCATAATCATGCACTGCTAGACGTCTCAGTTGTCAGATATTGTATAAACTCAGCTTACTCTTCATCAAAACAAATATCTATCTTATTAGTCAATGAATTCAGTTATTATTTCTTTCGGGATTCCATCATAGTTTTTCATCCATCCAATTGTTTAATTTCTTTGTGTCACTCTGTTTCTTTTTTCTAAATAATCTTCTGAAATTCCATGGCGTCTTTCCTGTACTTGGAACTAATTGGTTTTTCTCTAACATTTTTGTAGCATAATTCTTTGGTATTTTCTCGTCTCTCCCCATTAATATTCCTTTCGGGCTTTCTCTCTTTCAATAAACAGGTTTTGGAACCGGGATGATGCGATCCAATCTTTAGTAACTCGTTATCTGTGACGTAGCTAAGTGCTTTGGGGCCCCAGTACTTGGTTCCTCGAACGCTCAGCTCCAACATTCAGTGAGATTAGATAAGATAAGAGACTTTGTAATACAAATGTGCTAGCATTCATTTTACTTCGTTCTTCGTTAGGCTTGGACTTTACTAGGGGTGTACTCTTGAATAATTGATTTTACTCAGTTTTTCGTTAGATTTCCCGACGATAATTTACAGTATTTCACGATTTTTTGTCTCGGCTGGATTTGAAACGGAAATCTTTTGATTCAACCTTCAGATGTTACCCATTGTCCACCCAATTCCCACATAATTTCGTGCATACTTTCAAAGGATCTTTCAAGTACTCTAAATTTGTTATCTACCCGTTCCTTTTAAATGCCAAGAAACGATTCAGTCCTTTTTCTCCCTTCCTGCCATTTGTTGTATAAGTGTTTTTTGCCATTGTTTTTGTTCGTTTGTTTGGGGGTTCTTTTTCAGATGGCGTCTTTTTTTCCACAGTCAACAGGACATTCTTTCTTTTTTAGTTTTTATAGAGAACATTTATTCCAATTCGTAGCAACGTTTATATCGAATCTATTGAATTCTGTCAACCGAACCATTAGAAAGCTAGATGTAGAGTAAATCAGACAAAATGTCCTTTTATCTATTTCATGCGATGAATAGCAAATAGACAGAGATCACTTGATGGGAATTATATAGATAGATAAGTAATAAAGAAGGATTATGGTTCGTTTTTTAGTGACACAACGATATCTTGCATTAATTTTTCTTCTTTCTCTTTCGGGAAATTTCATTTAATTCTTATGTGCTCTTTTCAAAAGGAAACAACAATGAAGAAAAGTTATATGGTTACATTGTAGTTAGAATCCACACAGAAAACATTATGATCTAGAGTTTTACGTGCTACGTTCTATATACAGTATAAATTTTCCACTGGATTCTTATTTCCCACCATTTGAACAGAATAGTGGCTTACCTAGATTATCTTTTTTTTCAATTTATGATTCTATGAATACTTTTATTTCCCTTTTTTTCTCAATATCGTTGGACCTGTCTATGTCAAGTACGTGAACGTTATAGACGTAGAACCTTAATTTACTTTCTCTTAGAAATATGTTCGGGGATAGTTGTACATTCCGATGGAATCAAAGAACCGAAAATCTAAATTTTAAAAAAATAGCTCTCAAAAACGAATCTTTACCCCCAGTTGTTTAATTTCCTATTCGTTTCTATCAGCTGCTGATGACTCCTCGCTGTTCTCTGCACTTTCAAGAGACTCTTTAAAAACGGTCAATGTATCGTTTATCTACTCCTTTCGAACACACGAGGACAGGACAATTCATTCGTTTTTATCTTTCAGTGATTTTCTGGTAACATTGCCGTGAACGTACAATTGTTGTTTTTTTCCTCACGTTTGGTTCCCATGGAATTTATTTTTTTTTGGTACTTTTTATGAAGAGCATTTATTCAGGTGTACAATGAAACTAATAGCTACTGTCCCTCCAACCATTAAATACTGTGACATTGGCTCATTTGTTTTATGTGTCTTTTTTCTCATGTTTACAAACACTTTTGGCGATCTTTATGATCGCTGAAAGAGGAACTGAGGGAGTACATACTTTTGAAGGCAAAAAGTTTATATAAAGCGCAAATATAGGCGTGATGTTTGTATTTTGGGAGTGGTGAATGCCACACAAAAACCAACGATCAACTAGGGAATTCGGCAAATATCTAAAAAATAATGACGGTATCGTCTTTAAATTCCTGCCAGAGAATGTTTCCAGAAAATACTGGCCTCGTTCTCTCACACAATATCAAAAAAAACCTGCTGGAACTTGGATGAAGATTTGGAAGGGTGAACAAGTTCGAATGACCGTTGGTTTCTTTTGAATTTTTGATTTCGAAAAATAGCTTTTTTTGTCCTTCTTTATGTTATTTTTTAAGTTAAACTTAAAATGACTGAAGGCTACAAATGGGGGGACATGTCTACGGAGTTTTAACGATTCGTTTGTCAGTATATATGTGATTTTACGTTCTAGCTTTTCAGGTCATACCGTTTTGACTGCAAACATGAAGATTTGCATAAGTACTCTAAGACCCTTCCTAAATATTAGAAAAAAAAGGGGGCTTTTTTGATACATTTTCTGAGCCTCATCTTGATTAGTTTTTTCATAAAATTTAGATTCTCCAGAATGTTGATGTCTCTAGATGTCGTTGAGTTGGTTTGAAATGCGTTCTAGTTGAAAACGCCATTGATGTCATAAATGAAATTTATTCCGACCATATTCATTATCTGATGTTTTTGTTTCTGATGTTTTTAAATTTTGATGCTACAGATATTCAATTTCTGACAGTGATGTCAGGTTCAATATGTATATAGTCTTTGTTGTTTTTTGTTGGAACAAAATCGTTTTAAAAATGCAACAAAGACATTCTATCCTTATGTACAGAAGCAAAACGTTGAAAAATATTGCAACGAACAGGATACTAGGATATGATTGATTATGACTCTGAGTTTATATCCTGAGATTTCCTTATTGTCCTAAGATTCAAAAGCAATTAACTTACCTAATAGTGCATTTGCCCCGTAATTGTTGTCATATTCACATGAAACTTTATTTACGCAAATATAACAACTGTATTATGGTATAGAGGTCCTATTACTATTTCTCTCGGATGATCATCATCGTCAGTCTTTTAACCTCCGTTTTTGGACATACCCATTCCCCAGAATTTGCCACAGTTCTCTATCATGGGCGTCGCAGAGCCAGTATTTCCTGATTCTGTCTAGTTCATCTCTCCATTTTGTGTTCTGTCGGCCTCAGTTTCTTATGCAATCTCTCGGGATCCATGTTGTGAGACGTGATGTCCAGTGGCCGTCTTTCATTCTTGCAACATGGCCTGCCCATTGCCATTTGAATTCTTTGATAGATTCTATGATGTCATAGACACTCGTTTTTTCTTCATTATATACTGTGCTGTCTTGTGATCTCTCCATGTAAGATTGAGCATGATTCTCTCATGTGCATGTTGCATACTTCTCAGTTTGTTGGTCTGTCTCTTGGTTAGGTTCCCTGTTTCAGCTCTCGTCTACTGTTTATAAGTATTCATTAATACTAGAACCCAGCTTCCGATATCCATTCCTAAGTTGAAAACAAGGGAACAAACGTGAAATAAGCCGTCTTTCTTGCATATTGATGATTGCTTTCCGAAGAGAACAGTTATATTTTAAACATAGAAATCACGATGTTTGACCCAATGTGATGGATTTCTGTATATGGGTGCCCATCATTGTCATCAACAATAATTATGGTGTCTCGTATCAGCGATAAATAACGATGGAATAGCATTTATATCATCTTCTCGGCTTTTGACAAGGTTTCCGATAATACCGACCGATTTATTTATGATACAAAAGGCATCTAGATATCTATGGACCAATTATTACATGCATATACATTTCTCTCTTTTTTAAGAGAATGACAAATGTAGTTTTAGACAATGGTTGGGTCACCAGTGAACATGCCAGTCTAAGTGTTCCAATGACGATAACGAAAAAAATCCAAATGGGAGTTAATTCCAAGTGAACATGGAATGTTTTGAACTGAGTTTGAACTCAGCTCGCCTCTTCCGTGATGCTTACCACATCTGCACTTCCATGGATAAAGAATTTAGTCCATACGAATAATTCATAGAGAAATGACAATATATATTCGTTTCACAGTATTGAGTCGGCTGCAGAGGGCATCCATTGACACATTCTCTACAAAAAGACATAGAAAATAATTTTCTAGATAATTCATGGAGTCATCTGGAAAGAATCATTCTTGTTCCGTTGGCATCGCCTTTCTTGTTGTTTGTGTCGGCTAAATCTAACCTGTGTTGCGAATATTTCGAGTATACATCAAGTGTCATTTACAAACTATATCAAAGTTTGTTTATTTTTTTTTTGGTGGGGAGGGTTCTGTTTTCAAACTAACCAGTGATTCGGAGCTGTTAGACAATATCTACAAGAAACAGAAATGTAGCAAAAAAAAGTAAGTGTTCATCAGATCAATCTGAGATTTGTTTTCAGCGTGACCTTCAAATAATTGTATAATCAAAATGCTTTATTTTAACTGAGTACGAGGAATTACCGACTAACCTGCAAAATTTGACTGGGTTTCCTGTAGTATTTATACTTGGAATTTGTATTCACTGATTTATTAAGTTTCTTGGGTTTCTTTTTTTCAATTTAAAACAATGAGCTGGATACAGGATCATACCACTATCTAGTAGTAGATTGTTCTTCTTACAAATGTTTGAACACCGAAATCGCGTGAGCTGAAGATGCAAATATTAACATGGGGAAGCTATCGAGCATTCTCAGACCCTCACAAATCGTGTTGATGTCAGTTTATCCCCCTGAAGGTTTTGGGAGGTACAGGTGTCTGGGTGGACGAAAAACAAAAGAGTGGGTAGAATCAAACTTTCAAAATACGTTGGATTCTAGATATAACCACAAAATATCTCGCAAACAGCGGAAGGTACTATATGTTCTTGGTAGAGCCTCGTCAGGTAGCCAAGTGCAGAGTTTAATGGTGCAAGAAGAGTTATTTTGCTATGTCCATCCCCTCTTTATGGAACATGAGACAGGAAAAGCGGGGATAAATGACACCTCTACCAGAGAAACAGATCAGATTCCAACATAATCACTCTTTCCCTCGACAAACGGGGCATGCCACAGTTGCCTTTCAAAAAATATTCCACTGTGAAACTGCGAGAACTGAATTCATGCCGTTACCAAAGATACAAGTATGAAGTTGACCAAGTATCAGTCAGAATTTTCAGTGACTTTTTCGTATCCAAAACAACATTTGACAGAAAAAGTATCCGATCAAAACTGTGTAAAAAGCTGGATCATTATCCAAATGGACTGAAGACTGCTTTGCCATGGAATGATAATAAGAAAACTAGTTTCATAGAACTTAGGGACTGGAGTGAGATCAGTCGTAAGTAAAATAGCGACTGTTTGTCCGATATTTTATATTCATGATCTGTTCACACTCCTTTTTCACGTCGTCATCACTTGTTGTCGAAACGCCATGCATTCATTCATAACAACTTGATTAAATACGCCTTTTCTTTGACTGATCTAAGATACTGAGCCTCACCATTCACAAGGTCGCATGTCCAATAAATCCATATCTAATTTTTTAAACATTTTGGGATATATATTTTCTTTTATTGTTTGTCACTTTTTTTAGATGGCAATGCATTTTCAATTTACGTAATTGCAGATATTAAGGTGTTGAGAAATTCAGCAAGCCGTCTCCATGTAAGACGAGCTACGTAGAGAAAAGGTTCATAATTTCTATTAAGACATCTAACTAGAAAAAGGCCAAGGAGTATTTGAACCAAAAATGTGATGTACAAGGGTAACATGAACAAAATCAGTCTGAAAATGAGGTTGGTTGGTTGGTTGGGACTGAATTCCTCGTCTTCGTTGTTACGTTTTTCACCAAATTTTAATCATGTGCTTTCAAACCTTCCTTGGATGTCCATTGTATTCTGGAACATAGTTGGAATTGTTCCAAGAGGATGTGCCTTTCCCCTCTCATGCATGTCTACATATGTTTACTGTTGGGATTGCCTTCTTTTTACCCAACCAATCCCAAGAAAACATCGACAGTTTTTCGCTAACTTGCAAATCTTGTTGGTGATCACGTACTATCCACGTATAGCAAACAATTCTCCACATTTTAGTTGACACGAGTATCACATCAGTATGGTAACAGTTGTTGGGATCTAATACAAATGGTCGACAAAATGCGTCCTGAAATAATTCTGCGTCGAATATATTAGTTGCCAAGATAGAAACTCACCCATCAGACATATGAGCTGTACAACAAGAGGGATGGCCTGTGTTAGTTCACGGTGTTACCGTCCAAAACTGTTTTCGTAAAAAAGAAATGTCAATCAACAACTTTGAAAAGAGGGATGTCTACTTTGATTATAATTTTTGACTAATATTTCTCTCGCCATAAATGTTGTGGTTTTTAAAAAAAAAATTCTTTGATCAGGTGTCTTTATTCTATCGCTATTGAGATCATCGATTTTGACAATGTATAGAGTAGTAGTAGTAGTAGCAGTACTACTACTACTACTACAAATATTAAGGGTGATAGAAGTAGTATTAGTAGTGGTGGTGATAGTAGTAGTAGTAGTAGTACTAGTAGCAGTAGTAGTAGTAGTAGTTTTGTTATCAATGTATCAATTTCCGTTTGTATATCAAAACTGAATCAATGCAAGAGATCGTTGTTATTTATTTGTCTTTGATCAAAATTCCATTTCACTTTTTCATTAAAAGGATAAAATCAAATAACTGAAGTCCCCGAGTAGAAAATTATTTTTATTCAATCAGAATTTTTTTTCTGAACATAATTAACAATTTGGAAAATATTCGTACCAGACTCGATGATTGATACATTAAATATTTTCTCATATTTTGTTGAATTTAGTAATAAAGGATGTGCAATGGTTAGCCAGCTTTTTTTGAAGTCCAATCCAGTAGTAGCGTGTTCGACTTTTGCTGGGAGTCCCTTTACCGCTGCCTTGTCTCAAAATGACTCGAATTTAGTAACTGATCGCGTTGAATTAAGGCACCAAACTTGGCCAGGGGATTTACATGTTTGTCTTGTGGACCAAAACTACTGAATGCTGAGTTACCGAGTAACTATCTTAGATTTAGCTTAGTTTAGAACACTAAGGTACCTACGTTAGCTGAATATTCAGAAACATAATCTCCCAGAACAGTTCGTTTGTGACCCACAAATTTGGTCTTCACTCAGATTAAACGTAGTAATCTGTAAAAGCTCTGTGATATTCACTGAGAGCTTGTTGAGAAATCGTCTTGACGGTGAAAATACTCTTCTTTCTTCCAACTTAATCGAGGGTTAGTTACAAAATTAAAAAAAAAAATTCAGCCACAATTAGTTAAGTTAATCTAGTCTATTTCCTCTTTAAACTATACAGAATCATTGAAGCTGGGAGCGATTACCATTGATATATGCTGGAGAAGATATTCAAAACATTCAAAGAAACTCAGAAATAGTGATGATTACATATTAGGCTGGATCATTGGAGTTTGAGGGATTATGTAGTACCATAGAAACAGATGTAGTAGAGAGAGAAAAACGTTGTGCACTGCTCCTCCAACAACTCACAGCAAATCGTATATCAAATGCTTTTTAGTTTGTTTATCACGATTTTAAAGAAGGGTAGTCTCAAATATTGCTTTCAAAGTGGAATCTGAAGTGATGCCAATTCTGTTACTTCCGATATTTGAAATCTTGGCTTAAAGTCTTGAAAGTTTTCATGTCAGATGCAACCTTCTGATACCGTTGCTTGTACACCCACACAGACCCTTTCACTAGCGTAGTGAGTTCGAGTTGGGGCTCACTTTGCATCGAAATTAACCAAGACTTTTAAAAAATGACGATGATTTACAGCATTCGGATCGCCTTCGACATAAGAATAGATAGGAATAAAGAACCACTGGTTTTGGATATTGTTGCGTTCAAAAATTTGCATTTTAGTTGGAATTATCATACCAGAAAAAAGGTACCAAGTGAACAATTTGGATCCCTATGATTTGGATATACAGAGGTAGATAGAGCACTCTAGGATGGCAACCCCTCGGCAGAGCAAGCTCAACTTTCAAAAGTAAAATGATCCATCAACTCCTGAAGAGAAGAGTATACAACCCATGCATATTCCCAATACTTACTGGCGCTGAAACATGGAACCTAACCAAAAGACAGACCTGCAAACTGAGAAGTATGCAACGCACACATGGGAGAATCATGCTCGCCCCACCTCAATTTTTCTGTCCTTTTCGGCATGGTAATGTGTAGTATCTAAGGCGTTGGTGCAATGCGTCAGTCATTGAGATTATACTGAGGCTCTGCATTGCAGCACGCATTGGAAGCCTTGGGATTCGTCCTTAGGCTCTCCTACTTTCACTCAGCCCAGCTGCAGGGGACCCGTTGCCCCAGGGCAGCACTGTTCTACTGCACTTACAAAGCAGGTCGGGCTCGTCCTGATGCTTTCGTGATTACGGTTGTTTTAGCAACCACAGTTGCTTAACAACTAAAGTCGCGTCAGCTGGAGCTATTTTTGATGGGTTGCTCCCTTTTCCCCAAGTAAAGCCCTGATCTTTATCGCATTTTGCTCTTGAAGGAAAGTGAATAAAGAGATGCTCAACCTTCACATGGCGAGATGATAAGACAGCGCAGTATATCAGGAAGAAAACGGGAGTCTGAGACATCATAGAATCAACTAGAAAACTTGGATACCAAGGGCCGATTATGTTGCAAGAGATCACATGCGGAATCGAGGCCGGAAGAATGGAGACATGAACAAGACGAATTCGGGAAATACTGCCCTGCAATGCACATGATAGATTAATGTGGTGGATATTTGGGGATGGCTATGTCTGATAACGGATGATAGAAGACCGACAATGATAGAGGTTTAAGGCAGATAGATGGACAGAGCAATAGATTAGATAATCTATCAAGCTCAATTTTGTCTTGTAAAGATGAGATTACGTCTATGGGAAAATTCTGTTTAAAATGCAGTATTACTTATTTGAAGACACGCATAATATAGCAACAAGACCATGGAGAGGAATGTCCAAGCTGTACGGAATGTCGCTAGTTCGGCAGCGGCTCAGATCGGGGGCAACATTCACAAACGCCAATGCTGTCTCTGACCTTTCAAATCGATGGACGACTGTCACATCGAAAAAGTTTGTGCAGCTGTCCGTGAAAATCGTTCCCTGACTGTCCATAGAGTTCCCAAGGAGTTCAGAATCTGTAAGAGTTTATGTGATATGATTTTGAAAAATATTTTCGCAGCAGAATTTTTGCCACGCATACTAACAGATAGAAGTTCGTTTGTTTTCTTTGTTTTGTTTTTTTGTGAAGCAGAGACTAACTTTGTCCCCAATCAACCTTATCTCCTTTGTACCTGGCGATTCTGTTGTCCCAAAAGTTGAATTTTATCCAGAGAAATCTTAAATTTCATACAATCAAAAGAAATTAGCTACGAGATCTGTACACTATCCCTCACAACGCCCTTTTTCTTTTGATCGGTTACCCATAGAACTTATTACACACACACACACACACACACACACACACACATATTCACAAACACACACACACATATTCACAAACACACACAAACATATTCACACACACACACACACACACATTCACAAACACACACTGTTGGGTTCCTAATTCGGTAACGGAACGTCATTCACTTATCATGTGGACTACGTGATCATAGCATTTACTAAGACCTATTCTTGATTTTGTCTCTCGGGTAAAACATGGCGTCTCTTAGGTCTTTCAATATCCTCCTTCATTCCAAAATATTGCTTCGTGAGGTGTAATAAGTAGTAATGAGTAGTAAGTATTACATTATGTTGGCGCCATTTATCTATTTAAGCATCTAGCTGTACTGGGAATTGGGTGTACTGAATCTGTTCAACGTACACCCCCAAATGTAGATTAACCATATAACTCTAGCGAATCTCCTGAGAGATTATAAAATTCCGTTCTCAGCTCTACTTGTCAGTGTTTAACTTCTGATAAGATCTGGTTTTCAATTGTATATTTTTGTGAATTACTCCCAGGAAACGAGAACTATAGAATATTTTGTTTCATTTGAGATTTTTTGTTCCAGCATTTTTTAAATAACTGATAACAGTAAGTTCTAAAGGCACAAGATCATTAGTCAGAACATTTATTTACTTCTTTTGTCGATTATTAAACTTTCTTTCATGTATCTCATATAGACAAAAAAAATCCATGAACACATTATGTGTTTACTGTGCCTAACATCATCGTCATCTTTCATCATCATCGGCAATTGATAATCCGTTGTTGGATATAGGTCTTTAATCTCACCTTCTCACCTTTCTTCGTTTATCGAAAGCAAAGATCTTCAACGATTATCTACGTGTTTCAGTCTCCCATCCCTTACTCACGTAAACTATACGTCCCAATTCCAGCCATTTTCTGGGAATTACTGCAGCAATCATTATATAACCTCTATTTGTACTCATCTCAAAAGAAAAATTGTTTTTTTCAAAAGTGTGACAAAAGTGTGACAAATGGAAAAAAAAGTACCAAGCATCAAACAGGAGACAAGAACTATGATTATTGTACGAATATACCAACTTTGGCAGTCCTGTTCGTAAAGATATTGTTAAATGATCATAACATTTACATGTGTCTTTGACAGCCCTTTAGTTTTTAAAATTACGGGTATACACACAGGTGCACACACACCAAAAAACCCCACACACACAAGTATATATACTCACACATAAACACACACACACACACACACACACACACACACACACATACATACGTATATATTATATGTTTGTATGCTTATGTGTGTTTCGATACACAGTAATAAAAGAATACGTATGTAACTGCTCAAATACAGTAAATGAGTAGAGAACGGATAACACGTGAATAGTTCCATCTCACATTGGCTGTCATGATGAAGTAACACAATTTTCATTGATATGGATTGAGCAAATTTTGAAAAGCAATCAAGCCATCCATCTCATTCCGTTCACGTCCATCTGCGCGTCTGTCTGTCTGTCTGTCTGTCTGTCTCTCCCTCTCTCTCTCTCTCTCTCTCTCTCTCTCTCTCTCTCTCTCTCTATATATATATATATATATATATATATATATATATATATATAATATCCTGTTCATATCCATCTATATATTTGTTCATCATCTTTTATCCTCGGTTCATATCGATCTATCTATCTAGCTAGCTAGCTATCTAGCTATCTAGCTATTCATCCCATGCTGTTCATACCTAATTATAATTTGTTCAGATTATCCATCATAATCTGTTTATATCTATCTATCTATCTATTTATCTATCTATCCATCTAGCTAGCTAGCTATATCAGTCCCTTCATTTCTATGTAGCTCAATCTGTTCATCTATTAACCGATCTATCTCAATCAATTCATATCGATCGATATATCTATCACGATGTTCATATCCATCTATCTCATTATATTCGAATCCTTCTTTATACAAACTACGCACATACACACACACACACACACACACACACATATATATATATATATACACACACACACACACACACACATACAGATCGTCCCGATCATATCTATCTATCTATCTATCTATCTATCTATCTATCTATCTATCACATTTTGTTCATATCTTTCGATCTATCTATCTCAATCTGTTCATATGTATCCATCTCAATTAATTCATAGCTACCCATCAATTCATCAAATTCGATTCATATATATCAATCTCATCTGTTCATATCTATCTATCTATCTATCCATCTATCTATCTATCTTTCAATCTATCTATCTATTCATCGAATAAACAATAAATGTTTAATGAAGAAGGATGAAAATATTGATAAAAAGTTGGACTTTTTCCACGTCAGACAAAAATCATGCAAATGGTGATTCCAATAATACGAAGAACGCTGGAAACAGTCTGAGATATTCGTTGAATGACACAGGAAAAATTAACAATTGGTGGAAACATCAGGATTATCGAAACGACCACATCACAAGTCAACAGGAAAACTGAAAGGGGTGCTGTATATTCGAGGATACTTGCTGCCACTTAATCCCAAACAATGATCACAATATTCACGTATGGAGATGCTGACAAGTATATTAGCATGATTAGATACTATTAAATCCAGTCGTCACTATTACTTTTAGCCATAAGTGACTAGCTTTAGTGACATATCACTGAGTATCACGGACCAGGATATAGCCACTGGTGCAAAAGAATTCGTCCTTAAAAGAAGTATTATATTCTGATGGAATGTTCACTAATCCATGATAAAATATTTAGTCGCTCTAATCGTGCTCACATTATTCACAAATCGTCGGTTAGAAAGAATATGAAAACAATGATACTATCATTTAAGAGAATGGGAGATTGCACGAATAAACGAATGATCGAATAGAAGAATACATGAATGGATAAACGATTGAACGCAACTTATAGTAACAGCAATAAACTACAGAAGTAGGAGCTGCATGTTTCTTCGCGGTGGATTCCTCGCTTGATGGAGGAAAATAAAAGAACGAAAGACGGTGGACAATATCCGGAAAGTGCAGATAAATAACCACTTCATTCATTTCTCTCTGGTATCCTTCCACTTCGGTCACTTATGTATACCAAGTAGAACCAAAATACCAACAAAATCTTGTTAAATTTTAAAGATTGATCGCTACAATTGTAGACAGAAATATCAAATGTCAGTGTCTGTGCGAGAAGTGTTCGAAACTTGGAGCCGAAAGCATTTACTAAACTTAAAAATGAAAGGATTAACTAAATAAGTGACAAATTCGGGCCACCACCCGCTGGGACTGTAAGGAATCCAAAAGACATGAATGTTTTCAAAGTTTGTGAGATATTTTGGCATTTTTTGTTTCTTTTTTTTTCTTTTTTTTCTTTTCAACAAGTTAACTTCGAATCATGGATTTCTCTCCTCCTCCTCCTTCTTCTTCTTCTTCTTCTACTTCTTCTTCTTCTTCCTGTTCTTCTTGTTCTTCTTGTTCTTCTTGTTCTTCTTTTTCTTCTTTTTCTTCTTCTTCTTCTTCTTCTTCTTCTTCTTCTTCTTCTTCTTCTTCTTCTTCTTCTTCTTCTTCTTCCACATATAAAGTCTTTCCAGTAATAAGCTTCATCGTAACTGTCATATACACGTGAGTTACATTAACAGATGTTGGGAAATTTTGAAATAACATGTTCTGTAACAACTGATTTGGGTATTCTTTTTGCTTTCATCTGTTCTTAAGACGTCCTCTGTGCACTCAAAAATGGAATTTATAACTATTTTTAACAATGAAGCAGCAGTGGGTGTGAACCCATGTGCCGAGTAGACATGCTTGTCAGTATGTATGTCATTATGATTGCCCACGGGGGTGTGAGTTCACATGTGTATGAATTTGCATATCGCTCCATGTAGACTTGTGTGAGAAAAAAATACTTGCAGCTATATAAACAAGTATTTGCTGTCACGTAAGACAGATTGTATACAGACACACAGACACAGTAGACATGAGCAAACAGACACACCGACACAAAAACACATACACACACGCTCATGCCCCTTCCTTACCAGAGGCACACATACATACGCACAGCAGTTAAGAAATGAAAAAACCATAAACAAATGGTCCCATGAACTGGTAGATCATCGGGATAATACAATTTATTAGTTTTGTTTATCCTTTCTTTTTATCCAGATGAAGTTCCAACGAAGCAAACAATTAACTAAGCAGAAGACAAATGTAAATATTTTAGAAGCACAAAATAGAAAATAAATGTGTTTTTTTTTAAATCCATATGTACACATTTACACTTAGAAATGGTGTGTATATGTATTCCCATTGCAATATCCATTCAGTAATTATGTTTATGCATTGATTTTGCATTAATGTACTCAGGTATGAATACGAGGGAATCAATGAATATATATATATATATATATATATATATATATATATATATATATATATATATATATATATATATATATATATATATATATATATATAAATATATATACATACATATATATATGTGTGTGTATATATATGCATATACATATATGTATGCATGTTATATATATATATATATATATATATATATATATATATATATATATATATATATATATATATATATATATATATAAGCATTTGTGACTGCATTTTTTTGTGTATATGCGTGCACGAGAGAAAGAATGTATGTATGCATTTTTTTTTCATATATACGGTATACGTACGAATTCATGGGGATAGACACATTAATCTAATCGTGAATTCATGAAAATAAATATGTTTAAAAACTGTATGCTTTGAAGATCCATTAATACTCATTTCATTCAATAAGTCAATATGTTATTAAATAAAGCTCCGAAGTAAGTATGTGTTTCCTACTATTAATCCTCAGTATACATACGAACATACATGCATGTAAAGTTGGATAAATGCATTTCTCTTTGGTCATACAAACATACTGATATAAATACATACATACATATATACATACATACATACGTACATGCATACATACATACATACATACATTCATACATACATACATACATACATACATACATACATGAATATATAGATAGAATGATAGGCAGATATAACGAGTTTGTCGCCTGATTATAGGTATTATTGGAATTTTAATCCAACATTTTCACCATAAAAGGTTTAGTCGGTATGCACAGTAAGAATCGAAAATACTTGTACTGTTCGGCTATTTATGTTGGCAAACCAATGCTCCTCACACACACATAAACACACACATATTCGTCTCCATAACACTTTGAAGGGTGTAGAAAAATCTTTAGAGAAATTACTTACCTTTTGTTAATAAATTAGTTTTATCTATCCACCTCAGAAAAAAGAAATCGATAAAAACGTCATAGAAATCCAGTTTATGTCATGTGTTGTGTCAAGGCAAGTCAGACGAACACATCAACGGCTTGTGATCCAACTATTGCTTTCTTCAAGTAGAAGTTTAAAATATAAACTCTACTACTCTGCCAACTTCAACTACCTTTTGGTTAGTCAGTGTGATTCAATTTTCTTTTTTTTTCCAAATGGTATCAGCTGTTCATCTTCGGAAGTCAAGCATCCACTGAAAGGTAACATGAAGGAAAAATTATGAAGAAAAAGTGACTGGTTATAACAAACTCTCACTACACAGAACTGTTACGGTGCGATGTTCTCGCGACTTCATTCCGAGAGACTCTGATGTTGAAAGCTGAACGTTCAATTTGTTCGCCAGTGAACTTATAAGCAGCTGGTTCCTTTATCTCGCCTATGAAAGATGTGGTTGGAGACCGGCTTGGTTACTGGGCGGGACTTATGGTTTCTCACCGGCCAAAAGATATCTATTCCAAACAGTGCTATAGCGAAGAATATCAGGATACATATATTTACATGCGAAAGAAAAAAAATGAAGGGGTGAGAGGGAAATGTGTTTGTGAATGTTTATTTACGTGTGGACATATTTGTGTTTCGGGGGAGGAAGCGAGAGCACGTGTTTATATCTGCACTTGTATTATCGTCGCATTTTTTCGATTGTGTGCGTATGTATACGTGTGTTTGCAAGTGTGTTTTATACATAGGTGTGTGTGAGCATGTATGTGTGCACGTATGTATACTTGACGATCGATGAGAGGTAAAAAGAAAGAATACGTGTTAGGATCTGCACATGTGTTGATGCTTAATTCAAGTGTGTGTATGTGTAATGGGTATGTTAAAATACAGACGCGTGCATATGTGTGTGCATGCGTGCGTGTGTGTGTTTCAAAACGTGTGTGTATGAATGTTTGCTAACTATGCGTGCGTGCGTGTGTGTTTTTTATTCAATGGTTTCCGAATCCTTTTTATGAACTTTGTCAATTACTACTAATTTGGGGGGGAAGTAAAATTTTATTCATATGATTCTATTGTTGCATTCGATCTCAACTACATCATCACCAGATTGTTATTAAGCAGCGTGGATAGGGGAGAAAGATGAACTCCCAGCAAGACTCGTCGGAGGCTAGATATCTATCTCCGATACACGCAGCTTACTAACGATTGAAAAACCACGGTTTGGCTATTGAAAGAAAAAGAGAATGAAAAAAGCTATAGAAAAAATATATTGATACATATATGAATGCGTATATATATATATATATATATATATATATATATATATATATATATATATATATATATATATATATATGTATATATACATACATACATACATACATACATACGTATGTATGTATGTGTATATATATGTATACGTATGTATATATATATATTTATATATTACGATATTCTATGAACATTGTTCGTGTTGCAATCTACACGTACTCATTTTGTTCAGTTTTTTTAGAGAGTGAACAAGTACGGTAGACTTTTTTAACATATGACATAACAAATGTTTACTTTTGCCATATTTCAATAATTTGAATAATAAAAGGACCAGTAATACCAATTAAACGTGGTGTGTTTAGGATGTTCTCTCATTATGAAATCACTGGTATTTGAAGAATAACGATTGCAAGGAATTGTTCGTAGAAAATAATGATTTCTCTTCCAGTCTCTTTCTCTGGCTTTTGCAACAAGCAGTCACTAATATGTATGCATTTATGAAAACAAAACTAAAAAAAAAACGCCTCAAATGGCAGGATTAAAATGCTTCCCAAAAAAGGAATAGAATTATAGTAAATGGAATTCAGATAGCGTTTAATTTCAGTTTTCAAAATTTTCAGTTTTCACAATTGATTTAATACCACGGTTTACGCTGTTTGGAAAAGAAAAATTGCCACTGATAAAAAAAAGTGGGGTGCTAAAAACAGATGTTCGGCTAATGTTAACAAAGAATCAGGTTGATATAAAAAAGGGGGACTGAAGTTGAGAAGCGGTTATGGGGGTGGGACGGTTCAAAATGTTCGTTTGTGCAAGGAATCTTATCTCCAGAAAGAGGGGTATTGAGGCTAAAAAAAAAGTGGGTTCTGATGTCAAAAATGGTCTAAAGTTTAGAAAGAAAGGTATAATAAAAATGACGATGTAATGATTAAGAAAAGGGGAAATATTGTTAGAAGGAAACATATTGATGAATAGGGTCCGTAATGATAAAACGTTCGGCGAATACCAAAAAAGAGCATTTGGAAGTGATGTTGAAAAGGAGGGGTAATGTTAAATGAATTTGGAAAAAAACATTCTTCACGATTAAATGCCCTAAACGAGAGAAAAAACCCTTCTTTCCAAATAAGATAAAGAAATATATCTTGGTTTACGATCTATGAGGATGTTAATAAATGTTACCTCTCAATTTCGAGCCGAAAAAGGGGAAAAAAGAATCGTCTCAAAAATTACCCTGGATTTGGACTCCTAGGAGTGAAAGAAAAAAAATACCCCTCATTTTTTACACCTAAAAGTGGAAAAGTCTCCTCTTTCGACTCTTATCCCTGGATGTAAAAGACAATTCCTTTTTTACTTTGATCTCTTGAAATGGAGGGGAAATCTTCTCAATTTTGATTCTAAGAGTGGAGAAAAATGATTTTATATCGACCCCTAAAGAGAAAAAGAGAAAAAAAAACCCAGGCTTTCACCTCCTATAAGTAATAGATAATCAGTTGGATTTGATCCTTTGAGAGAAAAAAAAAATTCTGTCTCTTCAGACCCCAATAAAAACTGCTTTTAGGCGTCGACTCTTACAAGTGGGGAATAAAAACACCATTTTGACTGCTACAATGGAAAAAATTCACACTAAAAGTGAGGAAAACTCTATTTTGTTCCCTGTTCTATTTTGATTTCCCAAGATCGGAAGGAGAATTATTTTCCAATTTGGATCCCTAAAGGTGGACTCCCTCATTTTGAACCTTAGAAGTGGAAAAAGCCCCCCCCCTCCCTAAATTTTCTCTCTTAGAAGTGAGAACGGAATTCCCTTTCGATTTTGAACCTTATAAGTGGAAAAAATATTCACCCACGATTTTGCCTGATATAAGTTGAAAATAATGGTAGTAAAAATCATTCAGTAATACAATTTGATGGATCATTTTTTTCTTGAAAAAAATTGATTCAAATTAATCATTATTAGCGACACGAGATGAATATTTGATGGTGTCAAAATGTAATGTCTGTGCCTGCCTCTCTTTCTCCCCCTCTCACACATACACTATTCAGTCTCCTTTCTCTCTTAGCTTTCCATTCTCTTTTCCATCCTTTTTTTCTCTTTCTTTCTTTCTTTGTTTGTTTCTCACTTTGTTTTGTTTTCCTACCTTCTTTCTTTGCTTCTGGCCTATACTTTGTTTTTCACTTTTTCGACCCCTAAAAGTAAAAAAAACAACTCTTTCCCCGATTATGACTCGTCAGTGTGGCTATAGACTTTCCATTATCCTATCTAGGACTTGGAAATGTTCTCTTCAGACCCAGGAACTGATATCACACCTCTAGACTACGGAACTGGACGATCAGTAAGGCTGTATGTAAGCGATATATCTATTTACACAGAAATTCCTCATTCACCTGAGTACAATATAAATGTTTTTTCAACGGGTAAAAATCAAAAGGCAGCATTTGGCTGGGGGCCTGAACATGCTTGTCGTACTTAACATTTGTTTTGATGAAGTTGATGTTGAGGCTCACTCTCTTATTTGCTCATTCTGCAAATCTGGGGTCACTTGAGTATTCGCCGTCTGATTCCTTTGTGTTCCCATTCTAGGTTTTGGTGAGCTGTTATCACTCTGTTTTCTTGTTGAAAGGGCTCGGAGCCTTTCTGTAGCTCGATGAAAGGACTATTCTATTGGTAGATATGTGGCAATACTCTGAGATATATGCAGTCTACTCTTTGTTGAATTATTTTGCCGATGACTCGTCAGGTATTCACTAAATTGAATGCTTTATAAAAGTAAAGTCATGCTACAGCTAGAAGCGTTCTATATTTTGCTACTTTCTCTTTTAGTTGGTTTTTAGAATGGAGATAGTCGATAGTTGAGTAGCCTTTTCCAAAGCCAGTTTGAGACCCTCTCCTACCTATGCATACATGTGAAATCAGAGAATCTCGCCGTGACAGGAAAAAGTGGACTTACTAAATGGAGAAAATTAGGTAACTTTAAAATATCAGCGCTGCTCATTCAGCACATCACATACAGGTATACAAAGGTCAACCAACCTAACCATCTTATTCTCGTCCTTATTATTATTTTAATAGTAGTAGCAGCACTACAATTAACATTACTAGTAGTAATAATATACCCCCTTGCCTCTTTAACATTACGTAATCATCCCCCCCAAATTATCTTGGATGTATAGATGCAAACCCCTGAAGAATTCTAACAAGAATACAAAAATACTAAGATATCTAAAAGTGAAACTGGGGTATAGAAAATGTATGAAGATTTACTCCCTGAGGAAAAAAAAAGAAATATATGACAAAGAACTGGTGGATTGACAACACACTGATTTAAAAAAGTGTCAAAAAATCCCCCAATGATTTATAACAACGAACCGGGAATCCACTCCCTCTTCAGAATACAGATACAAACAGATATCAATAACAAACAAGGAAGAGTAAAAGGGAAAGACTTACAAACGGGCGGTTTTCCTCACGGGAATACAGATATGTCCCCAATAATGTCGTGTACAGGAATCCCAACGAATCAAATCTTTTGCCAGAGAAAATTCCTAAAAGGCAGACACATATTCACAGACGTATTTCACTATATATATATATATATATATATATATGTGTGTGTGTGTGTATTAAGATATTGAGATGTATGATCCGACAGAATGATTGTAAATTGCATTGTATAGAAACTTGAGATGATTTTTACGTAATTACACACTTGATGTATCCATCTAATCGTATAATGACAGCATATCATTGTAAACTGGTTTCTGTATGATATACCGCAGTTTATAATCATCTTGACAGGTTATATATATATATATATATATATATATATATATATATATATATATATGTATTTCTTAACACATAACAGTCACTTTAAAAAAAAACAAAAGTCCGAGAATAAATAAGAGGAGAAGAGTAAGATAATCGGTCGAAGCAGCTACCCTATTGGTCGCAGGTCGATCTCTGCAGGGATACCCCGTTTTCTTTGATTTTTCATACTTTTTATGTTTCCCAGGGCAAATAATACATCACCCGTGTATTGATGAGGGATCATCTGAAAGAGGTTCACACACACACACACACACACACACACACACACACACACACATATATATATATATATATATATATATATATATATATATATATATATATATATATAAGTTTGTTTCCTATTGCTTTCATTTAGCATTTTTACAAATTGATTCCTATGTGTCTTTGTGTGTCTCTGGCATTTTTGATGACCTACTTTGAAAGAGAGTCCTTTGATTTGCTCTAATGATATTGTTTATATTTTCAAAAATACAAAAGTCGATTTCCATCTTATCATCGGTAACTTTTCCCTTTTTTAAATACATATATTTTGACGAGAGAGACAGAGAGAGAGAACAATATTGGGTGAAAAAGAATGTGATTGATAATTAACTGGGACTGTACACCTGTATGAGGAGAAGGGGAGATTTATTCGTGTCTTTCTCAGAGGCATTGATGTTGAGTGAACCAAAACTTTTCAAACCAGAGTGTGAATTGTGATCGCCAGAAGTATTTACTGTGTCGTTAATGACTCAGCCACGACGCAGGACGCTGTGATAGACCAAAAGAATCACTTACTTCATGGTGGCAGCTTTAACTTGCTTTTTATGCTTTGAACAAAGCCTAGAGTTGTTGGTGATGTATCTTTGTTTTCTCTTACTGTCGAATCATTAAATCTTGTGAAATAATCGACTCAGAATTATTCCTCCCGCCGAGTGTGTCATAACTTCTTCTTTTATAGTAAACGTCTATACTTTACAATGTTTCATGTGATTTAGAAGAAATGTTCAGTACCTTAAGTGTTATCGTCTCGGAAAATACACTCGATGAATTGAGTTCAAATCCAAGTCGAGGCTCAGCAACGATGTTTTTTGAAAAGGCATGAATCCAATCCCCCCTGAGATCAGTTCCTGTGGAATGTATCCTCATTCACATACCACGATGATCGAAGGAAAATACTCTTGTAGTGCATGAGTGAAGACTTGGAGAAACAACTCCAGTACAATTGTCTTACATAAGATTTACCACCTCTTTGCCAAGCTAAGCAAGATCAAAATAATTTGCAAGTCAATACCTGCCTCTAGTTTGGATATTTGTCGGTTAGCATCGTCATTGGATAGTACTCCTATGGGGCTGTCTGTTATATTGGCAGTTTATGAAATTAAAGAAATTAAAAACTTGAAATGATATCATTATCTTATCATGAGTTGGCACGGAAGGCCCGAGGATACAACAGCCGAAAAATTTCGAGTATAAAAAACAAATTGGAGAAACTACCTAGAAAATATAGAAAGACTGAACTGACAAAGCTTGACAAGGCTATTACTTTTCAAATGTGAGATTGGTCTAATGTGTATTATGAAGTTATTTTCCATATCAGAAATCGAGACGAATTATCTTTTAAATCAAGACATAAATTATCGCCTCCTCTCTGAATTGAACTTTGTTTTTAATCAAAGGAATGTTCAGGTGGTTGTCAGAGATGGGAATAGACGGATTCAAGTGAAAGCAAAATGTCCCAAACAGAGTTAGAACTCAGTTTGTCGATTTTTCTTTTCTGTGCAGCTAACTTCTGCCAACGTACATCTCGGATTAAAATCCCCCAAAATATTCAGATTTATTGAGCTATTTTCAACTTCTCCTTAGACTGTAGGAACTATGTTGGTTGTGTGATAAGAATTGTCAGTGTTCAGAGTTTGTTACATTAGAAATGTGTAAAAATTCAATTTTTCATGCTGTAATCAACCACAGTAATATGTATGTGTATGTGTATCTGCATATGTTTGTACAAAGGTAAGGTTGTGATCAATTGATATATTTCCTAATTACCAGTGGACTTTCAAAGCCTTTTTTTACCGAGTCTTTTGTGTTTGCTCAATGTTTGTAAAGTTTTGGTTACATCAATTATATCATCTTTTCATGTATCGTCTCCTGTTAGATTGTTTATATTTATGCAGGGGCTTCATTTACAAGTATGTGTGTGTATATATATATATATATATATATATATATATATATATATATATATATATATATATATATATATATATATATATATATATGATTTTTTTATGTAGCAATAATGTAAAATTACCACTTGTAATGATATTCCCTTTTCTATCAGTAATACTGTTGAATTTGACTATATTCCTTAGTGATTGTTGTTTTTTTTTCAGTGAATGTTCTGTTATTACCTGTTATTAGAGAATAGTCATGAAGCAATGGCAATCCCTCCAGCCGTGGAAGCGCAACCAATTTCCCCTGTGGAACTTGAATCTGCCAAAATCAATAAAGATTTTAGTATTCACCGAATTGAGGAATTCTTCTCGCGGGCAATGTCATGAAGGACTGATACAAAGGCATTTTGAATTATTTATTTGACTTATCAGGTGATTATTGTGCATGGAGATTCAAAGTTTGTGGCAAAATATTCTTGAAAAGTGGAATTATGATTCAGTGACGGTGGGAGGGTGATTCATGAACTGGAGTTTTAAAGAGATCCTGATATCTAATGTAAAATGCCTAGTCAAGGAACTTTTTTTTCATAACCCTTATAAAGTAAAGCCGATGGCACCGTTAACAATAGTCATAGCTGTTGATATTCCAAAAATGCAAGGAGATTGACTACTGCTTAACTGCAAACGCAATACTTGATATCTACAGCCCTACCCTGAAACTGATAAATCACACTATATATTATATTTATTTGAGACGAATCATGCTGTTTGCACGAAAACATTGGGACATTCAAACCTAAATTTTTCATACGAAATGAGCATGAGGGAACGTTTTAAATCAGAAGGTTCTGTTTGGGAAAAATGCTTCAAAAGATTTTGTGGTCATCTTCATTATTGAGATCGCATGATCGTGGTCCCAGATTTGCATCAAGTGCAAAAGTTAAACCCGAATTTTCCCATCATTAATTTCCATTCTCAGTCGTTCTACGTATCTACATTTGACACAAGAAGATAAAAAGAGAATGAGAATGTGCATGGTATTTTTTCACTGTAAAGATTTCTTTTTCAGTTTCTTTTTTATCACCACAGCAATTAGCCGAGGCAGTCTTTCACTGCATGACAATTGATAATGCCATGCTAATGATCATGTTCAATAGGAAGTCTGAATAGACTAGTGAAAGATTAAGCTCACCACTTTCTTGTAACTTTAAAGTAATGGTATTGCAGTTCAGTTGGAATCCTGTGTCTAATAATTCCATTCCTGTAAATTTTCAAGGATAAAATTATCATATATTATATCATATATCATGAAAAGCTTTTTTATGGAAGAAAAACGATTTGCACAAACAAGAGAACCTAAAATCTATCGACGGTGCAAATCTCCACTCATTATGATTGTTTTATGCATTTTTATCATTCATTTAACGGAGGAATGAAACCCATTGGAATCTTTGAAAAAATAAACAGATAAATTTCAAATGATAATTGGTTCATAATACATCAACACTCATGTGTTATCCATCAGCGAGCTGGATAACATAACGATATATAAGACAGCACCACACAATATTAGAACTTTATGATGACGATGATGATCATATATTTTGAGAGATACTTAATCAAATGTACTTGGAGATTGAGTGAACGAAGAACCCAGTGGAAATATAAAAAAAGGAAATGATTTGAGGTTCCGAGAAATGCTTGAATAATCATTGGAAGTAATAGAGTAAATTCGGGAAAACAACAAAGGGAAAGGAATCCTGGTATTGAAAAGAATACAAACTTCTGAAGTATTAAGCAAATGAAATATAGGTTAATTGAATTCAAAAAGAAAAGGGATTGAGGTAAATTGAGTGTTGATCAGCGATTCAGCATCAGAATAATTTCAGAAATGCCCTCCATCGATAAAAAGACCTGCTTCAGTGTTTAGAATATTGATCACCTTAGACATTGTCTCGGTTGCCACAAAATTTTTGGATTCACTTGAGCTCACATGCATTGTTCTCTACGGACTACATTCAGCGTGAAAAAAATTGACTCATTATTTATATTTGGTAATTGCCCTCTGTGTACCACGTTTTTGCATGGATTGAAAATTTAAAAGACACCATTGTTTACGAATGCGATAGAATGTTTACCCAGATTACCCTATTTTTTTTTTCACATAAAAGGCGATGCAGATAAAAAAAGTGTCGGCTACATATAGTCCATGTTTGTTGTGAAGGATGGTGACTGATGACTAAATTGAGTCGATTGTAAGCGTTTCAAATAGTACATATTTAGAAGATATATCTCGATTGTTTGAAATGTCAATTAGTGTCTGTCCTGTATGCAACACAATCACAGAGTCAACTGCAAAAAATAACATTTTGAAACTCTATCGGGACATCATATTGGTCAGCAGGGAACAAATGTGAAATGCTGATGTTTATATCTAAATATTACTCATAAATACAAAATATAGTCGATAGTTGTATGTATGTGACTCCCCTAGAGATAAATATATTGAGTGCATTTGATCGAACGTTGTAAAGCAACCTCTAACAATGTGTCGTAACGTTGGCATTGCCTTACATTATAATGTAGAATCATAGTATCATTCTGTTTGCATTTATATAACACCATTCTGTTTTTTCTATTAAGGATCAAAGTGTAGCAACTGTCTGGTCCCAAAATCTATGAACATGAATTAATTATGCTTTCAAATCGAGACATCTGCGTAATTATATTCAGCGTGAAGGAATTGGGGGGATAAAGAAGGGGCATGTAAGGTAAAAGACCGGAGTTCCAGAGTGTGTTTTTGAGTGTGTGCATGTTTGTGTATGTATGTATGTGTGGATGTGTATTCATGTATGAAAGAATATGTGCATTAGTGTGTTACTCCGCTTTTTAACATTGCAAGATAAAGAGAAGGGAGCAAGTCAAGTGAAGCGACTAATTCCAAGAGATAATCAGGCCTTTATCAGCAGCGTGGATATATTGGGTTATCTGATATCATGTGCTAATCACCATTATCCTCTTCATGGTTCATTTCCTCCATATACATATATATATATATATATATACTATATATATGTAGGTATGTGTGTTATGTGTATGCATTTGAGTATGTATCAGCGGTATGATAGGGACACATGCACTGGAGAGAGTAAAAAGCAGACAGAGATAGCCCAGAAGAAACCAAGAGAAATGGAGATGGAAGGTATGAATAAATATTTATACACACTATGATAGGACCTGTCACAAATTACAAGTTGCTTTTCTTTTGTAGTGAGGAAACAAATCAATGGGTACAGTATGGATCTCTAGGATTTTTTTTTCTAGGCAAAAGAAGGAGTTCATACCAGTTTTATTGTTTGTATTTAAGATGTTATGTTTTTTTATCGTTTTCGGCATTTCATGTGAGTTAAATTACGAGCAATAAGGGGTAACATATTACAGCATTTTACCTACAAAAGTAGCAGTCACTTGATATTTAAACTTGTATTGTACTGTAAATGAATTTCTAGATAAAACATACTTCAGATTGTCTTTAAAAGAATAAATTCATTCATCTACTTCATTTTCTTAAACATCATTTGACGTCGGTCTCTTTAAAGCAGATCACCTGAGGCATATGCAAGACAGCTAGTAACTTTTCTCTGGATTTAATTGACAGAAATGCTTTCAGAAAGTTCAGATATTATAGAAAAGGTTATTTTCTCTCAACGTATCTCCTCAAACAGGAGATGGATTCATGGTTCCACCAAACTGTGACTACCAAAAAAGATATTGCTAAAAGATCGCAAGTAACATTACTGCTCTCAGAGAACTGTCTTTCAAATATTACTTATTATCCTAATCTATCATTTTTTGAATGTCATGAATGGTTCTTTTATATAAACAGGTTTACTAAACCTTTACAGAAACCAATGCACGCAAACTCATGAGAGGTATTTATATTTAATTATGTTTGTCTGCCTATTGAATATTGAAATGTTAGTTCGAAAAGCTTTGTTTGAAGGATTGAAACATCCTAGACGATAAGAGAAAACTGCTTATATTTGTGGGTGACAGAAATATCATATACAAAGAAAAGAGGAAAATCATACTTGAAATAAATTTAGATTTTCAGACAGGGGTCGATCTTTTGGTCAAATGGATGGATCTCCTCACGTGTTGGCAATTGATTAAATTTCTGCAGGTTCGATGCATAACATGTGATTGACTTAGACATCATTTTTTCCAAATCATTGCTTTATGGGAACATCAAAGTATCTGACTTGCAGAAGAACTTCATTAAAAACTCTACATTGTAGCCTGGTTTCTATTTAGTCAATTATAGATTTTATGGTTCAAAAGGACTTATAAAGATACAAGTGAATATTCTACTTACTTATCTGTACCCATACATGAATTTATTCACGGAGATCTACTGGTGGAATGTTCAACTTCAACTCTGCATTGAATTTCCTGTGATAACAAAGATACTTTCATGTAATTGAAATTGAAAATTCTTTACATTGTGAAGATAGAAGCATTGATTTATAGCTAAAACTACGCCCCTCCACACACAAACGCATACATCCTCTTATGTGTGTTTGCAATTGTGTCTCAGGATATAAACATTGATATTTACATGTAAGATTAAACGAATAAATTTCGTTGATTTTGAACACCCATATAAGTGAGTATACATAGTCATTCATATATATATATATATATATATATATATATATATATATATATATATATATATATATATATATATATATATATATAAATATTTGGACGTTTGCATGTATCAAAAGTATAACTGCCAACGAATCAGAACATCCTGCGCCCCGACTTTAATGTACATGTCTGACGAGATCAGCAATGTTAATCTCAAGTCGATTTCCGGCAACCAACTTCCAATGTATATATATATATATATATATATATATATATATATATATATATATATATATATATATATATATATATATATATATATATATATATATATATACATATATATATATATATATATATATATATATATATATATATATATATGTATAGATATACATAGATATATATATACACATATGTATGTATGTATATATATATATTTATGTATATATATATAAATATGCATATATATATAACATATATATGTGTGTGTGTGTTTGTGTGTGCATATATATATAAATATGTATAGATATATATTTACATAAATATAAATATATATATATATACATATATATATATTTATATATATATATATATATATATACACATATATATGTATATATATATACTTATGTATACATATATAAATATGTATATATATATATATATATGTAACATATATATGTGTGTGTATGTGTGTGTGTGTGTGTGTGTTTGTGTGTGCATATATACATAAATGTAAATACATGCACACATGCGAATACGGTACCGTTGCTCTTACCATTGAACTAAACTGCCTACTTTATCAGTCACAATTTTGATTCCTGAAACCCCTTCCCCTCCGATTTTTTATTTTACTCATTTTGTTTAGGCCAAAAGACACATTCACTGAGCAATACCAGCATATCCGTGGTAGAGTAATAACAATTTATCATGTTTGGATTCTGTTTTTCCGACTCCCCTGACACAAGCATAACAATTTCATCGTCTCTTCAATTATTCAACAGAATCTTTTCGATTACACGAGAAAAGATTTTTAGATATCAAGATCATGTTTCATTCAAACTTCTTGTCACATTTTCACAAGACTTCATTGGGTAATGAATTGGATGATTACGAAAACGTGAGATGCGTAGCACCCGATGTGAATAGAATTTACAGAGGTAATTTCTAGTCAAATACCCAGACTGCAGTATATCACATTATCAGGGGAAATGAAAACTATACTGATTATATTCGTACTTAACCAACCATGAAAAGGCTATATTATAACATCCATAGTGAATTCCATCAATATAGGCGTATAACGACCCCAATTACCGTCGTTGAGAGGAATCAAATAAGATTATGTACGTTTAATCGTTAGCATTATTAGCAGGTGTATTAGTCTTCAAATAACATATCGGGCATCAAGTTAATCGTTGATTGATCATTAAATCCAATTCACATAGATTGGGCATTGCAGTTGTAAATCAATCTCATAAGACCTGTTGATTGCAACATTATTAACGTATGTACAGTGAAAAGATACAAGATAATCTATACAAAGTATTTCAGCAGTATATACTCAGAATTTTGTGAGATAAATAAAGACATGCTTCGAACATTATCATAATCATAATCATTATATAATAATCATAATCAGATCATTGTCAACATTAGTTCACTACTTATTCAAGACCTCTCTATACTTTTTGGTGAGTCTGAATTAATCAATTTTTTTGTTGTTAAATACATTTAGAATCCCATTTCTAGAACTGAAAAATTGATTATTTGGTCAACTGATCTCTTTTTTGAAGGTTTCAAGATTATACTGTTTTGACTAATCCCGATTGCATGTTCAATTGAAGCTATAATGGGGTCTCACGTATTGTTTCCAGGGTTTGTTTTTTTTCGAAATAATATGCTGTGGTCAATTCTTAATGACCAATTTCATTGTCTGTTGACTTCCATCCCCTTTTGGTGAATGGCAGGCAGCATAATGTTTCCTTAACTTTAATTAGTAACGTGGAAAGAATTGTATCCCGTGAGAATATTTCAAACCAAGTTCAATCTCTGTTTTGAAGAAAATGTGTTCATTTTACAATTAAACCCGCAGAGAAGACATGACTCAACTTACACTAGACACAGGTCATTTTCAGGTCATCAGCTTTTGGAAGCATTCCATATTGGATATTGGTCCTGTAAAATCCCATGATTACAAGGACACATTTATTTGCTTCCCATGGATCGTGTGGGAATTGGAGACAAAGTCATATCACATGACACCCACGTAACTATGTTGATTCGAAAATCCGTCGTTGCTGTGCTCTACTGAAACGGGGAGAAATATAAGATTATTTGGGGTTAGTAAAACTACTTTGTTTCAAAATGAAACATGTGTTTCTTCAAGAAAATCTAATTTGTGTTATCATAAGAAATGTAACTTTTCGGAAATAGGTCGTTACTGATGCTAATGAGTTGATATCAACATATTGTTTTGTAAATACGAGGTGTTGATGAAAATGGCAATTGGAAAGTGGAGAAAAACATTTAAGAATACAGAAAATGTTACATCTCAGAAATGTCTAACATTATAAAAGTATGTTGCAATATATTTTGATGGTTGTCCAACATGTCCAAAATGTTATTGTTAATTCATTCCTTCCATGAAGTTAGCAAATAGATTTTTTCTCAAATAATCACTTTTGAATTTTCACTAGTCCGATGTATACTCTACACCAAGATTCACTAGTTAGATAATAAACATTACGCACAATGAACGTATCAGTATGATTTTTTTCGATTGTAAATTATTTTTCTACTACACCAATATACTTTGATACATTTTGAGTGTTCATTCATTAAATATCTTATAGGAAAAACTGCCTTCGCTCATTTATATCTAGTTTTTAGCTTAGAAGGGGACAAATATTAGTTCAACATTACATTCTAAATTAAGATATCACTCAATAATATTTCGAAAAAATATGAATAAGTGTTAGAGTTATATTTGTTGATTGGAAGCGTCATTTAGTTAGACTTTTAATCAATCCGTTAGAAATTGAAAATTATCTTTAAATATTTCATCTGAGTTGGGGGAGACAACTCATTATATTTTTTCCGTTTCTGTGTTACTTGATTTTCCTCATGATGTAGCAAGCACTTTTTATTAAACATATATATATATATATATATATATATATATATATATATATATATATGTATATATATATATATATATATATATATATATATATATATATATATATATCAATCATCATTGTCTTGTTTTGAACAACAACAGCTGATGCAAAAAGAACACACCCACAAAATTGAATTCCATCGTTTTGTGAATTTCTACAAAAGCGTATCCTCATGCCTCATGTGCTACAACATAAATCTTGACACCTCTCGCTTTCAAAGATAACAGATTTATTTCACTAACTCAGGCCAGAATATTTTTTTCACAATCTTTTTGGTAAAGATTAACATCATCAAAGAACTGTTCTTAAGTGAGAAAGTTTGTGACTTTTTTCTTTCGCAATCCATGCATCAATCTGAGTTAGCAACGTAGAAACCAAGGCTGGCTGCTTGATATATATATATATATATATATATATATATATATATATATATATATATATATATATAAGATTTAAATCCACTCCTATATCAGACCTCAGTTTTAACACACACTGACATGAAATAACTGTATTAATTTGCTTAAGATGATTTCCCAAGAATAGGCGTATGTTTTAGTTGGGTACAAGATAAAACCTTTTTATCTTAATTAAATATCTGTGTTGCAAATCTATACTTATTGAATAAATTAAAAAACAATATAATGGCTGATTGACCACTATCTCGTTTATAAAATCGTTTTACTTAACTCTGCTAGTCTTTTTATACGTTTTTTTAACTTCGAAAATTATTTTTGATTCTGTCATTTATTTCAGAAGAATGAAAACTCACAACCTCAATTAATTTGAAAAATAATCCTTTTGTACAAGGTATGATCTTGATTTTCTATTTCATTATGGTTTGATAGTACTTTTCTGCGTCGATTGAAAGTTACAGTGAGAAGAGAAAACAAGAAATGGCTAATAGTAAATCATTCAATGGAAGTCAATACATTGTCCAACGTTTTTCGAAAAGATTTATTAATGCTGACAATGTTCTTGGCATCCGTGACTTTAAAGAGGCATTTTTGGATCTTTTGATATTTTTGGGGAATGTTAAGAGTCGCTGAGCTTCGTTCAGACACTTGCACTTTTAATCAATGCTTACTTTCGTTCAAAGCTGCAAATGGATGAACAAGCCTCAAGTGATCGTGTCAGTGGTTCTCAAACAATGTGCAACGGAAGGATTGTGTGCTGCAACTATCACCTAGGAGGGCAGCTTTAATGAGATCTCCTACGAGGACATCGAACGATTGAAATTTAGACTGGATCGAGGATTGCTTTCAACGTTCCAACCTGAAGACACTCTGAAACCCGGATGAAGTTAGAAAATAAGTAGATGTTGCAAGCTAATTTGAGCGCGATCTTTACTGGTCACCTGTGAAAGAATACATATACGTATATACACACACACACACACACATATATATATATATATATATATATATATATATATATATATATATATATATATATGCGTTTGTGTGTGTATTCTGTGAAAGAATATATATATATATTCTTTCACAAAACACACACAAACATATATATATATATGTGCATATATATATATATGTGCATATATATACATGTGCATATATATATATATGCATATATATATACACACACACATATATATATATGTGTGTGTGTGTGTGTGTGTGTGTGTGTGTGTATTCTTTCACAGGTGACCAGTAAAGATTGAGGTCAAATTATCTTGCAATATGAAAATCTTGAATAATTGCACCACACTAAGAATATGGATATAATTTGATATATTTTCCCAATTCTGTTCCATAAAACAAAAGAAGAACCTGAGGAAAAAAGCGACACATAGAAGCAAGAAGAAGATAGATGCACATAACTCTTCATAATATCAGAAATAGCTCAGTTTTGATCTTTGAATTTCACTTGATTTATTGGATACAGATGCAAAGAATATAGATTAAATAAACATTCTATATAAGCATCTAAAGTGCATATATACACAGTCATAACCATACACATCAGATGTACCTCGATTGGTGCAGGTATTTCGTTACAGAATTATACGTTCTTTTCAAAACCACACTGTATCAAAACTTACACAATTCAAGAGCAGACAGTTCAAAGTTATACGATATTCACCAAACTTGAACTTGGGATTGAGCCCTCGTCAAGCAGTTCATTCCCAATTATAGACAATTTGATCCTTCCAGGGTTCCCCACCACTGTGCCCTCCTGCCAGAATCTAAGTTCATTTCACATGAAGGAAGCTGACATATGGTGATGGTCGAGACACCCTCTCTTACAATCGTATCAAAATGTACATGATACTAAGTATGCCATAAACCCAGTGTATCAGTGAGGATCAAACTCATTTAAATAGTAATGCGTCTCATCCTAAGTTGTTTCAACTTACTGTTTCAACGTTCCAGACAAACTTTAGTTTGCTGATTGTCTGCTATTGGCCCAGACGTATTCCCCTGTCCTTACTGTTTACTTGTTTGTTTGTTTATTTTCACAATATTCCGGCAAAAAATCGGCCAGTCTCCCATGGCTATCCATCAAATACATGAATGTTGCAAAATCTTGTGCTGAAACGGCAGGCTTTTTAAATTTGATACACCCCACATTCGCTGTCTGTGTTTGTGTATTCTTATGACCTCAATGTAGATTTCGTGACCTCCCTATGCTACCTCTGAACTTTGCCAGAACTTTTAGAGTCAACCTCCAGGTACATGGAAGGACATCTAATCCCCATATTGACATCCTTCTTTTGGCGAAAAATCAACAAACAGACACTGTTTAGTGGATTTGTAGTGACTAATACCTCTATTAATATTGAATCTGCAGAATGAATGCAATCACATTTGCAAATTTTCCACTTATAGCATCATTTCTCAATGACAACTCATGTATATCAATCAAATAGTAAAGAAGTATCAAAATATGCTACATTAATTTTAATTGAATCAATTTTTCTAATCCATCGTTGAAAATTACACTGACTGATGACAGCAATCGATTGACCAAGGTCTCAGAAAGTCTCCCCTCTGCAAACTTAGAGACGAGCAAGATCCGATGTCTGCCCCATTAACCAACGACTGTAATGATTCGTTCACTGGCGTTCTATGTCTAGGGATTACAGGAAGTCCGCTCGGTTGAGCTCGGAGTGGACATTGAGATTAGAGGTTAGAGCATTAGAACATTTTCAATTCATTAACTATATCATAACTGACTTTCCAAGCACTTTGGCCATTCAGAAAGAGAGAAAAATTAAATCACAGTGATGTATTTTTTTTTCTTTTGCTTCTAGTTGCGGATCTGTTTTTTCTCTATCGGATGATTTTTTTTAGTTCATCTACGGATTTATGTTGAGGATGATTTTTCGATATTACATTCTATTACTTAGGGAAGTATAATCGATGTGTAATGCTGATTGCATTCGATATGTAATGCTGATTGCATTAAAGATTGAAGGAAAAGTTTCGATCGTCAAAAGTTAGAAAAGCATCAGTTTGCTTTTCATCAATTGACAAACACATCAATTCAAATGATGACAGATACGGAGGTATACATATTGTTGGTTTTAGAGGAAATGCTTTGAAATTAATGATAAAGATTAAAATCTTTTTTCGATAGACGTTTTGAATTCGTCCTTCGTGATAAATCTTGGATAATACAAAATTTCTCAACACTAACACGAATTCTTTCAACACGGACATTTTCAAAAGAGGTACTGGAATAAACAAAGGGAACTAACTTCATTCTCCGAAGCCTTGTTTGTGGGATTGAAAATAGCAGACCAATTTGATATCAATTTCAGAAATTGATATTTAATATTCGTAGAAAAACAATCAAATGAACCTTTTTTCCTTTGGAAAATGGACAGATGATTAAACAGATCAATATATTGCATCAGTTATTCCCCATTTTAATTGCAATAGGTGATAAGACAACTGTGGCTGTTATTCATATTCCTATGATATCTACAGCTACTAAACAACCATAACCATCTCAGATGGCTGAGGATTCTATCCATTTTAATACGTGCGAGTGTTTTTATGTTCCAGCATTCATACAGACTTCGAAAGCCCATCCCTCTTTTTTATTTCTAGATTATTTTTTTACCTCCTAGAGAACAAGAATATTACTTTACCAGGGTTTTACCTTCGATTGTTCTGCTAATGTGAATACCTTGTCTTTTGCACTTATTTTTAATTAGATTTCCCAATTAACAACGCCTGTGATTCCATGGATAGAATTTATTTTGACCATTTTAATTCTTCGATGAAATTGTGCATATGAACATTGAGTTCAATTATTGAGCTTGATAGCGAGACCTGTTATTTTTTTCATCATTTCCTGATCAGTAAACGATCCTGATCCGATGTGATTCATTGATGACGAATTATAGTTCCAACGTCTTAAGAACAGTGAATTAAAAGTACTTGCTTTTAAGTTCGTTAACACTGAGATTTGACCGTTCAAAAATCCGAAAACATCTTCCAATAACATTACTTGGGAAGACGGCCATTAGCTGAGAAACAAATCGATTAATCTTTTGAGTGGTTCCAGAATCTTTCTTACAGTTTTCTGTTAAAAATAAGGAACGACATACTCACATCTCCAGATCTTTTCATGAGATCAAGGTGAAATTTTCGAAACATTAATAAGTTTAGGATATCTCTATTCACGACACTCATTTCAAATCGTACAAGTAATTGGCAACCAACTGGAATAGTATATGTGAAAAATTCTTCTCTTTCAGAATTTCATTGATCTTCTTCTATGCAATGATCGATATTTCTCTGCCAAAGTATAACAGTCAACATACATATAAAAATACTGATGTATTAGGAAGTAAAAAAAAAAACTCATGTCATAACGAAAACGTAAACTATTATATAATGATATAATCATGTGGTTCGATCATTAATTGCATAACCTTTTTATATTGATCGTACTTCCACAAAGTGTTTTAAAAATATCTTTTCTTGGTTTATTTATTTGCAACGTTTTTTCTCTTTCTCTCTTTTTTTTTTTGCCACCAATGACCGGGTTATCCATCTCAGCAAATTGCCAATCAAATGACTATGACGATATAGCAATAATGTATTCGTGAATTTTTTGACTTCATTGCTATTAATTTTACTTAGTTGATTTGCTCAGAGATTATTAGGACATCTACTCAGGGTACTTATTGCATGAAGGATATATGAAAGAATTTTTGTACTTATTGCATAAAGAGTATGAGAAGGAAGCCATGATATTCATTGCGTAAAGAATTCATGAAAAAGATCACTATATTTATTGCATTAAGGATATACGAATGGGATCACTATATCTATTTTGTAAGGAATCCAAGAAGAGAAAGACCACACTGCTTTAGTAACTCACAGGTTACCAGACCTCTTCAACATTGACACTGCATGGCCAATACTTTCTGGACATTTCTAATTCGTCTTGTCGTCTTATATTCTGTCGGCAATCGTTGTGAGCTGTGATGTTCAGTGCTTGTCTTAAAATCTGGAAACATAACCAGTGCATTGACAGATTGACGTTGATGTGCTCCTTCGTCGAAAATACATCTGCAAAAAAAAATAACGTCCTTCCAACATAATACAGGAGACCGAAAATATATTTGAAAGCAATGGACCAGTCTATGATGACTCACAGAGTGGTGAAAAGTAAAATGGAAAACACGTTGCAGGCTGCTTAATGAGGACACATAACTCGGACTCCACCAAGAGTTGATGCATTTAATTTGAAAGTATTTTTCAAAAAAAGACACCAAGTTGCAGGAGAAAGTCCGTTCAATACGTTTGCTCATGTCGAATTTCAGCACTAATTTGATTTTGAAGAATCAAAACATTTCAATATTTCAAACTAGGATCCAGGTCAGACAAATTGTCAAATTTTGCACCTTTGTCCAGAGCCGAGGTCAGTGCTGACAAAAGTATCTAGAAAGGAAAATAGTGATGCATAGCATAGTTTCTAGATTTATTCTTTATAATACTTGAAGATTGTTCCCCTGGAACAAACGCAGCTGAGAGAAACAGGAATAGAATAAAGGTGATATAGAACGGTATGAAATATAGTTCAACACAGTAATGACCGGCACAGCAGGGAAAGACCTTTGTCTATATGGTGATTTATAACTGCTTATGGTGATACTGATCATTTTTTCAGCATTCCCACTATCAGACCATTGTAATTTTGTTCATCATTGAATTAGTTCTATCCTTATCCGTGTGAATTCTCTTGGACTGAATCTTTACAAACTCTGCCCATTGTTAAGAGATGAAATTAGGATTATTCAGCCATTTTGAATTAGTATCCCAAGGCAGACTCTTTTTACAAAACTTTTCATTTACTAAACACCATAATATCTTGAGCAGTTTATTACCATAAAGAAAATCAGCATTTCTCCAGAACAAAGCACCCTCATTGGTGAATCATTACCATTCTAAACGATTTGTTAAAACTGAATCAAGTTGATTTTCCTGTTCATTTTTCACAATGAAAAAAAGGACAAAGGAAAACAAATAAAACATTCTATGAGCCATCAGCAAATAATCTGTAATAGATTGAAACATATTTGCATTAATTTCCATAAAGTTATAAAAGATATTGTCTGATTCCAATGCCATCATGATCAAGATTATTCAGTATTATGTCTAAAATGGCATCACGAGACTGTTCCAATCAATTGGAAACCACCTGATGCGTGAAATAGTTCCCCTAAGCGTTATACATGCTTCAACAGTTTAAATGTTGTTGAAAGCATTTTTATCGCAGCTTGCAGATGATTCGAATGGATTACTAATCACCCTATAGATGTAAAATGAATCTATATTCAGGGGAGATTCATATCAATGATTTAGTGATAATGTTACATAAAGACTATAAAATCAGGAAAATGGAAAGAGAGAGATCAATTACAGAGTAGCAGTGGTAGGGTGCTCACCTCTGGTTGGAGAGGCTGTCACAGCATATGCCTTTCTGAAAACGCTCAGCACAGGAATTTGGATTGAGGAACCTCTATCAGGGGTTGAAAATCGTCAGGGCTGAAATCATGTTCGGTACGACGGTTTTCCTCAGATCAACAAAGTTAAGAAACATTAAGTTTTGTCAGTGTCTAGTGTGGTGACCGTTTGGGATTATCAGGTGTTGCAAGCAAAGCTAGGCTTCGGCAGGCCTACGAACTCAGGAGTGAGTATCATTAACAAGTCCCTGTATGTTCCATACTTTTCAACACCTCCAACGAGTGTATGAGCAGAAGACAATGTTATATACTTGATATAAAGGCTACAAATAAATGTCGATACCAAACTTCAGAAAGTCTGCATCTCAACGCTGTGAATTATTCCCATACTTGTTACCCCAAACACCTCACCTTTCTCAAAGCACAGTCCATCCTGATTGTATAAGTTTTACTCTTTGTTAGAATCCCTCAGTACAAAGTATATGAAATTGTTTCTCCTGTTAATGATATCCTATAGTTGAGGTTAATGTTGAGGTTAGGGATGTGTTAGTTTGTGTCGGGGCTTTGAAGATAGTTTTCTATTCACATTTATCCGACCAGCAAAAATATGTTGAATTGTGTTACCTAGAATTATTTAGCCTTCTGGGGATCTATGAAATGATTTCAAACGTCATTATTTTGGTTTTGAATAATGCAGCAACATATTTCTATCATTTAATGTCAAATCCTTTTAAAAAAGAACTTAATTCGGTGTTGGGATCTTTGCTGCTTTCACTGCCCATACATTTATCCATTTTTTCCATCCCAGAAAGAGAGAGTTGAAAAAAAAACAAATAACAAATGCCTAACAAATGAAGGGGGAAAAAAGAGCAATTCTATTATTCATTTCAATGTTATAAATATGGGAAAATTCAAATAAATGTTCCGTACTAAACTGCAACTAGTGCGTTCAAAAAGTCCTCGTTCGATCATCTCAGCTCGAATAGCAAAGCAGCTATGAAGTCCACACCAAACCAGAAACGAACAACATCGTGCTCTGCAACAATTTAGAAATATCCAAAATAGAAGTTGCCGCTATGTTCAAGCCAGATATCACAGGATCTAGGAATAAATTCTCAGAAAAGAACGAAAATCTTATTGAAAAACCGCAGAGACCTCCTGCAACTGACGAAAGGGACGGATTGAATTTAACAAAATCTTCCAAATGGTAGGAGGAGATATAAATGATAACACTCAGCTGTAGTAATACAAAGGAAGAGGTAAGGGATCCAGAAGAAAGAAATAACCGTTGTGCTCAAGACAAACTGGGACCCAACAACTGATAAGGACTTAATAGTCGAGATTTCCCGAAAATTCTCCACAATCTTTATTCCACCAAACATAGGGACAAATCACAAGAACAATCAATTGAAGGATATCCCGGAAGTCACTACGGAGAGATTGACGCAAACTATCAACGAAACAGAAGAAAGGTCCTGGACACGAATACATCACTATCAACTTATTGAAAGTGCTTGAAAAGTCATCACAAAGAAACTAACCATTCTTTGGAACTCATGCCTCGTACTAAAAAAAGTCCCAGAAGATTGGAACCCCACAATCATAATATTGTTAGATATAGAAGAAAGATCTAAACAACACTTTACTTTTTGTTTATCTAATGAAAAGCTTATTCTGCTATGTTTTCCTCTTTCCTATTATTTTATATTCTTTCAACATAGATTAAACGTCATGAATTCGAAGAAATATCCTCAGATAATCTTAAGAATTGAAAACATTATATTTTCATTTATCATACTGATCAACTCTGTTCATTGCTGATAACACAGACACACACACACGGAGACATACACACGCACACACATAAATTTTCAGTAACAGAGTAAATATGTGCGTGCGTAGAAATGCAGATATACTTTTGATAATATTTGTATATGAAATTTTCAAAAAACGCAAATTCTGTTCTTTTTCTGTCTATCATTGTGAATTTTCATTCTTATTCTTCATCTTGAGAGTCAATCTTGAATTTCAGATAAGTAAATATTTTTAATGAATCAATATAACAGAAATTATAAAATAAAACGATAAAAACAATGTGTTCACCTCATTTATTTTCTCGTTGACCAGTGCAAATATTCACTGATGCTAATTTTGCTTCAGAATATTGTCCGATAAATACTTGAATTATTTTCAAAATAATTCAGTGAAACTCAAAAAAGTACGCATGTGTGTACCAAAATCAATACTCTGGTTTCCTTATCAAGCAAATTGAAAACAAAAGTGTTCATAACTAGAATCTATAGAAGGAAGTGAGAGCTTTTTAAATGAACCATACCTGCCCAGGTAGTGTTTCAGCAAGATAAGTGAATACCTGAAATAAAAATTGATGTCAAAACTAAAGGCCTTAATGAACCAATCTTCTATGAGTTAGCAAATAAATCAATGAATGAGGAATACTACATTATGAATATATCTGCTACCCCGTTTGAGGAATAGTTCACATTGGGGTCTTAGCATAGAAGCAGACTCTACACAGTTGTTGCAAATTGCATTGTTTTGTTATGCACTATTTGTTAGTGTAATATGTTCTGATAATAACAATGTATCAAGTCGGCTGAATAACAAGTTGGACAGCAACACACCAAATTTAAATTTAAATATAATATACATCATTTTCCAATTATGTATGTAAATGTAAAATTTTCCTCGTACAATGCACATTGCCGAGTCGCTGACTGCATCATTTATAACCTTGGACCCCGAGTTAGATCAAGATGGTTGATCAATAAGTCAAAAGTTCAAAAAGGGAAAGGTACTGACTGCTGTGTTTGATTTCTGTTTCTATTGATATCCATATGAGCAAAGAACATACCCGTCTATATTTTTATAACATCACCAATGAAACACATCTATTCATTAAGTTATTTTCCTCTCTCAATTTTATTCCACAGGGTTCAACATCTGTAAACGAGCTAGTTTATTCATATTCAGTAAGTAGTTGTCCCTTTTGGGAGATTATCCATTCATCAATTATCTCTTAAACTATGAGTGATATAACAGGGCCTTTCCCTCTGATCGACAATCAGTCTCAAGTAATTCGGTATTCAAATCAATTCAGCATAATCTATTTTCAACTCATTTAGCCTCAACTCTCCATAAACGAACTTTATATACTTCAGAGATAAATATGAAAGAGGTATTCGTATTTTTCTGCTGATGTTGGTAATGATATCAATGAAGTGGAAGATTACTCTGGTGTGTATCTCTTAAAGACAATTCTTTTAGGAATTTTAATGAAGTCAAGATAACAATTTTATTTCAAGATTTGCATTTGGAAACAGAATGAGAAAAAATAAATGGATATCTATGATTAATTTTAATTGGATTCCCTGGGTTATCTCTTCTTGGCAATATTTTCTGGTGTTTTTAAGCATTTCTTATTTATAGTGAATAGCTGATTCATAGTTTCCATCAAATATCTTACAGCAAATATTTTGTGTTCATGACTATGCAATGCTTTGTCTTAAATTTCCTTTCCTTGTTTATCTATGTAACCCAATTTCAACTGAAATTATTGTATTAGGGAAATGATGTTACGTTTGAGATAGGTTTGTGGTCAAACAAATTATTTCGAACGACACATGTACGTATTTTTTGTTCCGTCAGATTAGGTTGATTAGGTCCGGAGCTATACACTTTTGGGTCAACCCTCTTTGTCAGAGATACATTTGACCAATTTATGACATTCAATGAAGATTGTAGAAGATACAAGGGAAAGAATTAACGGTATATCCCTGGATAATGGTTTCTGCATTCAAATAACTTTTAACATGTTAGAATAATAGTTATTTATTTTGTAATTTGATAAAAACAGCCAAATTGTCTACATGTCCACATTTAGAGGGAATGCAGTCAGAAAATGCAGTCATCAAGTATTATTGATCAGCAAACATCTAAATCTGAAACCCCAACTTTGATACCAAACAAAGAATATATATATATATATATATATATATATATATATATATATATATATATATATATATATATATATATATATATATATATATATATATGACATATGGTTAAATGACAGTGACTGTTTCTTAATAGCTGTACATGTTAGGATTGACGAAAAATTCGCATGATTCTAATAAAGGCCAATCTTTCTCGAAATAGTGTATTGCGAAGGAAGCTCAGATTTGATTCGTGCGTGTATTTGTTGCAGTTTGAAGAAGGTAAATCGTGAGATTGCATTGAATTCTGAATGCTTCCCAAAAAAGGAAAAATCCAGCTTGCAATTTCTATTCACCCTGCTTCCATACATTCCTCTCATGAATACCCGAATATGTTTTTATAATTCAATTGCTTACTTTATTGCATCAAGAGACTTTATTTAGATCCTGGAGTCAAGTTATAAAAACCATGTAACGTGTTTTCATATATGTATACCTTGATCATGGATTTCAAGAGAAATCACTAAATATCAGAGGTCTAAAAAATTCCTTTTTGTTTCACATAGGTCTGTTTTTATGTACATTTATTGCGAGCTAGTAACCAAAAAACCTCAGTCTCATAATAATTGATTCCAATGCATGATACATGATATGAAAATTAGTTTTCATGAAGATTCTTTCATTTATTTATTTGCTTTCCTTTAACTCCCTGTTGATCTTGTTAGTTTGAATTTATTTAGTGTTGGTTATTTAAAGATACAAGAATCTCCGTCCATATAAGTCCTAATCCCCAACCTTGTTTTTACAAAAAGTCATATGATATATGCCCCATCTCCTCTGTCTGTCTGTCTGTCCGTCTGTCTCTCTCTCTCTCTCTCTGTGAGGTGTGGGTTCGAAGATAATTTTGAAATAATATCTGGATGAATTACTTTACTATCCTTTTAGGATTGAGATTCCTCTGTTGCTCAACAGTTTACACAGACTCTAATTCGTTTCTCAAGTTTCTTCATCAAAATAATTTCCACCTGTTTCTTCAGATTCAAGCAGTTTCTCCGTCAACGTATCTGATTGCGTATATTTTTTCACAAAGTTAATGAAAACAAGTTCCTCCACAGCTAGACACAGCTTGATACCTCCACACAACACACACACACATACACACACACACACACACAACACACACACACACACACACACACACACACACACACACGTCATTAAAAAGACTGGCAGCACCTTGGGCTTATAAGAGTTTCGCGTATTCAAAAGGCGAACTCTATCAAAAAGCCTTGACTTCTGACATTGTTCGACAGAACTCAAAGTTATGAAAACTTAAGTGATTAGATCACATTTTATTTATACTGGAGTCGCCTTCAGCTCTCGAACCGACCACTGATATTCTCCCTTGAGAGCACATTTATACTTTTGACTTATCTATCTTACGGTTTCCCATGCATAATATTTTCTTATCCTACATAAGCATGTCTGAATAGTTTTGAAAAAGGATTTGTTTTCCTTATTCAAATTGTCAATACACCGACTGACGGGATAAAATCAGATTAATTTCCAACTTCTTTTTTAGTGATTGAGAATATACTTTTTTTCCTTTGATCAATATTCTTAAGCAGTGTAATTTCATTAATACTTATCAAGACCGAACAGAAAAGATCTTGAAGTAAAAAAAAAAACGAAAAAAGAAAAACATTGTTACATTGATTTCATTGAAAAAAATGCTGGTTTTTGATTGTTACTCTGCACCTCGAAAACAAAACCCCAAAACTTAATCGTAATCCTTAACGTTACTTCTGTAAACTTAGGACATCGATTCCAAATGGTTCTGAAAGATTCTATTCAATGGGTGGGGTCTGATTAACTTCTTACTGCCAATAAACAGCCATGAAGTGACTTTTTCTGTAAGCACATTCGAAGCAAAGTCTCTCTAATCAGCTGCACACTCTTTTTTTAGACAGACGTTTCAATTCGTACACTTTATTCAGCACGCAAATGATAACCATCAATGCACTGTAGCCAACAATCAAACAATAAACTGGATATGAGTTGGATATTTGACCTAAAAGAAATCAATGGACATTTTCAAAACGAATTAATGTTTGACAGTAAAAACAGGACAATGTAATTCAAAACAGCACGATATGATGAATATCAAATTGAATATTACAATTTTAGGGGTATATTTCCGCAAATGTTTTTAAAAAATAATCAGTATGAACTTTATTGCCGTCATTTCTACCGAGCTGGAATCGAAGATTCTTTTTTCATATAAAGTCATCGCAGAACTGCATGAAAGAACGAATAAGGGTTTAAAACCAATGGATCATCCTGATTATCACTCATGGTACCAGAACATGTAATTTAACCAAATGATTGACCTTCTAACTAAGAACCATGCAAATTGTACATGGGAGAATCATTCTCAATATCTCCTGGAAGGATCCCAAAACTGGACAATATTTCAGAGGGGGGAAAAACAGGAGTCAGGGATATCATAGAATCTATAAGAAAACTTTGACCGGTGAAATTGCCATATTTCTCAAATGTTTTTTCAATGCAAAAGAACCATTTAAAATTATTGACTATCAATCGTTTGTGTCGTAGCAGACCAAGTGCCTATCGGAAGTTTATTGATTGAAATTGATTTAAAAACTCAATATAGCACGATCAGAGTTCCTCCTCAATGACACAGTTATTCTCATTACTTCAAATCATCGTTTGAATAATGAGGAGGAAATGTGAAAATAAAAGGTGCTAAAACTTGACATTCTCTTTCTTTTCTCAATGATCAGATAGAAATCGGGTTATGAAACCATGAGAACTGTCACTTCATTCAAAACTATCTCAGTATAATATTTGTAATGATAGAAAAGAACTCTCCTGCGTTTACGTCTGACAAATGAGGATGCATCACGATTTTGTGAAAATGTTTATATCTTTGATATCCTCAATGATCAAAGATAAATCACAATGCTCATCTCTTCTGAAGTCTGAATAGTTGAAAAATCTTTCGTGAATTTGGAACAAAGTGAACAATAGGGAGGAAGCGCTTCCCTAGCATTTATTTCACGATTTACAGAAAAAGAAAGTTAATCTTACGCCTGTTTTCATGATTCGTGTCTCTGTTCTTCATTTATAACAAACAACAGCTCGAATGAATGGGATGGAAACATTTCAGAGAAAGAAAATCATTTGTAATCAAGATAAATAAATTAAGCAGTAACTTGATAGCGTTTTTTTTTAAATAAATGATACATGAATATATTTCTATTACGTTAATGTTTTATATGATATAGAATGTTATGTCCTTATAATTTGTCTTCAATTTTCTTCCATTTAACATATTCTTTCTTTGTTCTCTATAGTGGATACTCTTCTTTGTGCGAAGGGTTAAGTGTTTGATGAAGACAGATACCTTTTCCAAGAGAGAATGAAAAATGCAACCGTTGAAGAAATCCAACTTTTTTCTAATCTTTTTCCATTCATCCCTTTTATCATTATATTTATCCATCTGTCCCAACTGGATCTTCCCTATGGACTATTATGGTCTCACAGCCCCTTCCACCAATTAAATTCCCCTACAGAAAAGTTATCAGTTACAAAGTGTGGGAAGAGATTGATTCAGGCCTCTCCTAATTGCATGCAAACTATCTCAGCTGGGGTTTGGACTAGATTTGCTAATTTCATTAACTCTGCTGAGCTGCACTCTCTGAACCTGAGAACAATCACTAAATCTTTAGTTCCAAATCAGTGATTAGTTTGGACTAGAATTTTTTTTTTTTTCGTTCATCTCAACGTTCAAACATGAATAACTTTCTACCATCTTCACATGTGTATAGTCAGGAGATTTGGTGGTATATAACTGGATAAATGCAAAATCAGTTACGTCTTGCCTAATGTTCGGAATATTTATGAATATCTCAAGGCTGTACTAGTTCAGTATTCAAGCCCACGTGCTAAGCCCCATTTGGCATAACATTTTCTTCCTAGTCATTACTCACCACAGTTCGGATGTTTATTTCACTAATCACTGTATTCGTTGTTATAGAAGCAAAATTCTCGTTCTGTGGGTATTGAGGGGTCAATTATCTGTGATAGGCAATGCAGCAATTCATCGACTTTAGAGAGGTTACAACTCTACTACTAAAAATTTATATAGGCATTTATGAATTACACATTACTCATAAAAGTTACTGTGGTGTCATAAAAATGTTCGTGAATGAAATACCAATCTTGACAATAGAGGGTAGATGTTTAAAATCCTCTCTCCGAATGTGTCATTGATATTTTTCCCCTAAAACAAGGTGTCCCAAAGTTTCTCGTCCTATCATTATCTTACATCTTGTTCGGGGCCTCGGGATTCTGTTGGGAGATCAATGCTAAAATTATTCAGCCGAAGATCAGATATTTTTCTACAAATTGATCAAAATTGAATACTGATAAACCAACATATTGAATTGATTTACTGAAATTAGGTTTAATGTTTTCTAAGAACGATTCATTGTTTGATTTTGTTTTATTGCTGCTGTGAGTTCTGAGGATAAAAATAAAACATTTCCTCGATTAATAAGCACTGATTCGGCGAGTAATGTCCAGAAAACTTATCTAAAGGTTGAAAGAAGTAGCAAAATGGAAGAGAAATCAGGTCTGGTTCGAAAAAGTAATCAGCTTAGAAAACATTGTTCATTAGAATTGGCAATCTCCAGTATTCTTTTACTTTTTACGTAAGCGAAAGGTGCTTAACTATTGTCTAATATATAAAACAATGAACAATTTGTCACAGTGCCACTCCTTTAAAAGGCAGTGCAAAGATTTTGCTTGCAGACTCTATAAACATTTCTTAAAGTAATGAATTTTGAGAAATACATTTTCTTAGGGTCTATACGGGAGATTTTTTTCAATGCAACAGTAATGCTAAGTTGAAACCATCACATTCTGGTCATTATCATTATAGAAATGTTCTGTTATTCCTAATATCATAGTAAAGCTCTTTTATTATGTAAAAGAACTATGTCAGTCACTGCTCCCATTCTCTTAAACAAAGACACAACTCAAGTTCGGCATTCATACTCAATGGACCTTACGGATTGTTCGAATTCAAAATGTGTCAAGGGAAAAATTGAAGGTTGTACATTGGATTCTTCATGTGTTTGTGTATTCCGGTGCCAACGTCTATACTGTTTAGTTTACAGACATTGAAATTAGCATAAGTACTCAACTAGATCCTTTCTAAAATAGGTTTGGTTTTCTTTTTAAACTTGGGGAGAAAAAGATGTCGGACTTTCGGATGTCCTTATTTTGACGAATTCAAACAATCTTGAAATATCGTTGTATTGAAATACAGTTCAAAGTCTCAATGATCAAACATCAACAGAGAAGCTTTTACAATGTAAGTGCATAATAGGCATCTATAATTGATCCCATTACTCAAAAAGATATGTTTCAGCAGATTGCAATATTGACTCATCTAAATAGTGACTCATGGAGAGTGATAAGGCTTTTACAATCGAATTCAATCAATAAATCATCACTTTTTTGTGTTTTGTTATCTGTCCGTTCGTTCAAAATATCCACATTTCAATAACATTCTATATGCACCTCTCAAAAAAATATTGAAAATATTAATATTGTTTATAATTCAACTAGGTCAAAACATAGAAAAAGGTCGAAAAACATTTTTTCCGAATGTAAACTTTCAATCAGCAGTTAAGAAATGAACAATAAACTAAACTTACAAGAAAAGAAAAAAAAAGAAGGAATTGGAATGAAATCAGAGAAACTCTGTGACATATCTCACTAATCATGAATATAATTGAAGGAGATAGGAAGCGAAATATTAATAAGAAAATTAACAAAAACTGCAGTTCATCTTCGTTTGGACTCCTAAAACTTATTTAGACTGAGAACTACGCCTAAAAAGTCACTAAAGCACGAGAAAAAAATCCACTGAAAATTAATTGAAATTCTGAAGAAAGAATAAGCGAAACAATCTACATTAACATTGCAGAAATGTCCATGGGGATAAGATTGTTTTTGAAGTCAGGTACAACACTTTCAACACCATCAAGTTATTCGTCAGATATCAGAGAAACATAGGGCGTAGTGAAAATCATGAAAATAGATGTCCTGGCAGAAATAGTCAAGGTATTATTATCTTCACTGCCTAAATCACTCCATTCCATCCGACACAGTGTAAAGGGTTACATTGAGTTCTGGGTTGAAATTATTAACTCGGATTATTTCCATCTACGTTGATGGGAAAATTCAGACTCGATGTTTTCTGATCGTCCAGGCATTGCCGAGAATTATTATTCTAAGGAAGGAAAGAAGTTTGCTATTCCTATATTAAAAATTTACCCCAAAATATCAAGTTGCCTTCATGTATTATGTAAAAACCAGTCTGTATCATTGGAAACCTTGCCTGAAGCCAAAAATATCATGAACAACGGCATTCCATTATCAGTTATCGCTGACCCAAGACAATGACGGTAGCTTCTGACACTGACAGACAGTTATATCCACATGTTCATTGAATCAGACTTCTTTTGTAATTTGATTTTTACACAGTCATGTATAGAAAAGGAACATTGTTATACGATTCTAAAAATCAGCAACTGCTTTTGGCTCTTTGATATTGTTGCAGGTCAAGAACCTAATATGGATGTGTGTGTATGTGCGTGCATGTGCGTATGTGTGTGTGCGTTTGTGCGTGCGTGCATGTGAGCGTGTGTGTGTGTAAGAAGATCTTGTTGGTAGCACTTGGCTGATGATTTGCCAAAGTAATTATCTCATTCCTGACAGCAAAACGGTTGAGAAACTTAGAAAATATATAAATTGCTCTGATCAACCCGGGGCTACGCTTTCTGGAGGAAGATGTATGATGTTCAATGACCAGCACACATAAAGTTTCCAGCTGCATTACTGAAGATTTAAACAGAAGCCAAATTAGCTCATAGATCATCGAGATCGTCGTAATTTTGTTCCGTTGATTGTTAGTCTTCAAGTGGCATTTCAATGCGTTTGAAATGCAAAGGAAAAACACCAAAAAAAAACAAAAACAAAACAGCAGTACATTTGAGAATCACCTCAAGCATTGACTTTGAAAGCTTTTCAAAGCAATGCAACGGTTTTGGCTGTAGTTTTCATGCACACTCTCTGATCGTTTTTTGGTACATGCAAATCTCACCAAATGAGCGAGTAAATAGCAGCAAAATCACAAAAAATGAATCAATCATCCTAGAGCAACGCTGAATTGACAGAAACTGTCGTTTTTTAAATACATCGGAATTAATTCTCTTCATCAAAGATAGAAGAAAAAAAACAACATCAACTGAGATTAAAAGAAAAAAAAATGGTTAACGCTAGGTGCAGATCAAATACAAAATTTGATTGGGTTCATACGTTCAAAAATGGATGATTGAATTTAATGTATTTTTATAGATTGTTTGTAGGCAAATGCAAATAGGAGCTAAAATCCAGTGGAGCCTCGTTAGCTACTGATAGAAAGAACAGGGGCATGCAAATACAATGGATGGAATTACACAGTCCTCGTATTTCGCTGTTTCTCTTTCAATTTTAACTGATTTCAGTCGACCAAGCTTTAGAACCTCCTGGCAATATGTTACTTTTTTAAAAAAAATAGAAATTAATATGCACTTTGAAGTAGAGGTTTTGAACCTTTGAGCTGGCCTGAACATGCTCCTATTTGGAATGATGCAAACCCGATGTTGTTGTAAAAAAAAAAATACATTCACCGGAGAAATAAGATCATAAAAGCCAGAACACCCAATGAGGCCTCCTTTCTAAAAAAAAGTCCCTTTTCGCCAAAATACTTAAAAATATTTTTTTCAAAAATTTTCAACGGGTTGCTCAAGGTTATAACATATTCCAAAACCCTGAAATTCAAAGGAAACTTCATGTAACTGCATATCGCTATGACTGAAAATGGTATTTAATACTGTCTTTTTTCTATTTTACAATTTCTGCCTCCGTCTGTGTTTTTTTATCCGTACCTGTATCATTTCTGATATACATCTAAAGGGTAGAATTTCAAGTGGACAAGCAATAGTCAGATTAATTTCCTGTTTATAATCTTTTTTTTTCATACAAGATGGTGAAGCAGTGATTTTTCAGTAATATGAATACAAAGGCTGCTAATGCAATGAATAGTTATCAGCTACCAATTGAAACGATCGGGGTTCGTGTTGCCAGGGAAGAATAACTAAATAGCGGATCAAATATGTGTTCCAAAAATTTGAAAAAACAAGGAAAAGGGAATTCGAATAGGAAAATACAAGGCAATATCCTAGTAGAAGCATGACAAGAAGATTGAATATAAAATATACGTTGAGACTCAAATTCGAATACAAAGAAGGGATATATCCCCAGTTCATTCATCTAACGAAATCGTCTATATATATATATATATATATATATATATATATATATATATATATATATATATATATATATATATACATATATACATATATATATATACATATATATATATATACATACATATATATATATATATATATATATACATACATATATATATATATATATACATACATATATATATATATATACATACATATATATATATATACATACATATATATATACATACATATATATATATATATATATATATATATATATATATATATACATACATATATATATATATATATACATATATATATATATATATATATATATATATATATATATATATATATATATATATATATATATATATATTTAGAGAGAGACCGAGACAGAGGGATATATTGATATAGTAGCAGCAAATACTAAAAGCTAATATAAGAAGTGATTATATATCAAATCCTCTTTAGAATGAATAGTAAATAATCGAGCAAATGTACATGAACACTGATAGTCCAAAATTCTCAATGGTTGACTTTATGCAGCTTTTTTACGTGTTGCAAAAAAGTGACTATTTGTATATGCATTTGTTATTGAAGTTGTCACTGAAGGAAAAATGTTAACCGTAATTCATCATATTCCCCCTCCTTACGTCGAGTTTTCTGCACCTCCAACTATTTAAACTTCCAACAATTCATCCTATTTGGGTCAAACTAGACAGCAGCACAATTTTCCAATTCATGATGATTTCATATTTGCTTTACGCCAGCCAGCACAATAGTTTTATAGGTTTTTTTTCTGCAAGTCAAGTGTTCCAATGGAAAAAAATCATAAAATAATACATGAATATTGAAGGAATTTGTCGACAATGGATCTTAAACAGGAGTCCCAAAATGTTGCTATTGTGAAAAGTCAGCGAGCAGAAAATCATTATGAAGGTATCAATAATTAATCAAACGTTATTTGGTGAAAATAAAATGGCTTTGCATACGGCATAAAATAGAAGCAGTGGTTCAAGATTGCTGCACGGTAAAAAGTTGACGGATAGTCGGACTGCAGTCATGTATACGGGGTTGAGTTTTTTTACATAGAGTATTTGAACGTTTTTTGAAGTGAAGGAGGAGGTAAGTGGGATGGCCTATAATCTTCAGCGTTTGTTGGGCGGTAAAAGTTACATAAAGTCTGTAAAATGAGACATTGTAGGAGAACGACCTGATTTGATTGTGATGGAAATTTATATCACGTTTTTGTTTGAGTAGATATCGAGATTCTTGGACACTAGCTGCCATAAATAGGGGGGGAAAAGGGTGGATAGAATAAAGCGATGAAATTATGATGAGTGATGATAAGGGACCCTACTTAATAAAAAACCTTCGAAAAGATAGAGTATTCGTTTTACTATGAAGAAGTACGCATGTGATTAAGGATTTTAATGTCATTGAACATGCTGTAAGTTTCTATTTTCGGATTCATTTTGATTTGTTTTCAATCGTACCATACTCCATCGTGAGCCCCCTTAAGCTTTCTCAAATAAATAAGATGAATCACAGTTAATCTCCGGAGCAGCATTTCAAAAGAAGCATTTCCGTGTTTAAAAAAAAAAAATTCTATTTACATAATATTCTTTTGAATGCAAATTTCCCGAAAGGGACCAACGGGAAAACTTTACATTCATTCATATCTTAAATATTTTTCAAATCGCTAGGTTAAGAGTTAATTTCGATTCGTCATTGTCTGCTTCTTGGAGTTTCCAGTTTTGATAAACTTTTCAGTCGATCATTGATCTTCGAACAGTGTTGATGCTATGTGAGGCTGAATTATGCAGGGTTGAATGGCAGGGTAACAAAAAGTTGAGGGTTCAGAGAAGAAATGAAGGAAATCATATATATTAAGGCTCCTGTATTCAGGATTGAGCACACTTTGAGTGAGGTAACTCGTTCATTGTAAGCTTATGCAATGCTCTACCATAGAAATTGGGCACTCTTGTTGATGGGGAATTTAAACTAAATAGATATAAGGTCTAAATTCAGCCTTACTAACCGTTCAGTTCTCTAGCTCAGAGGTAGGATATCGGTCTCTGAAGCAAAAGTTTCAATCCGGTCTCGTGGTACTGGATGGAATAACAGATAGTCTATAGCCACACTGAAGAGTTGTAATACAACGAAACAGCTGTATGTGGATGACGCATATATATATATATATATATATATATATATATATATATATATATCCAGCAATGTTTTCATCCTGGCAAAATCATATATATATATATATATATATATATATATATATATGTTGCCTATTTTAAACTGGCAAGTAGTTATCATCAAAACAACTGATCTTTTCACTGGTTGAAGATCATGGGGTGATTCTGTAACTATCGACGGAAGTTTTTGTTTCGGCCATGTATAAGTTGTATGCATATTCAAAAAAATGATATAATTAGAAAGACATGCAGGTATCTGGAAGATCGCCGGTAGTGAATTCGTCATCGACTCACTGTTTAGATAGTTTTCTGCATCTCTTAATTAAGATATCATACCCAGTTCGTTAAGATGGATTGCGCATCATTTCTTCAATAGCTTTTATATCAATATGATGGATGAAAAATGAATACAAGATAATACTTTGAACCTTCCCAAAGCTCTAAATACCTGTATCTATTTTCAAGTAATGATTTCACATTGATAAAGACATGTTGCTAGCATGGAATACTCTGACTGGCACACATTCAATTCATCCTTCGTTGATTAATTTTTGCTGAATTATAAGCTGTGATGGTTTTGTAATCGTTTCCTGAATCGTAAATACATCTGATAGTTTGAAAAAAGGTTGATAGAAAGAGCATGAACAAGGCACACATTGAAAAAAAGATCAATCATTTATGTGATGTATATGTATGTTACAACGCTTGAAAGGAGGAGAAAACATTCTCCAACAAAGACAAATCTTTAGAAAAAACAGTTATTCAGTCGTCAATTTTAGGGTTTTATTTGATTCCACTCTCTGCTTCTGAGCAATTCATTTCAATAACAATGTTTGAATTCAGTCCATTCTAATATTCTGATTCACGTTTAAAACAACAATAGTAAAGGGTTTCTGAACTATTGGTCAATAGCAATTCACCATCACCATCATCAGCAACATCATCATCCTTATATGGTACGTCGTTAGACCTTCCCGCAGATTCACCTCCTCCCCTATCATAGATATTGCTGAGCCAATAGTTTATTGTTCAGTTTATCTATCACACTTATATTTCTCTTGCCTGAGTTTTGTGTGAGATATTCCCGGAACCATGTTCTTGGTCGTGGAGTCTTGCAGTTTTCTGCAATTCCTGCAACATGACCGGCTGACTACCATTTATCTATTTTTAAATGGGTCATATGATGTCTTGAACTCCTGTTTTCCTGTCATGTGGTCTATTTGTGTGATGTTGAGAGAGATTTACTTATGTACACGTGGAATATTACTCAGTTTGAGATCAAGCTTCTTGGTTAACTTCCATATTTTTGCTCCATTACCGACTAGCAGCAGAATAAATTGTTGTAAGCCCTTCATTCCAGGAAATATGGGGAATTTCTGTTCTGTGAGGTTGAAATTTTTCAACAGATTGATAGTTATGCTAGTGTTGGTATTCAATTGATTTCTTCTTGTTAGAAGATTTAATTTGCTATTTGCTGTCCTAAGGAAATTTTGTGGTTTTCTTTTCCAGCTCAGGGTTTTTGACCTTGAATGTAGTGTCTTTTGCTTACTGACTTGTTCGTGGACAAATGCACCATTGTCAAAGACAATCAGGTCCTGAATCCAGACAGGCTAGGAAAGGTTGAATTCAAACAAATAATGGTTTGCTGTAAAGGAATGCTGAACACTAATTTCACCTTTTGCCTTTTTTTGTAAAAGCGGTAAAGTATCAATGCAAAAAAAAAAAAACCCCAAAAACCTTCATATATCCTTTGGCAATGCTTTCAAACTGAGGAAAAATATGCGTGTATTCTGGAAGAAGGCCGTATGGCAGACTAACCATTTAATCCCTGCTCAAATATATTCCCTATCGTTAGATTTGAATCTCATGGCAGTTCTATAATTGTCTATCCTTCAAAGTTTTTGCAAAAGGTTTTAAAGCAGCAGAGCAGATAAAAAGAAAGGGATTAGGGAAAAATGCCCTATTTCAGGTCCAGTTTTTACAGACTTCGAGTGATCAATAACCCTATGGGTGATGGTAACGTCAATGGAAGATTCACATCTTATTCCTTAATCTTATAGGAAAATCGTTCAGAGAGAATGAACACTCTAACATCTCATTCTTATTTCCTTTTTTCCACTGGGATCAAGATAATCAGATAAAGAATTTTTTTTTTTTATTGAATCTGTACATTTCTGTACGTACATGTGAAATGCATTCTTTTAGCTTTTCTTCGAAGACTTTTGAGCGATGTATTGCAGTTGCTGATGAGCAAACGATAAAACTTCAATCAAGTTGGAAAACACTCATAAAAATCCTTGAACCTTATGCTAAAGGCATCAGTGGAATTCTTTGCCTCGAAATCAATATTTAAAAGAATGAAACAGCCAGGGGAATAGAGAATATCAAAACTGAAAACAACAAACACAGTTCGAATTTCCTGGAGGATTCCATATGTTCCTAATTTTTCCATTAATCTTGGTTGCTGCCTCTTATTTGTCTAATCAGGATTCATGCTGATTGGGATAAATACTTAAACACAATGCAATATTTTGTTGGAAAACACTTGAGGCTTATTACAGCATTGGCATACCACTGTTTTACCACAGCCATTAATGTCACGTGTTTGGGCCACCAACTTTTCCAGATGTAACAGCCTGCCACTTCTGCTAAAGATTTGCCAAACACGAATGAAGCCCCACCTTTCAAAAAAGACAGATGGGATTATACAACGTATAACAACGGGTGTTGCTCTCTGTAGACGAAATTATGTCAAGCTATGATTGGGAAAAATTGTTGACTGCCTTGATTAATGCTGTGTGACCAGGGGAGCATGTATCGTACAATTTCTGCAGTAAAATAACTTCAATTGTTTTTATACAAAAGAGTTCATCGTTAATACTAATATCTCAATTAGCTTTCCTTTAATTGATTTCCAAAAGTGAGTATCTCTCTTGAAATCTTTCTATGATTTCGAATAAGAAGTTAGATATTGTCGAGGTACATTATTGGTTTGACTCAGAGTCAAGTCAGTAAAATGACGCATACATCATATGTAGAAACATATGCAGAAACAATATAATTCTCTCTTTGTGGATCGAATTAACATAATCCTTAAAAGGTAAAATGTATTCATGTATTTTTTTGATTAATAAAATCATGGGTGGTCTTTATTCAAAGCTCCTTCTACGATTCTGATAAAAGCACCTCTAAGATTCTAACCTACTTTTTTATGTTGACCTGCTCCACTAATGATCATATCTTAAAATCGTACGATCAACAATTTCTAAACAACACAAATCCGTACGCTATGATTATTGATCACTTTTTCTCTTATCAGTCTGTTAAAAACCAATTTTTAGATTTCAAAAAATTCAGGACTTTGGGTTCACATTAAATCCTACTGAGCGATTGAGCGTCTTCAGCACATCTGACACATGCTTGAATAATGGGAAAAGTTTTTAACGATGTGTGTTTCCCTTCCCCATCCTTAACTTTGTATCGTTTTTGTAGTTAATTGGTCTCAGGCATTTTTTCTACAGTCTGGATTAATCAATTATGACAATACCGGTTTAATCAGTGGGATATAACATTGTTATATGTTTGAAGTTCAGCTTCGGAAAACCTTAAAATAATGGTCTTCCTTTCTGGGAAATGATGTTTCGTCCTCCATATCACTGGAAAATGTTCTGAGAGATCAATAACACTAACCTTAAAACAAACGTACATCTGTATTGAAGTTGTTCTCCCTACATACTTTTGGCTCGTTCTGTGCTCTGAATTTCATCTTTACCGATCAAAACAAAGAAAATATCTATGCTAGCTTAATTCTTTATTGTGTTTTCCACTTCAATAGACTGTCAAGATTCAATCAAAATAAATCAGCTTTGGTATACTGGCTACTACAAGAGGAATATTCCTTTTTGAGAGATAGAGGGCGGGATGAAAGGGGGGCAGCATTCTAAATTTATCTTCTATCGTCTATACATCCTGACAACAACTGAAAAATTAAAAATATATGGTCAGTTCTATTCCATCAGACATCATCATATATTGTTTGCTTTTGTAATTTTTCACTCCATTCATCAGTAATATTCGACGAATCACTTAGAGAGAAAATAAATGATACAATATAAATCATGGTCAGAACTAAGAAGAATCAGTATAGAAGTGAACAAAATAAATTGTAATGTATATTTCTTTGGGTCGAAACATTCATAATTCGTCAAGATAAATTATCGACTGATACTTTTAAGAAAACGTAGTTGACACTCGTTTTAATCAATCACCCTTTACCTTATACGCATAGCAAAAAAAAATAGTGAAAGGGAATTACTCAGCACCAAACATACGGTTCTTTTTAATACTGTATTTGATACCATGCTGTATTTCAGATGAATAATGTTTACACTCAGCAGGGGTAATATGACAACTAAGAGGGCTTAAATCTAGCTTCGGTAGAGTTTTATATCATCATCCAATTTGTTGAGACTGATATATTTTTGGATACGATGGAAATTTATTAGAGTAAAATATTGAGTTGAGATGGAAGTTTGAATATAAATACTAATTTACAAACAGTTGGGAAGGTTTGGTTGAGGCTTTACAATCTTCTTTTGATCTTTCATACTTTGTACCTTGCATCCACCATGTTGAATTTCATGACATCATTAATAAGCTGTCAGATAGTACTAGCTATACTTCTCTGCATGATAGTCAATTACCGACTCCCGATTACAAATAGTCTGTGGTTTCAACCAAACTTATAGAAATTCCGTCCAAAATTAAATATAAGCACCTCATATTTAGTAAAGAAATATATTTTTCTATAAGCAGTACCCAATTTTTTCTTACATTGGATTTTGTCAAATTCTCGCAGGTGCCAGAGAATCATTACTTTGATGACCAATCAAAAAATATTGCAGCAGATTTCTAATTTTTTTCCTCGAGGAAATCATTTCGTAATTGAATTAAAACATTTTATTAGAGCTCGTATCAAAATGACAGTCCATAAAATCAAATGGAATTCCAACAAATCTTTTTTCTCCAGATTTATCTCCATATCAATGTTCTCATCAGTCTTGTTCGAGAGTCATGGTAAAATAACTGGTATCGTTTAAATATAGCTCGAAAAACGGCGTATTTTCTGACAAGACATATCTGTATATAGTACTATAACAATTCTTGAATATTTTTTGAGGGACTGTCATTCGTGATTTGAATGCTATGAGTGAAATGACCGAATAATCAAAATACATAAAATTGTCCATACTTGTAACTGCTCGTTGTACTGGGCTACTGTAAGTGTTCGTCAATATAACAAGACAAGATCACATATATTGAATCGTCAGCTGTAAAATCAATAAATACTTTCAGAATATTATATTTTATTAATCTGAAAAAATTGTGAGAATCAAACCCATCGATCCTGTCCATTGGAAGCTATTCTGTTGATAATTGCTGATGTTTTTTCCCTGTTGCTAGGATTCAAAAGTGATATATATATATATATATATATATATATATATATATATATATATATATATATATATATATATATATATATATATATATATATATATATATATATATATATATGGAGAGAGAGACACACAAACAGTCAGACAGACGGAGAAAGGAAAGAGAGATTTAATTTAAATATAGATAGATAGATAGAGGAGGATATCATTTGACAAACAGGAAAACAGAGAGAGATATGAGTGCACTAAGATATATTGAAGGATATGAAAACAAAAATTGTCATAGAGCGATAAAAAAATATCAATGAACTATTACAAAGAATGGATTTGGGATTTGTGAAGATTGAATTGAGAAATTATTGTTAAAATGAATTGGTTACTCGATATATAGATTGACTTGAATGGCATGCATCAAGATTGTAGATAATGGAAATGACGTAAATGTATAGAGACGGATTAGAATAGATGAGCTTATGCCGTAGATACGATGGATTAGCCAAGCCTATAATTCTTACACATTGAATGTCTGATAGGTTTATGCAACCAAAGAAAAAAGCAATTGCCCAGTTAATGAGACCTAAATCGAATGATATGACTACATTTCGCTTCATTTGTTAAGCTTAAAGTGTTTGCTTATACGCCAACGTCTTTTTAAATAAAACAAAGTACTCATCTGTAAGGATGTGAGCAGAATTTTTATGTCTTAGGTACTTTGCATATGGATGGTACAATCTACTAATGCATTTATACTCACAGCAAATATTCACCCTGATCACTGGTAGGATCTAGAAAATATGTATGTCAAAAGATTCATTTACTCTAGTTTCTCTTTTTACTTATGTAATGAATGGTGTCGATGTGTTATTTCTTGTATGTATTTTTATAGACATGATGGAAGCAAATTTCCTTATAAAATAATGCCTATCAACAAATTGAAATAATCGACCATTCTACTTGAAAAAATTCGTTACTTTTATTTCTTATTCGTTTGATTCCAAGTGGCAAGATGATTCCTTTATTGCTTAATAATTGTCTCTAGAAAACATTACGTTTTTCGAATCAAATAATGATCTAATATTCGATTGTTTCAGACTGGAGTAAAATCAAAGCTCGAATTGCAAATTTTGAAAATGGTTTTTAATCATCGACATAAAATGAAGGAAAACATTGAAACCAAACAATCTATATTTATATAACCATTTATGTCCAATGTAATTGAAAGGATCCGGTGTATTCCGTCAGCCATAAAAGATATTAATAAAATCAATCAACTTTTTAGACTGAAAATCCTGGTTTTAAATGTATAATTGCAGCCATGCCATCGTCTACTTGATGTATGTGTTCATAAATGAGTATTTTGTAATCAAATAGAATCTTTGGAGGAATAAAAGCTTGTCTTTTTATCCATTGATTGTATGTTACCTTCCTCTCCGAAATTTGCAAGGGGTATGAATATATATGTATATATATATATATATATATATATATATATATATATATCATCAACCAAAAGTTCCAAATAAAATGCAATTATTTCTTCTTCGAGGAATAGAACGTTTGATAAAAATCTTCCAGTTATATTTGGAGAAAGATAGACCGTAGCTTGTCCTCATTGAATGACCATTCACTTTCATGAATCTGAATCGAATGTGTGTGATCAAGAGCTTTCGGTCATAAATCCACCCATTATTAAAACAGAGAAAAAAATTGAAGCGAACCTTATTAAATTTTTCATAACGTTATTAGTATTTGTTGTTAATGATTATGAAATTAATCGGGTAGAACTAATTCTCCATATGTTTTTTTTGTACATATGACCAGTGATCAGATGGGATATGGATTCTACTCATTATATCACGACATTTCAACATATCTTCTCCGGATAAATCAAGATTCCATGTTTTTTTCAACAATAGAAAGTAAATTAATCAAATGGAACCTTCCAAAGTGTCGATCACATGCTACAAAATCAATGAAAAAAGGAAAGGAAAAGAAAAATATTCCACATGATTTGTGATTCATTTCACCAGAAAACTCCCCAATTCATACTGGAATTGATTCGAAAGACGAACGTGAATAATTAACAACTTTGTGAGACTTCAATGGCAGTTTTTATGTACTTGTGCCCTCCATGTTAAGCAATAAAGTACCAATAACTTTGATTGGAAGAATTAAAACGCAAGGGGACCGTCTCCACCTCAGAGAAGCGAACTTCATCTATCAGGATGACGTTGGAACACACTATAATGAGGAATATTTCTACACAGTCCACCTCATGTGTTACAGTTAGTCTTTTGAAAGGAGCCTCTCCTGTTAAAATTATCTGTATTTCATTGCCCGACGGGATTGATTCAAATGTTGACATTCCTAACAAGATAGTTTTTTCAGTTCCATAACCGTCGCAAAAGGTTTGTCTCTCAAAACTCAAGCGGAACTTGGGGCACCTGCAGCATCTCAATGTCATCAAATCAAATTTAGAATCAGACTTGTTATTTTTTTAAGAACTTGATGATTACGAGATATTTACTTCGAAAGATATGAGAATTAAAACAGTTATTTTAGAATTTGTTGCATAGAGTGTTTTGAATTTTCAAAAATAAAGATTGAATTTGTCGACCAGAATATATAAGTGTTTAAGTTTACTGAAGGAACCTTTTTGTTGAGAGCTTTTGGCCGAATCTCAAATCCCTTAACTTCACTTGACCCACCATAGATTTGAAAGCAATCCCGAGTTTAGCCAATACTTACTTTGTTTTTTATTCTAATAATAGAGAATACTTGCATGGATTTTTGTTTGGTAATAGTATACGCAGTATCCCCGTTTGATGATCAAGGCCCAATACTATGCATCTTCTCAAAAGTCACGTATAAAGCTGGAACATTGAACCTAATCAAGAGACTGAGCTCCAAACTGAAAATAATGCACAGTGCACATGAGTGGATCAAACCGAAATTGACATGGATAGTTCACAAGACAGTACAGTGTATGGAGAGAAAAGGGGGGTAGTGTGGAACATGAAAAAAACATTATGAGAAAATTCAAATGACAATGGACTGATCATTTTGCAGAAGTTCAGAATATATTTGCTATTGGAAACCCATGATTGAAATGAGTTGTGATTTTGGAGGGAGGTTTATGCTCAACAACGGACAATAAAAGACTGATGATAAGGGACTATATTTTTCAATATTCAATCTTTATCTCTATTTGTACGGTATATATTCTTCTTCCGTACATGTTCGCATGGTCAGCTAAAAAGAATTCTTTAAAGAACTTGAGAAAATTACATTGACTGCGTTGAACGTTTTGTTGATGTATTCCATGAAAATAGTCTTCTCTTCCAATGATACAAACTTAAACAAACAGAAAAAAAAAACTTCCATTGGCAGAAAAAAAGAATGATTTTCTGGTTGTTTTAGTCTCAAAGTGATATCAATAATGTGACCATAAAATACATATCCAGAAATATTGTGATTATCAAGAAACACATTTTACAGATCCATTCCTTTACCTACCAAATTATTTTTCGAGTGATTTGACCTATGTACAAAATCTTTCGTGCAGGTGCCACAAACCTGTGTTTGTGTATGTGCGTGTGTGTGTGTGTGTGTGTGTGCATGTATATATATATATATATATATATATATATATATATATATATATATATATATATATATATATATATATATATGAAAATAAAAGCGATGATTTTTACAGTATAATCTCTATGCAGAACCAAAATCATCATTGCATCCTTACGATGATACCATGGATGACTCAGATTAGTATGTAATAATCAGTTACTGCTCTTTATCAATATGCAAATCTTTGAAAGAAAAAATCATCATAATCATGAATTGCATTCCTACACCATTATAGCACAAGATATGGTTAAGTATGCAGCTATTTCTCTCAGGAACTGGTTCCGAGATGGTCATCATATAACTTTGCAACAAACCTACTTATTTTTGAATTCGACTTTCAAAATTGTATTGAAACGAAATATAAACGAATAAAAAATAGTGTGTGCAGGTGTTTTTGTCGAAATAGTGTGAGTATGTATGCGTATGAGTGTGTTTGTGTGTACGTGTGAGTATGTTTGTGTGCGCACGTATTAAACTATTCTACTCCTAACTTATGGCTGCAACTCTTTCAAAATGACGATTTTAGATTAACAAAATCACCAATTTGAATTGGTAATATAATGTGTGCAACTAAAACATAATCAAACATGTCTTCAGAACGACTTCAACGTCTTTCGTTGAATTGGATAACTGCGGGGGCCATATATTTCACTCGTTGCATTTCGATTGAAAATTCAATAACTATTCAGTTTGATTGTGATTGATGGAATCTAAGTCCAGCCAAATTTGTCAGGACTAGATTTGACATTGATAGTTATCAACAGTTATTTTGCAATCAACTTGGGATTTTACAAAGCAATGAATAATTGTTACTCTTCGACACTGGCCATAATAATTCTTTAAAAAAAAAAAAAAAGGTTTGGCTTCATCCTCCCTCAGAAATCCATACAAAATCAATTTATTTCAAAACTTTTTTTTGAAAATAAAGCCAATTACTTGTCACCTTATAAATTTAACAGATACTACAAGTATAATGAAAATTTGGAAAGAATTCAGTTAACAATTATTTATGAAGGAAAGTTAAATACGTATAACTCTAAACAACAGTAGTTACTATTTGTCCCGGCAAGATTTTGAACTTTCAAGATATAGACTGATACTGTTGAGCGATATATCCATTCAAGTACATAATCTGGAGATTCCATCAATCCGGAAAAATGTTAGTTATTTGGACTGCAGGATTTTTTTTTTCCAGATATCAAAACAAGAACCCCTGGATTAACAAAACTGAAGATAGAAACAGCAGTAAGATTTTTATGTGTTGATCATTATTGGATAGTCATATTATCTTCTAATTGGAATAAAATGGAAGTTTGAATGATTCAAATATTCCTGTAATATCCTCTTTATTTACAATATTTATGTTTGAATTAAAGAAAAAAACAGGTTTTGCCCATAATGCTACGAACAAGGGTTAAATTTTCATATACAATGTGTCGAGCAAAAACTAATGGATGAATGTATTTGGCAGTTATATTGCAAATGGAACCCTATACACAAAGTGAATAAACTGAATCAATCATCTTTTGAACTTGTCATCTAATATTTTGCTGGCAACAGATCCCTATACGATCTCCAGGGATCCAAATGGTAACTTTTTGTGTCAAGAGATTGTCTGAACTTCTTAAGGTCTTGCAATATAGCCAATCAATTGCTATTTGAGTTTTCTACCCAATCAGTTGATATTCTTGACCCCTGTTTTACACTAATATACGGCGCTTTCTCCACATAAATTTGAGCATGATTCATTCAAGAGAATGTTGCGTGATTTTAAGTTTGAGGGGCCATTATTATGGTCAAGTTCCATGTTCCAGCTTTGGCTCTATATATGACAATCAAGAGGATGTATTGTTGTAAACACTTCTTATCGAGTCTATTTGGATTTTCTTGTTCTTGGGATTCGTTTCTGCTTTCTTTTTCAATGATTTCATAAGAGATTGTAGGAACAAATTTGCATTTTGAAATGTTTGCCGTACATGGACAAAGGTTTTTTTTTTCACGTGGAAACCAACTTTCTTGCTTCCTTTATTCGGTTTATCTGCATTTTTTATAATCATGTGAGCATTTCAAAAGGAAGAAAAAAGACGTTGTCATTAGCGAATCTTTGATTACCTAATATTTTTGTCTTGTGAGATGCTGTTGGGAGTTTGAATGAGCTAGTATAACCTCACAATATTCCTTTTCCGTGCTAAATGTTTTGATTTCCAGCCCTGTAGCATTCATTGATGCCACATAGCAAGACGAACTACAACAGTGGAGAAATCTATCCGGATGTTGACAGTTGATAGTTTTTGATATTCTTCAATTTGGGAACCAGCATTTTAAATGTATATAACAGCTGATGATTATATGTATATAATATATATATATATATATATATATATATACATATATATACATATATATACATATATATATATATATATATATATATATATATATATATATATATATACGTATATATATATATATATGTATATATATATATGTATATATATATATATATATATATACGTATATATATATATATATATATATATATATATATATATATATATATATACACATATATATGTGTGAGTGTGTGAAAGTGTGTACGTGCACACACACAGGTATACACACACACACACATTCAAAGACTGCTTGAAGTGACAATAATCTCAAATTGACGTATCTGTTCATAGATAAAAATAGGTTAGAAAGAAACATAACAAAACCTTGAAAAAATTATAATTGAAAATCAAGGTATTATACGATTGATCTTACTCTCAATGCTTGATTCTTTGATGGTTGGAAACATATGTGAAGGCAATAAAAAGCCACACCAACCGATAATTCCTTCCTTTCAAAGGTGAAGGAAAAAAAGTTTTTGTTTTTTCCTGGATTTGAATTCAATGATGATTCAAAGAAAATCCTAAACCCATTGATAAAAGATTCTAAAATGAGTGTCATCTGTTGACCAAACCAGCTCTTGAATCAGATTCCAAATTATTTTTTTCTTCGATCTAAATTCAATTGATCTGTAGAAAATAAGTTACCTTCATAGTAACTTGTATTCTTGTGTCAGAATGAACGTACTTTTTGTTCTGTTTTCTCTGATGATCACCCTTTGGTATTCTTGATATACAACCATTTAACCCTTGTGTCTGCGTCTGAAAGCTTCTTTGGCAACAGTGAAGAAATAACAATAATCATATAAGTGTCACAGATATCTAGTTGTTCTGATCATCTTGATTTTTCCCCAAAAAAGAAGTCTATTTTAAATACTCAAAAGAGGGAATCATACAAATTATCAAGTAAAACTTTATGAACCTTATGTTTTATTTGCAGTTATCACAAAATAATATATGTTGCTAATAAAAACAGTTGATATTATAAAAGATGGTGTGGAGGACATTGCTGTGTTTATACATTACCTGATAAATCATATCGACTGAAAGAAGTTTTCTTCTTTCCGTATGTTTTAATGGTCAATTATCTTGTCAATGATGGTTGAATAATTTGTTTAATGCACAATAAAATGAATTCCTGACTGAACGATATAAGACACATAAAAACTATAGAAACATATTAAAAGCAGTTGAATATAGTTTGTCCAAAAAGTATCAGGCCAAAGAGAATATCTCTTGAACACGTTGCGTGACTATATATATATATATATATATATATATATATATATATATATATATATATATATATATATATATATATATATATATATATATATCAGAATAATACAATGCGATATAATTCTGTCATAAATGTTGACCTTTCAACAACTTAAGCAGTCAACAAATCAGTTTGTAAGCAAACAAAACAAATACTTGTTTACTATACTAAATAAAATACACAAATCATTATGTACAGTGAGCACTCGGAACCTGATATAAAGAATTTCATCTCTAACAAACGGAGAAATTATCTCAAATAGACAGAATCTAGTGTAATTAGTATATATCCTGCAAGAGTTGTCTCATCCTGTTGAAATCCTCTTACGGGGGATTGGCAAAACAGGACCTTCCTATCCAATTGTGTACCATTCAGACCTGTTTAATATGAAGATAGATATAAACCGAGCAAATATCAAACAAACAACAGAAAAATTCTTAACCAAATAAGAACATACGATCAATACATCGGAGTACTCGAAAATTTATCTTCCCCAGGAGATTGAAATTAGAAAACTATAATTTCAATTCTTGCTTTCAAAATCCATATTACTGCCTTTTAGACATGAAAACAGAAAAAAGGGGGATTAGAAAGGTGGATCTCTTCATAGACAGAATTCATGCTTGCTCTATTGACAAACATTTCTTAATATTTAGTAGCATGTGCTCAAAAGGCTGACGATGCCAATGTAAGAGGTCAGACCATCCAAAGTAAGGCTGTACCAACTTAACAAGGTTGTCTAGAGTTCAAGACATCTTGTTAAACGCTGATCTTCTTTCACACTAATTCAGTGTTGCTTTGGAAAACAGTTCGATATTTACATAAGCAGTACATTTGAACTATAAAAGTTTGAAATACATTCAATTTGAACAGCCAACTATCCCTTAAGATCAAATTAATAGTGTACCAAATCGACACCTTAATCACGTCGTATGACTTATCACCACTAGCATATTTCACCTTTTCCTTTGCTTCAAAAACAAAGATTAAACATTTGTGATCAACAGGTGTATCTAAAAAGATATCATACCAAATAGTAACCTGAAACTGTGAAAAACTTGGTTTCAAAAAGTTTTTCAAAAGTCTTTATAATTAATCAGAAAGACCTGCAGTGGTGGAAAGTATATGGCATCTGTCCAAATTTTGCAACAGCATATTTTGCGGTGTAGTACAGCGATATAAAAACATTTTTCAGTGTCAGATGGGCAAATCATCTCGACAGAGTGATATAAAGACGTCAATACGGATCAAATTCGGTTATCTTGGGAGATCATGCAACGTCCTTGAACGATGGCAGCAGATGTTCGATTTTAAAATAGCTTCCGGTCACATACCTTTTCAGCAGTTGTCACCATATTCGAACGTTCATTAGATGATATTTGTTGATAAAAGCTCTTTGCAAATTATTTTCTTTTACGGCAGGGACCTTAGTTGAGGCGTTGATGAAACCTTGCACAAAACAAAGAAAGAAAGAAAAAAGGGAAATAAACATAGGGAGAATGTAAGTATGGAAGGGAGAAATAGAGGGAAAATATAAAGGATAAAATGTAAGGTGAAAAAAAGTCATGTGTACACAAAAATACAGAAATGTGCCGCGTTGACCGATCATGTTTGGTTCAGAATAGGATTCCCTGAGCGACAAGCATGGTTCAGGCTATCAGACACATCCCATGTCCTATTTTACTCCATTTGTTTTACATTTTATGTGTTTCTGCTTCTATTGGAAATATCATTACATTATGAAAAATATTTTTGTTCTTCAGTCATGTACATAAAGTTGTATGTGTTGTTTTTTTTTCATTTCTTGTTCGGCAATTTTGTGTCTTATGAAACACCTTATTTTCATAATATAATTTACATGCTATGTCTTCCCTTTGGAAGTTGATTCACATAAGACAGTCTACAGAATTTCACACTTTCAAGACGATCTACAGGATTCTTACACTTTTTGTTCGTACGACGATCTTCAGGATGATTTGGCATTTGTTACACTCTCTACTCTTTAGTACCCTTACATTGTTCTCACCGATTTCTTCTTGCTGGTATTTCCCACTTTTTTAATCACAAAATGACATGAAAGCATGGTTCTGAGTGTTTTGAATCATGAATAGAAATGGAAAACTGGTTTCCCTAATCTTTTCAGTCACTGACCAATGTACGGGTTTTCATATTTATTGTTTGAAGACCGTTCTAGTGTGATACTGTTCAAGATACAATGCAAATAATGGATGTCGTAGCTGAACAAGCAATATTATCAATGGGAAGTTTCATGTAAATAATTTATCATGTATTTTTGCAACATAACATGGTTCAAGGTGAAATCGATGGATGCTTTCCCAATAATATTGAAATAATAATTGATTGGCCTACGTGGAATTTGAACTCAACTCCCAGTATTAATTTTTCGAGCCATGAACTTTTATTAAATTTTTGAAAAAGATCTGTATCATAAATAATAATGGGAGACTGATCCCCTCTCCTCTCTTATCCACCGTTTATCCGTCAAATATCGTGAACTCCCAGTAAAAAGATTCATGTCCTGTTAACCTTTTGCAGTACAGAAGAAAGAGAGCAGATTCGTGTATTTTCCCAAAGCAGTGACACTCTGATAATAAATAGTCTCATGTAAAATTTTTGAACCAGTTCACAGAGTGTCTTCCCTTAGCCAAACTATGTAAGTGAATATGTAATGTGAATGTAGATGTATATACATGTGTGCAACCTCTTGATGAGTGAATAAAATTCATTTCACACCTGAAAGACTAAATTTTCCACATAATCGTTTCCCTCATAAATGAACCTAATTCAGTCAATTGATCCATTCGCTGTACAGCCTTGCTATGTTTATAGGTCTTCAAAGATACATTATAAATTGCAGAATATTATACGGAAACTAATATTTAAAATTATTTCCTGTCAGTACGCAGTTTATGTATGAATAGGCCAATACAATTTAAATAGAATGAAAAATACGTTGCTCTGATTGAAATATGTGATCTCCCGAGTGATCTTTTTCAGCCACCCCTTTGACGTTGGAGTGGAGGCAAATTAGTTATTCTTGATTATCTTATCTCCATGTTGAGATGACTTTTGTCGGTAGTGAAACTCTCTCAATTTTGCACTTGAATTTATGTCATGCTTTAAATACACGATTTTCATGTCCTTATTCATCCCCCTGCGATTACCCCGTTCCATTAATTTATCATGATCTGACAACGTATGTTATAACAAACACAACACGCAAATAAACCTTTAAGGGAATATATTTCTATCTACGTGAATACGATAACCAGGTAATATTTGTCCTACTAGGGTTTGGAAAACCGATGGCCGTCTATCTCAGCAGGATTTGGTTCTACCCATCAGATTATTTTCCATCCAAACTTAATTTGTGTGATTTAATAAGGTTCAATGTTGTTTATTTACTTATATTAGAGGTGATTACCAATCATGAATCGGATGTACTCATTTTTTTTTAGATACAGATAGAAAGGTAATGGCCTATGACAAAGACAATGGAGCCACTACATTTGACAAAATCAACAAGTGAGGATATCACTTAGTAACAAAATTTTACCTCAGAGAGATTGAACGTTTCGTTTTATCATTAAATACCGTAAAATATGATGAGAGCACGTGTATATACGTACTCTTGTATGTGTGTAGGCTATGTAATGCAATGCATTTAACTTCTTATTCCCGGTTCATACCATCTGAACCGTCTGAGTAAGATTTTAAATTATCTATCTGAATAAGTGTCATTTAATTCATGTATTAAGCAGTTCGTTCATCAAAGTATTTGATAATAACATGCTTGTGGAAAAATTCTACAAGTTAAATGTCGGAAGAAAATATTGTCAGCAAAAATTTAATTTGGCGATAAAAAATACACCCCCCCCCGGGAAAATACGGTGCTATTCTCAGCCCCATTTCGTTCTCATTGCGACCCAAAAGACAAATTACAATTCGATATACAATTAATTTTGAGGAGCATACAAGATAATCACGCTCATTTCAAGACTATTTATTTTGTCGAACATCGACAGCTTTTTCATACATCTATTTTCTGTTGTAGTGAGTTCAATCTTAAACTAGTTCTATTCTGCTGAGTCCTCCCCAAGACTGAACTGGGTTCTGTTCGAACAAATGATGTACATTAAAAGTGTTTAATGTGAATATGAAAGTTTTGCTCGATTCCATTGCTCGTCTGCAGAACATCAAAATAGAGATCGTTAAGGGCATATTAATTGTTTCGAATATCTTTTCTAAAAGGACATTATTCACGAATCTAATCAAAACTGCTGATAAGCTACCATGATTGTACTGTCAACACCTTTATTCCCTCTCCTTATATTATATTTTCATCTTTCAGCTTGTGATATATGCGATGAACACATTGGTGATTATCACCCAAAATGGCATCACTCATGTTTCCATTAACGCTTACGCCACCGGTATTATCAATGGTCACCTATTATGGTTTCTGTTCGTCCCAACGTTGCATAAGTTTAATGAACACACTAAAACTGGTTCATCAAACGTGAATCGTGAACAGAATTAAAACGACTAAACACATGATACTGTGAGATTTACAAATACATCCTTGAGCAGCATTATATCTTTTTTCCCTTCTCAGAGATTTGTGTGGAGATGGACATATCTTTGTTGGTAGCCCATGTTCCGCCAGAAAAAAAATTAAAAACGATTTATTGCTTTTAAACTTCGCCATTTCAATATTTTTCTTGATAGAACCTATGGATACTTCTCTCCAATAATTTTTTTCATCACTTACTTATTCATAGGTTAAAAAATGGGGATTTCCTGGTTGTTCACAACTAAAATTATTTAATACAGAATGCTTTTGCTTTTTCACTCTTTTGATCATTATCTTCTCAGTCTCTTCTTCATTCCTTGAAATCTTTGTTACCCGATCATGCTTCTATTTTCTTGTTCTACAAAAATCGGTTACTTTCATAGGTGAACATCTCCCCAACCCTTAGTAATTCACCCTGGCTTTCCTTTCCACTCTCTATTCATCATCTCAGATTCATTGTCTGACATATCTCCCCTTTCTCTTCCTACCCTCTTCTTAGACTACAGAACCTGTCTCCAACATTATCATTGGAAGCATGATATTGGCACGATGGAGATATGAACCAACTGATGAATACCACTGAAAACTCATGCATTCACTCAATGAAATTTTGGAATACAACATCGATTGATGATTCCTTTGCAATAATTTTTGGAGACGATTTGTGTTTACTCCAAATGAAAGACTAAAGGACATCAATACAGAGCAAATGACTGAAAAAATGTCAGTTCCAGCACAGATATTCTAACCGTTTAGAATACAACCAAAATACTCTTAATGACACAAAAGATCTTTGTTGATATACAAATGATAACTCAAGTATTTATTTTTTCCGCTTTCAAGAAAAAAGGTATACCCAATTTTTTTGTACTAGATTTATCTATGTTTATACTTCCAAAGACAATCTGAACGAGCAAAATTCTGAATATTGAGAAATTGTTCTGGAAATGTTTAGTTAGGCCATCTCCTGAATAAGGATATACAGTCTGAGAAAGGAATTAACTTTTGAAATAGTTACCCAGGCATTAGAAACGACATCAATTATGTGTCACCTCTAAATACATAATGATATATCCCAAGTAGCTGGCTTAAATCATCTTGCAGACAACATTCGTCTCACTGCTTTGTCTTGTTCAAAGCTGAACTCATTAATATCTACTCAATATGTATTTTTTTAACGGATGATCTGCAGGCATTATTTCTCTCCTCTTTTTTTTTAGTTCAGTGATCCATTTAGTTCAATGAACACATATACGAGACATGCAGCATTTTCGTTCAGGCTTGATATTCGAGAATGAAAAGAATGTCTCAACATAAATCCACTTCCAACAACCATCTTCGGGCTCTTGTCACTTTGACTGGAAAGAAGACTACGAATAAGATTCTTTTCATGGTATTTATCAAAATTTCAACCGGGAATACCATAATACAAACACTGGTACCCTAACTAAACAAACTTTGGATTTTCAGGGTCCAAGATCCAAGGAGAAACTTGTTGATGATTCGATAAATACATAGTATAGTTAAACAGTGGTGCGCAAAGTTGAACAAATTAAGTGAGTTTAAAAAGAGATGTATAGTGTTATAACAAAGATTACTGGGACGAGGTGTGAAACAAGAAAAGTCATTTCGGGAAATAATCACCCGTCAACTTTGATCACTTGAAATAAGAACAAATACAAGCAATAAAAACATGGTTGTCTACGTTCCACTGGTCAACGTTGGTTTAAGGTTCAATCATTCCACCTTTTTCTCCTCTCTCATGTAGAATCATTTTTCTTTCCTTCTCTCCATCTCTCAATGAATGAATTATATCACTGGTATTTTATGTTTGCTATAAGAAAGATCAGTCATATAATGTGCAACTTCCTCACACTAATTTTGCGGCATAAATTGAAATTTTATCAACTTTTCAATGTAACAAAAGCACCAAATTTATTAATAGAGACATGGATAGAACGGTATATGCTTCATTGATATATTACCCAATCATGCAAAAAAAAGTGCTGACGTGAAATCAACAATATACCAATCTGTGAAAGTATTTCTTTAATTTGCTTTCATCGATTTTTGCAGAAGCAAATATGATATTGTGGTGTATTCATATAGTACTCGCATGTTTTTTTAAACATTTCTTTTGAGAAGTTAACTCTGACTGATGTTTACCACGTAAGTTGCAAGCGCTAATATATTTTAGGGTGGTGTTATCCTCCTGTTACAGCAGGGCTATGGATACCAAATTCAGCAGTGGTATAGAGCCTTACATATTTCTAATGCCATGGGGCAAAGGAAAATTAAAACAAGATAGCTGGTTATCCTCATGTGTGAAAGTCTCAAAGAGGTATTTGCTTAAGCATTTTAGGCTATATTTTCGGATCTTTTCAACGCTAAGTCAACGTTGGTCTTTGAATTATATTTTTGAGCGGATGGCCTACTGTTTAATTCAAGTAATCCGTTACAATACCATCAAATAGTTTGGTTCACTGGCTCAGTAAGGGTGTGCCATAGAAAATGCTGCTTCATTGAATTACCCTGCCAATGTTCTCGTCAATGTTCATGAACACGGAAGCAGCAAAATCCTCTAACTTCTTACCTCACCAAAAACCTTTCTTCTGCAAAAAAGAACTTCAGATTTTCACTTATATCTGAACAAGAAATGATTAAAATTACATAGATCAGGATTTGTACCAACAGAATTATCGTAAAACAGATCTTGAAAGGCAACCCAGCAAACAAAAGGACTAAAATGCACGGAAAAAAGTACACAATTGAAATGCATATCATGATAATCGAATACGAACACCATTATGTAACGCTTGAATTGAATTCAATCCACTGAAAAATAATTACAATACAGACCACAGTATCACTGAGAAAACTGTTGAATGTTTCATCCAGGGTTAATCTGAATGGGGAGGATGCTAATCATCCAGTTCATGTTATTTTACGTCACCCCCTCCTCAATGACACTTTTACAACCTCACCAAGATCCTTGATGACTAATAATCAACACGTGTATGGTTTAATCACAAAATTCCGTACAAACTGCACACCAACACTCTTATTGTCAATCCATAATGACCCTCTCCTCTTGTTTTTTTCTCACGAAATATTTTCATAACTTCAAACGCCCAGATTCAGGAGATGAAAAAAATATATGAGTAAAGGAACCAATAGAAGAATCAAATTATGTCAATAGAGACGTTGGTAACTGGAATTTTTGCAAATATCTAGCAAATATATTTTGCACACAGTAACATACGTGCTTACACACATACACACCTACACCCCACACATGTATACATACATACATACATACATACATACATACATACATACATACATACATAAAAGAACTGCAAGATGCATACAAGATATTTTATTCAGTTTCCAATCATTTATATGATAACAGTAAATCAATTTCTGAGTTTGACTGAATGGCTGAATTCTTTTGTTTGCATGATAGAAGATAAATCCAAAATCCTTACTAATTATTGTGCACTGTCAGCTGTCAATTACTCTATCTCTGTTTATTATCTTACCAAAGATATTTCTCTGCGTAAAGGTGATATTTGATGTCTTCTAACCAATAATACTGGACTGTTTACAGACAAAATGAGGTTTGCATCGATCTCTCACATGCGGGCTAGTTAATTTGGTAAAGCCTATCAACTTCCTGTCAAATCTTGTACAAGGACAGTCGATGTCAAACAATTGGCCCCCAGGATAGAAATCATTTCTGAGTGTCACTCATCATGCGCGTATATTTTTTAAATGTATGCTGATAAAAATGATTATCACCCCTTAGGACCTCAAAGATGCAGAAGCTGAAATCCTCTCAAAAATGAAAGGATGTGTATCATTCTTTTGACACTGAACTGAAAGCTTGGAGATATAACAACCAGGACACTACTTATAATGACCATATCAAGTGTCAGGTGGATATCGTCATTACGTCCATACCGTTTCTGCTGTATTTGGGAAAAATGGAGAATAAAAAGGCAAAAGCAAGCCAAAAATTTAGGTGATAATTTTCTGATATAGAAATTTTGAGAAACCCTGATCGGTTTTCATGTCATCTGAATGGATTTCAAGATGGCTGCCATCCACGATCCGGTATGGTGTGGTCGTTTAAGGTCCATTGTACGAGTCATTAATCTTCATTTGACTTCATATACAATGGGTGTCTAAAAAGTTCTCTAGGTTGGTGAAAGCTTTGATATGGATTGGAAAAATGAGCCACCGGAACCCGTTCTCCAGGGAAGAGAGTAAGCGGTAGTATGAATATGTGTGGAAGTGTATGCTAGCTGTGTGTTTTTCTCGGAGAAAACACTTATTTTTTGCAAGTTGACTTTGAGTATTCTGGTCCAAGAGTTTTAATTTGTTAACATATCTTTTTGAAAAGAGGGAAAATATCTCCAATTTATTCCACGTTGAAACATCTGCAAATATCGTCATAGATAATGTTTCAACTTTCCAAAAGATGTTGTATTCAGATTTAAAGGTTCTACTACATTTCAAGGTATATTAATCCCTACTGTTAAGTGTATAAACAACTTGCAAATTGGTCAATTACATTTAGATATCATTTTTTGTGTTGTATTCCCTCATAGGGATCAGCTTTAATTAGCAGCCTTTTTTTTTTATTCTGAAGCTGATGTTACCAGATGAATATTTAAAAAGGAACGAAAATGTTGTTATTGTGGTAATGTGAGTTCTTATAATCGGGATGTAGATATCTTTAGCCTTTGAAAAGATGGACGTGTTGAGTAACTGGATGACAGTTCGATCAAATTTAGGACTCACTTCTAGTAATTGCTGTTTTTCCAATTTTTTAGGTTTTTCTATACCAGCTTTGATTAAATAGAAGGGAAAATTCTGCTCCAGTGACGTTTTGCAGTTTTTTATAAAGACAATATAAAATATCTTTTTCTGATAATATTGTTCTCAAGCGCCAGGTTGAGCAAAATGGTATACTGTCCTTTTGGTTTAATTTGAAAGCAATTTTATATGAATTGAATGGTGAATGAATTGTATTCAATTTGTTTGTATATACCAATGCTTTTCTTTTTATTCATAATTAGGACCAATCTTTGTTTTTTTTTTTTGTTTGTTTTTTTGTTTTTGTCAGCAGTAGAAAATAAATGAATGGTTTCCACCATTATCATTCACAAAAAAAAAGTACAGTTCCTCTATTTTATGTATTCGTCAAAACATTTAGAAAATAATCCGTTCGACTGCATTCTGACAATTATCCGATTTTTTAGTGCACCAAAGGCGAAAATAGCTTTCTTTTCATGAATATTTCCTCGCTGAATATGTTGACTATGTTACATAACACATCTTTCACCAATTCCAAATTTGCATTGCAGACAAAAAACAAAAAACAAAAAAAAAAAAACGCGTTTCATGTATCTCCAAGAAAATAATCACCATTTTGAAATCATTGATCAATAGAGACGTTGAAACATCGATTGCTTCAACAGATGTGACAGTGGACGTAGATCAACTGATAGCCTGCAATTTTAACAATTTTGTACTTAACGAAATAATACCAGTTGGGATGAATAGGAATTATTCATCACTTTAAACAATTGAGGATATCATTTTGAATGATGGACAAGTTCAGATGTATAACATCTGATCTTTGATAATCATGCATTTTTAGCAGCCTTGATTAGGTCTAAGTCTCAAAAACGGAGACAGACTTTGGGTAAAGTGGCTTGATGAGGATATAAGCCGTGGATTGTGCTTTAGTTGAGATCATCGCTATACATTGGGGTTCTGATACTAGACACATAAGAGAGTGGCCAGTTTCAGACAGAGTTGAAAAATTCACACTTGATTTGCATTTTGTTTAAACATGCCTCCCCAGGCATATACGATGAGCTTTATTAATCGATTTAAAACTAAGGAATTCCATTCTTTGTTTGACTGCTCTTTCTAACTCCAGTCTGTACGAGTGGATAAATTGGAATCAGACGACTATAACGTCAGAAGCAGCGTTGATTTATCCACGCTTTCCACAACATAAGAGTGGACGACAAGCTGTTCAATGACATTCTATTAATACACATTTATTGAAAACCTTCAAATAAGGACTTTGTAAGGGAAAACGTTTGTGCTCCCCACAACCGTCTTTGGTTTATCCATGGGGTGTTAAAACAAAGAGATGCCGTGTAAGATAATATATTTTTGATCGAATTGAGTATTTGTCTGGCTGAAATTCATTTTGGATATTTTCATGTCTTTCTAATGACATTATAGGGATGCAGTTATTTAGAATGAAATAAATGCTCCAAAGGAAAAAAAATTGCTTTTTGATTCGAAGAAAAAGAAAGTCTGAAATAGCCAATCATCGACTGATTGAGTTACATCGTCTTTGTATGTTTGCTGAAACAGAAAAAAATGATTTGCTTGACTTTTTATTAGCGTCACTTAGTAATGTACCGAATGAAATAGAGAGATTAAAACAAAAGGGGTTATGTTGCAACAAACTTCTATTCCGACTGATTTCATCATTACCAAGAATGTACGATTGAACCTGAATTCAGTAAAAATCACATAACTGATCTAATACATTTCACAATTGTTTTATTAACACGGGATATAGTAAACACAAGAATTTTTACAAAGAATCTGATACACCGATGAAGCTAGACTTGCAATTTACTTTACTCGGAGCAGCAGAAGTTGAATTAATCACAACCAATTTGTAAAGAGTGTCAATGTTGGTTAACTGTAATAAGATTAGTTTGCAAAAATGTCTTGAGAAACCTAGATATAACTCAAAACTAACCTATACACAATTATCAAAATACTTTTTTTCAGCAAATACGACTTTTTTAATATTAACACATTTCTTTAGTTATTTTTTAAATCAATCCCAATCATCATGGTACAATTAGAATAATGATCAAATATTTGCAAAAAATTGACAAACAAAGATCATGTTTCATCGCATCAGATTTATCCCTTTGTACTTATCTTCACCAAGCAATGTAAACACTACTGCAATAGTTTGTCTCTGTAGACATTCCTGCTTTGTTTTTTCTTCACATTAAAGTTGTCAACAGATACATAATCACGTATACACATACACACACACACACACACACACACACACACACATATATATATATACATATACATAAACATATATATATATATATATATATATTTCATATATATATATATAAGCATATATATATGTATATAAACATATACATATTTATATATATATATATATATATTCGATTCAATAATATAACAAACATTTACAATATAATGATAGTTTACTTTGTAGGGTGCAAGATAAATTGTAAATGTTGTAAAATAAATTCTAATCCTTCTATACCTTGTGGTGCACAGTCTGGTGGTATTTATTATTTGCTATCAAGCCAACCATTCGTTTTAATCATATCATATCATAAATTCAACTGTTTTGATCAGGTTTTAGTTCAGCATATCTATTCTTATACATTTTGATGATTTGGTTGAAGAATGATTCGTAAAAAAATGTGAGTAAATGACATGTTCCATTAGTTGAAATGACAAATATTGAATCTGGCTTATCAAAACATGTTATTTTGGGGGATTGGGGGAAAATCGCTTTATGTAATAGAACCTGGAATACATCATATCCACTCCAGTTTAGTAATATTCAATTCCTTTTAAAAAGTAATGCTCAACCTCTCCTTTTTCTGGCCCTGTCTTCGGGATCAAGGTGTAGTATCGGTTCCACGGCATTGCCTGAGGCGCAGTTACTGACACTTGCCCGTCGAATGGGCTGGAGATTGTGCGTAGGTTGGCATCAAAGACCGAGTGCGCCGGTGCAAGATTTGGCCAATGAGTTTACACTGAGGCTGCCCTTGCTAAGCGCATTGGGAGGCCTTTGAACTCGTCCTAAGGCTCTCTCCTTATTACTCAGCCCAGCAGCGGGGTCTCAGTTTCCCCGGGGCAGTACTGGTCCATTGCACTTAAAGGAGCAGGTTCCCTGGTGGATGCTTTCGCGATGACGTTGTCTAGCCATTACGATGAGCTTTTCAACGGTAACTGCGTTGGCTGGAGCCATTTTTGGAAGGGTTGTTCCTATTTCTTCCAACGTTAAGCCCGACCTTGTGTCACATATTGCTGCAGTGGGACAGTGATTAAATAAAAAGATGATCCTGTTAAAAGTAAACCTTACTCGTAAAGAAAATATGTCACTGCTTTCTCGGGAACATATGTCTTCATGGTGAATTTGACTGCACATTTTTAACGGAATGGATGTTCACAACCATAGTCATTGAATATAAGTTGAGTAACAATTGCCCTTCTCAGATCATTCAAGATTACTTTTAGCTTAGTACACAAGGACGGACTAACGAAATGGGTACCTTTAAAAGGAGCATAAACAAACCGAGCATTACAAAATAAAATCTTAACTATCGTGAGAAGTATGATGTATAAAAATATGTTCGACAATGCAAACAATCGGGGCAGGATTCACACCTGCAACCGATGGGGGACCCACTAAAAGGCAACATAAATCGACAAAAATAATATCCTGATATCATACACTGAATATATCATTTTGCTTTGACAGTGTAAATAGAATGAACAATAGAAGAACATGTGGATGTTGCAGGAATTGAAACTGCAATCTTTAGCTTGGACGCGTTCTTGGCCTTGCTATCTAGCCAAACAGCCACCAGTAACAAGAACAAAATTGAAAATAAAAACAAAACAAAGAAAAAGTGTTCAAATCTTCAATTGTCTGAAAAAAAGGGAAATTCGAATCTCCACCAGACTTTAATCCTGTATATCATGAGCCTAGTGCAAATATCTCCGTCACGAAAGCGACATACCGAAGAAAACAAAACAAGCTCATTTTAATTACGTAAACAGAATACATAGGTTTCTATACACACGATGCAAACACTTCCTTTGAGGATATGTCTCACATTCTTGACGTGATGAAAAACACCTGTTCCTTTGGCAAAAGAAATGACAGGTCTCCCTTGGAGGGCAATCAAAGAAGACAACAAGAACTGCAATGATTTTATTCGGGTGATATCAAGCAAACGTGATGTTGATGATAGTACTTGAATAATCATTCTGGGATTATCATTATTGAATACCCTCTGCAAAAGGTTAAAAGATTATGACCGTTGTTACGCTGGGAACATGAAACAAAATCTTTGACCAAGGGATCTACTTCTTCTATTCATGTTGGTACATTTTTCTTCTAAGTAACAATAACAAGCAAGAGAATTTCGAGATATGTTCAATTTATATTCTCATGAATATATAAGTATTGGTATAATTGATTACTATATCGATAATTTTATTGTTATGAACATCCTAAAACAATTTAAAAGAATCACAAACTGCTGTCAACTGTGTTACAGTGCTGATCACTGAATAACTCCAGACGATTTTAATTTTCCATTCATGATATCATACTGATAATACACACTACCACACACTACCACACACACACACACACACACATATATATATATGTATATATATATATATATATATATATATATATAGAGAGAGAGAGAGAGATGGGGTGAGAGAGAAAGCGAGAGAGGGAGAGAGGGGGAGAGACACTTGGAAACCAGATATATAAATAATGACATTTCACTCAATTTTCCAAAAATATATGTTACTCGAACATCATCATATTTTTACTACTTTCTAGCTTTACACAGGATCGTATGTCATGATTCTGTGTGTTGAATCTTCTAAGTAATGTTTAATTTTTTGCTTCACGCTTTTCCATGTGTATCAGTGAATGAATTCTTTGTTTTGTATTTTATCCACTGACATTTCAAGTGCAAGACTTTGTTTTGGAGTTTCTTTCCATCTTCATCAACTGATGGTCAATCCTTACCAACCCCTGACCCTACCAAAGTATGACATGCATATGCTTGGATGGAGTGAATGTAACCGTTTTCATTTCAGCCAACAAATGTCTTCATATGATTTCCCTACCTTGTTTCCATTTGAGTTCTTGTTACCGTTCAGATGTGTGCGTTCCTTAAGTGATTTCAACTTTTCAGTATTCCTGATTTATTTATTTTCAAGCCCAAAAAGCAGTTGTTAACAAAACAGAAAAAAAAAACATTTGTTCCCCGGATCAAAAAAGTTACAAAACTTGTTCAGCAGTTTTGAACAAGACTGATTGCTTCCACAACGAAGTTGAAAAGCTATATATTCACATGTGTCTGTTTGACGAAACTGTAACACCAATGTTCTCTACAAGTTTTGATAAAGTGTTGTTGGAGACTAGTCGATCAGATTTGATGATTAGATTGAATTTCAAATTGAGCCAAAGTTGTTCTAAAAATTGTATTCCATGTATAGTGACAAGGATTTGAGATATCAAGAGGACACTCGCACAGTCTCCTACCTTGAAACCAAGTTGCTTCCTTTGCATCTGAGCTATATAAAATCGGGTATATTTCCAGTTTTAATTAACTGCATGATATTAGTATGTGTTTTCTATGCGTTCTACTGTATAATTGATATTACAGAGGATGACAGGCATTATTTTGAATCCAAGGGAAAATATTGTTTCAGTGATAGTCGAGAGCGATCAGAAAAGTTGTCTAGGCTCTTTGGATCAAATTATTGGAACATTGAAAGTCGATTCCATCGAAAAAGTTCTGCGCCAAAAGTCTCCATGAAAAAACAATGTCTTTTTACTTCTGTGATCACCTGGCCACCATTTTCCCTTTATCTTCCACGAGAAATACTATTAAGAATGTATATGACAGAAAATACTCGAAAAAAAGTCTTCTACCTCCGATCGCAGATATGAACAGATAATGAATGATGTACACAAGAGTAATATAAAAGTAACAAGAGTAATATAATATCATCGTAACATGCCAGAGTATATCATAAGGGTGTCGTGGGATGTATACATTTCAACACTAGGTAGGAATAACATTATTTCCTCATGAAATGTTTCTGTTTCACGTATTTGCCTTTGAATGCTGAAATAAGCAAAGATAAAACTTAATATCTAACAGACCATCAGTGATTCTCACACCCGCCCACTCTTCTAAGAAAGGGCAAAAACAAAACAGGGTGAAAGCCATTCAATTTACTGGAAGCCTAACAATTGTTTTCCCTCACAGAGAATATTATCATAAATGCCCTCGTTTATTTCAAGTCTAATACTAGTTTAAAATAATTGTTTAACGGACATAATCGATGATTTTACTGCATTGTAATTTTGACTTATACTTTCTTTCAACATAATTGTTTCGTTTTCCCATCGCAACATCATACTGGCCATTAATCTACGACGATGGGTAAACAACATGAATCAAAAAGAAAAGAAAAATTCTAAGTGAAGGGGCAGAGACGAGTAGATACATGAGTGTGTATAATCGTAATCAGCATTTGAACAGCAACTACTGAAACAACTGATAAATATGTAACTATCTCCTCCAAGAGGCACACATCCGTTTTCCAGTGTCTTTTCATTCCGATTGATAACTGTCATATATGAAATGATTAACCGTCTACTTTTGCATGATTGATTTTTCTTCGACAACGTCTAGTGAATAAGGAAATTATGAATGACGTCAGTTGTCAGGATTGATAACAGATGTATTAAAAAAAAGTCAGCAAATCATTTATTTGAAAAAAGGTTTATGATTTAGTATTAATCTTGAAATTGACTCTTAGTGACTGAAAATATACAGTGAAGATGGCTAGGCATCCAGATCAAAGCGATATCCATTTTAGTATCGTTGTATTAGACTGAAGAAATCTGGTATATTTCAGGATCTCTCCTACTCAAATCGAGTCATATCTACTCAAGCCAGGTGAGTTAAAGAGATTTAACCTTTGGCATACTGCATAAAGATTTTAGAACAATAAGTAACTCGAGGAAAACACGAATGAGCTTAGCTGAGATTACTACCCTTGTCCATGGTGCCCTTTCCAGGGCTGTGTATCAGCATCATCTGCGCCTTTGCAAACCCTTTAATCAAAGTTTCCCTTTCACCGTTTTCAATGTTTATTCCAGTGGCTCAATCATAGAAACAGTAATCGGAAAAGGTATATCTACGCTGGGTTAGCTAAGCGTTGAACGTGGTAGGATAACTTCTAGTAGAGACCCCCCAGCTGTTTGGCACAACAGAGTAGCGCCAGAGAGGATAAATGAAGTTTTTTACAAACATTTTGGGGGATTTACCAACATACAAATGTGACTTCTCCTCCTTATAAAAACCTGAAAAACAGGTGACTTTTTTGCGCGAAACTTTTTTCAATCTGTAACTGACTTGACGCCTCGTTAATCACATTTTGGGAAGCCAAAACATTATTTGGGACATCATTAAGGATAGTTGAGAGAATATGTCCTCATAACATGGATAGGACTTTCCTTTTTTTCCTTACCAGATCTTCAAATATGTAGTATAGCTTGATAAGTGACTGTTGGATGGAAAATCCTTGGAATATACGATGGGGTTTTCACGTATCTTTTCTTTTTTCGCTTTTCAGGTGAACAACACAATTTCTTATCCGATCTCGAAAACTTATACACTTATAGAAACACACAGTCTCGCACATGCACATGCATACACACAAACACACACACACACACAAACACACACACACACACACACACACACATATATATATATATATATATATATATATATATATATATACATATACATATACTCAAAAATCCATGGCTCCATAAATATCTTTGTGTTTTATACATTCTACTACATCTTATATACGTGTGTGTGTGTGTGTGTGTGTGTGCGTGTGTGTGTGTGCGGGCATTTGTTGAGAGTTTATTTCAGAGAGAACTCAATCCATTCAACATTAAGTTGAGTTTAATTAGAGCTTGAAATATGATGAAGTAAAGGATCCATAACGCATATACGTCCGTGTTTCTGTCCCCTATGGGCCTCTCCAGGCAAATGATACAATTTATCTTAGACCCTTAATTAGAACAGTTCCATTTTTCGTGGAGGATGGTCTTTTTCCCCTATGAATTAAGTACCATTTTCTCATTCTGTTCATGTATTTTTCTTTATATCCTTTTTCTCCTTTTCTATGTTCAGTTGTTGGTCAATATTTGTTTTGTGTGTCTGTCTTGCATAATTTCTGTTATTTTACTCTTTGTTAGTTATGAATTATAAATTAACAAGGGATAGTGCAGGGACTTTTTTTTTTATCTATATTGATTTTCGCGATATCTTTCCTCCCTGAGACATCCCCATCAACCTAGCAGTGAACGATACGTCCAACCTGGGTACATTTTCTGATGTCACTGTCTATGTTCAACGAATGAATCTACTGATTCATATTTTATGATGGAGAACGGCGACAACTACCAAAAATAAACGCGGCCAATCTCTTTGACATTTCACCTTGGATGTGAGGGCATAAATTCATACCTTTCCTCGTAGTATTAGTGCTAAATGAACGAAGTCTGCCTTATCCATTGTTTGAACACGGCTCGCTGAGTTCATTTCTCCACACTGTTACCCTCTCTGCAATCTTTTGTCACATGTAAATTACTTGCGTGTAAAAAAATTTACTTACATACCAGGCTGAAACAAATTCGTCTTTCTGTGATATGTATCTATTTGGCTTTGAAATGAAAGTACATGCACTTTATCAATTACATTGAGAGTGACCTGTATTCAGGTTAAAATAGTATGTTTCTGAATTCCTTGAAATACGAGAAAGGAATGTGGCATTCTTTTTTGTTTTCAATTTTCCCATCAAATCACACGTTGGGTGGACATATTTTGTTTTTCCCTAAAAAGTTTTTTTCTTACATAAAATCTTATCATAACACGTGATTGTTAGTTTTCAAGCCATTAACCTACATCTAGCCACAGAAAAAGTATTTTTGAAAATCTGTATTTTGTTTTTCAAACTACCTCCAAACCATCGACGTTGCATATATATGACTATCCTGTGCGATATTATGTTTGTTTCCCTATAAGAACGTTACAAATTTTAGTGATAAGGCTTCTCTTACACTCGCCATAATGCTGTCGTAGCTCAATCGATATAAACTGCTATCACAGTGAAGCAAAATGGACTTAATTCAATTCTATATTTTTGTCTAATTTAGCTGCCGTATTCAAATACTTGCATGTATATTTTTACTTACTCAATTAAAGATGATACAACAACAAAACGACTACCCAAAAGATGGGTAGAATGAGAGAAGCAGAATAAAAAATGCAAAAAGATAAACGGTGGGATACAAAAAAAAATCTTTATCGAAGAACAGCTGTATTTTGTCGTTTCAGGAAGACCAGGAAGGACAAATTGATTTCTTACAAAAATATCTAAGCAAATGACACGGTCGAATACAGTGCGTAATTGTTTCGGGCAATTTGGATGAATTTCTGCAGATACAGCAGCAATTTTCATTTCCACCTCATTCATGCCGTAACGAAGCAACTGGTACGACATTGTTTTTTGATCATATTAATTCATATCAAAATCTGAAAACTGTTTTTGTGTCATTGTACATTCAATTTTATCTCTTAATTGTTTTTTTCATAATCTTCTCAATTATGATGTATTTCCACACGAACTATCAGTGCTATCTCCCTTTTATTCCCGTTGTTTTGAATTCAATTATAAGCCATAAGCAAACACGTCCCTTTGTCTATTCCAAACTATATTTGGTTGAACATTGTCTCCTGAATAGTTATGGAAGTGAGGTAAAGTCCTTTTTTTCTTTTGTTATCGGTTATTTGTCCTTTTTTTTATCCGAAGTTATGTTCTGCAGCCATCTTCCAAGTGTACAAAGTGGTGTTTGGACTGTAAAACATGTACTTATAAGTTAATGTAATAAAGGGTTGGTGTGCTACACCGGTCAAATATCTTCTTCAGCCAGCTGTCGAGCAATTAACTTTGAGAATCACTGAAATGATGGAAGAAACTGCCACAGAAACATGTTTCATTCACTAATAGAATAAGCAAAAAATATCGATAAATCTCGTCAACATTGTCTGCTTATCTTACAAATGTATTCATTGCCCACATTCTGTCAAGTTCATTCTCATGAAATGTCGTTTCCTTAATAGATCATTCTTGAACAGAAATGACGAAAATATCTAGTAAATAAACGTAAGACATATATGAACTTTCCAAATTAGGTTACAATATCTTAACACTATTTCAAAGTTAAAGTAGACTCTAAGTAATTACTTGTATTGAAAACTGCTGAACTTCTTGAGACGATATTTTGAGCATTAGCTTGGACTTGCCATCAGGCCATCCAACCCTGCATTATGTTCCCAAATTGATTTAGTGCATTATTTCTCTTGATCATTTGAGTCCACTCGATATAAGCAAACAGATTGAATAACCTCAGGGACTAAAATATCAATGTTTTAAATTGTTGATAACAGATAACAAATCAGAGAATAAGCATATTTCTTTACCGTTGCTCCTGCTATTTTCAGAATATAAATTCATGAACAGTGATGTTGGAGGTTCAGACTTCAGTATACCTGAAAATAAAAGTTCATTTCTTGATGAAAAATACTTATCAGATATGAAATGTTACTGAAAATAGCAGTTCTATTTCAATTTCTCTGAGACTATACAACAATCAATAAATCAAGGTTTAGAGGAGTCTGAGACTGACAAAACCAGGTGTTCCATTTAAATCAGGACTAAAAGGTCTTAATCTGGCGATCATGATTAATAATTTACTATGATTTATATAGAAGTATGCAAAATAGTTGCTATCAAGATAAACGTCATGATTTTTTAAACTGCTTTGAATATATATATATATATATATATATGTATATATATATATATGTATATATATATATGTATATATATATATATATATATACATATATATAGATATATAGATATAGATATATTTTTTTCAAATCAAATACTAATTGATCCATATCCAATGTTATAACACAGTGCCTCCTCATTTTGTTTTTTTTTTTCAATGTAAAGATGAGCACTGCTTCCCTTAATTTTATTTGCTCTTAGCGTAATGGATACAATCAAAATTTTAAATCATGGAAAACAGAAACTTGTTCGACCTATTCAATAGGGTATTCCTTTTTTTCATTTCTGAAATTATATCATTGCTTACTGTTAAATGACCCTAAACACACTGGTTCTCATGACACAACCAAAGCTTAGCCATGTAGATCCAGGGTATTGCTGGATTGATGATGGTGTAGGGATATAAGATGTTGTAAGCAACCAAAGTCCAATACCTGGCAAAGCCACTCGAAAACACTGCCTACGTCGATAACATTTACGGTTTAAAGACATGAACTTCAAATCCACATTTTGTTTTGTATCTGCATGATGGCTAAATCCTACATAGTCTCAATTTTTGAGCATGAATTCAAAATGATTGCTCAATTCTTTATAGAAAATCGTAAATGTTCCTGAATGGAAGAATAGGGAGCCTTGTTAAATCTGGTTTCCTGTTTGGAATATATTATTTTGCCAAAATCAGGTATTGACATAGTTTTTGCTTTTGTTGGTTCATGATTGTTTGAATACTAGAATCTGTTTGAATGTTATAATTCAATCACTGTCTGGACTATGTTATCTAGGTGCAACTTTAAAAAACATCCTGCATGACAGCTAATCAGGTACTGTTAACCTCTGAAATATGAAAGAAACAGGAAATATACAAAAGGATCGTTTTCATTATATCAAAGGTGTGATGACGTAAGATCAACTGCTGAACTGGTTTCGATTTTTGGGTGGTGCTGTTCATTACTAAATATAAACGCCCTCTGGCTTAACATAGATCAACCTCTTTTCCTGCCAATAGATGGTTATCAGGACAGTTGTACACTTCAAACCAACTAATAAAATGTTTGTCAGACGGAACACTTACGGCTTGGGAGTCGAAATAGTTCGCACTATGCAGGGAAAACATCATGTAAAATGCACTTATTACTGAAACTGCAGTTGGGTAATTCACCATCATCCAAGAAAGTGTTTAAAGGAATAAATAGTCATACTAAAGACACCTTCATTGTACTGATGGATACAAAAAAGCATCCCGTTCTATTTTTTTATCTCTCCTAAGAATAAAGGTTGACTGACAATGGACTCGATACTGACAATGGACTCGATTCTGAAAATGGGCAAGTTTTATCGATTTGATTGCGATTTAATCGGTAGTGATATCGATCTGCTGTGCTAAAGAAAGAAAAGTTTTCCTCATTTCTGTGGAAGAAGAACGAAATATGTTCCTAAGATTCCATCTAGGAAACATCTATATTGATTTTACAGGTACTTTCATGCATATATTCATGGTTAATAATTGTGCTCAACCCGTATTAAACAACGTCAAACCTGGTCAATATTTAAATGGGAGACAGTTTTGAAATACCTGACGTTGTAGGTGAGACAAAGGAATTGATGAAATTGTAAAATCCTCATCGTGTGTTGATCACCATTTAATTCCATAGATATTGGATTATCTGTACGACATTTTTCAATGTACCTAGTGCATATATATATTAAGATAGAAGTGGTTAGTTATTTAAACAAGTATTAAATGTCTTAAGCATGGATCAACACTTCACTCTTTATTTTTTTTATATAGGTGGACGCAACCATTACAATCGGCAAATGATGCCGATCACGATCTGCCTGAAGTGTTCACGTCTTTGCCTGACACAATTATCAAATATAAAACATCACATTCATTTCTTTCCACGTCTGAATATTTCAGAAAGTTCTACAAAACTCATAGGGATGTAGTAAATTGAATAAAATCTGTTTGATCAAATTCATTCCATGACTCACAGCAAGAAAAGAAAATATTGTTTTTATTACATTTCCATTCTAGGTACATATTCTAATCATTAATTTCTTGGAGATGCTAGATGGAACGAATGTAATTATCACTTATTGGGGAAAAATATACTAAATAGATATGCATAAGAAACCGAGGTCATTCGTGAATATATATATATATATATATCAAGGGGCAGTGAAATGCGACATGCATTATTCCACTGCATTTCAGGAAAAATAATGAACTGACGTTAATGCAGTATCTAGATCAAGTCCAGAGAATCTGACTTTAGTCGGTGATCATGTCTAATTTAGCAGCTGAATAGTTTTAACATATTAATATTTCTGTAGTCTAGCGACATAAATATGAACAATGTCAGATGGCATGAAAAAAAACGCTAGTAACCCGGTTCAAAAAAAAAAAACAAACCTGTTTTGTACCTTATTAAACTCAGTTTGACGAAGTAAACCTAGTATCAACTTTCGAGTTTAGTAGAAATCAAGATATCGGAAGAGAATCAAATCTTGAAAGATATGTTAAACACACATCCAATTAGGATTGGTCCTTTTGCTAGCCAGCTATTTCTTTTTCAAAGTCGATAAAAACAGTAAGTACATAAAAAGTGTCAACCGAGAACTGATTCCTTACTCACAATGTCATGGTTGATTCACTACTTTAATTTTATATCATTTTCGGATCAAACATCTACAACAGCGGTGTTTGGTTATTATCCCTTATATACTTATATCTGGTTAAAAGTAATGAACAAAAGCACAGTTGCTTTTATCCTGTTATGAGTGCACATAATGTCAGGTTACGGGTGAGACTGAAACAAACAAAATTAGTCTTCAAATTGCAAGTTTTCTGTTGAGCATGTCCAACCTTTGAGAATGAGAAATCAAATTAGTTTTAGAGAAAAAGTTCTAAAACCAATGAATCATTCCGATAGTAGAGCTAAAGCTCGTAACTTAAACAATAAAAATTGACCATCAAAGTGAAAACGATACAACAGGCTCTTGAGATGATCTGGCTCAACATCAAAGCATAATAAAGAGTTAGGAATCTCATGGAATCCATTAGAAACCTCAAACGATGACGGGATTGGCCATCACTACTTACAATATGGTTCCCCAGTGATCATATGCAAAACTATGACCAAAAAAATATGAGATGTGTAGAAAAAATGGAAGAGTTCAAAAAGATAGACGCTCTGCAGCGCCTATGACAGTGAGGTCTAGCGGAAGACTGAGGCAAAATGATTATATCCTGGCCTAACAAGTTGTCCCTCTTTTGAGTAGCCTCGTGTGGGATAAAATGTCATTGGATTTTGAGTATCTTGTTATGTAAGACCCTTAATAATTGGGAAAAAGTAATTCGAAAGGAATGGGAAAATTGTGTAATTAGTATGGAAATCATAGGAAGAGTCTATGTACAATGACAGATGCTGCAGGTTGACGACAACAATAATGGAAGTTATGTGTTCAGAGTTGCAGTAACTCTATATGCGTATGAAGACGTTATCTTTGGCATCCATCTCTTTTGCAGCCTGATTCAACTTTGAACTGAAAAACTCGAGGCCACCGTCCTGCTTTGCTTGATACCGTTTTCTCTCAGGGAAAAAGTATGGATGGATTGCTACAGCACCTTACAGAAGATATATCAATTAAAATAAGAAACTATTATGTATTTCTTATCGATTTATATCATTTTTTTTTCATGAATATCCATTGTGGTTGATACTTGTATGAAATGTTCCGACGGTAAATATGCTTTTTCATGTGGGAATGAATCTGTTTATTATAATCAAGGTATTTCAAATTGAACAATTTTGTTATCAAAACCTGTCGTCCAAAAGAATTAAATTATGTTGAATTGAAATTCATATTAGTTTCATAATATCTTTTTATCATTAAGAATGATTCATAACAGTGATTGCCAAAAAAAAAAACACACAAAAAAACATGAATTTATGATAATGGCTATATATGAATAACATTCAATATATATATATATATATATATATATATATATATATATATATATATATATATATATATATATATATATATATATGTATATATATATATATACATATATATATATATATGTATATATATATACATATATATATATGTATATATATATACATATATATATATATATATATATATATATATATATATATATATATATATATATATATATATATATTTATATATAAAAGAATGCATCATTTAGGCTGATTGAATATTATAAGATAAAACGCTCCTGTGAGGAAGATCGTTGATCGGTAAGTATGTACACAGAGTAATTTGCGTTATTCTGACTGTAAATATTCTCTTTATTATATTCAATCATAGTGACCAACTAAGAACTGTTTGATTGAAATATTGACAAAGATTTTGTGGAAAAGATGATACGTTACACTTATCCAATATTCATTAAATATTTTAATCGTTGTTAGAGGTGCACTGAGAGTTATTTCACTTTACCTGATTCCTAATCTCTCCCTTATATGATTTTTGAATTCTCAAAGACTCTGCCGTTTGAAAACATTCTGGTTCAATAAAACAGATCAAGTATATCTGCTTCTGGCAATCGATAAAAGCAAAAGTGATTGTCAATGCACAAAGAAAATGACGTTTTCAACGGATGGAGTCAACGTGTCATTGTTATGGTTGTATTCTTCTTGTTGGAGTCGACAATCAGAGAAAACTGATGTCATTTAAGAAGCTAAATTTCCTGGCAGTTGGGTGTCTTTTCTAAGGAATTGTTACAACTTAATTTCCCTTCATTCTAAATAATCGAGTTCGTGACGTATTTAGTTGAACGTTTTAACTATTGGAACCCAAATGAAATTCGGATATTTAAGCGATGCTCCTCACCAGTAAGTTTAGCGAATAATAATTCATTCCTTTCCTCATTCACTATTCGATCTAGTACCTTAACATATCTAAAATGTTCAGCCTTCATTACCCAGGCTCCACACATCACGTTTTTCTATCTTATGGAATTCTATTGGGGACGAAGAGATGGACGCATACATTTACAGAGCACTATCGATAAATGGATACAACAGTCAATGCTGTTGATTGAACACGGTTTACTGAGTCGATTCTCTGTTTTGTTGACAGCAAAACCACTCTGAACCACAATATTGTCCTTTTATAGTTGGATTTTGATACGCACTCATACGTTCATATGTTTATTTCTCACAAAAAAGGGAGAAACAGAAAAACAGCTAACGCTTGGGGTAAATAGTAATTATCAGGTATGAAAGTTTTACTGGGTAACACAGAATGTATGCCATAGTTTAACTCCGAGTGGCTCGGCAAACATTTTGGATGACCTTGATAGAAAGGGTACGATAGAGTTAAAAGGGAAAAGAAGAATAAATCCCATCCATCAATATAAAGTGTTGAATACATTTCAATCTTTTGGCTGGTTAGTCACTTCTTTTTTTGTCAATAATAATCAACCCACTTTCACCTACAGGATAGCTGCAGGTTGCAGAATAGAAAGCAAGGGAAAAGGAAGTAAGGTCAAAGCGGACTAATTACTGATATGTCAAGTGGATGGTCCATAACCAACAACATGAAGAAAGGACCAAGCGTAATGGAATGAGATATGACATAATCTAATTGTTGTATCTGTCGTTTTGAAGGTTTGGGGAAGACTATGTTATATAACGAAATGAAAGAACACTTTTCCTGCAGATACCAACTGTTGGTTCCCTTCCATGCACATAATTCCGTCCTACAATTTTCGTTAATCCCCCAGTCTATCATCCCGAGTTGGACAAGATGTCATCCAGAAAAGCACTTATGGAATTTCGGGGAGATGCCCCCAACGAGACTCGTATGAGCATCAACATGTGCGACCGTTTATTATAAATTGTCTAATAATAGATTTACTGCTTTTTCAATTTTCCTGCCGTAAATCATTTCAATTCCTACAATCACTTGATGGAAAAAAAAGAGATTTAATCGAATTAAATCATGCAAATTGTCAGCATTTCCCTGCACGTGACGATTTAGAAGTCATATATAAGATTAGCAGTTTGCTTGATACTTGACTAATATGAATTTTTACAGATATTTTACTCAGAGAAGTCTTAGTTTTTTTTGCCTATGCAGTTACTTTGAATGAGTTGTGAGAATCATAGCAGATATCAATTTGGAGAAATTTGGCCGAGTTCCTGACCAGGCTCAGTAGAAAATATTTTCAGAAATTAAGGTTTTAGAGCTATTGGGAAAGATTTCGTAGTCAGGTCTTCTCTTATTTCCAAAAATGTTCCTTCAAATTATATATATTGTTACAGCAATGAATTGACGTGATATTATCTGCTGAGTTAAGCTAATACAACATAAGATCGGTAATTTTAGTCGCATAGTGCAGATCTAATGCAATTCAATGGTAATAGAGAATGGGACTGGCTTCAACGCAAATACTATCTAAAATGATACAAAATGTGTACTAGGATGAGCTGAGTACGGCAATCTGGTCACCATAGTTACGCACTTTAATTGTGAGTGCTACAGAAATATAAAATGTCAGTTCAAATGAAACTTGGTTTCGTCGGGGAATAATTCATGTACAAGATTCCAGGGATGAAATGTTTTTTTGCTTACTATACTCCAAGATTCCAATATCATTAAGCATTAATTGAATCTGATGTACAGATATATTTATCCTTCAAAACTTTCATCGTGGAACTTACAACAGTTCAACCTGCTCTCGAAATCGCGTAATCAAAGGCAAAATCTTTAGAGGTCTTGTAGAGTATATGATGAGGGAATCATATAGCAAATACATGGAGGACAATCAAGTTATCATGTGGGTATAACTAAGAAAATCAAGCCTTTCAAAAAATGATACAATCATGTGATCTTTTTTCTCCATTAGCCCTCTACTCAACACGCTATGTATCAGACGGAAAAAAAATATCATTTTGCTCTAATTTCTCTTTATTTTTTTTTTTATTTTTTTATCGCCACATCAGTTTCAAAATAATTTAATATATTTTTTGGTTGGGGATTAAACTTTGTTTTGAAGGTCTGCTTTTTCATGATTAGGGATTCAAAAATAATCTGGACTCTATAACTTGATCTGAGCCAATTTTAGAAGCAAACATCTGAAATGCTGATCTTCCATCATAATGATCCTCTTCGTTTTTTTTTTCATAATTGCCAAACGGAAACATTCAGAGATCTGAGTGTCAAAGATAATTTCCGGAATTATAAATTGTTTGATGACTAAGAATCAAACATAAAATATAAAATTAATGTACAATGCCTTCTGTCTTTAAAGTTTCATCCGTCATCAGCATCAGATGCATACGATCTCAACTGCCATAAAGTTTGAAGATTATTTTGGCTGTGCTGATTGTTTGTTTCGAAATAAATGTAAACTCAACATTCGACGAACTTATACATTGGGGACAGAATACTCTGTCAGGCTACTTTCATTTCAAACAATTTTAATCGTGGTTCTTAGTCCATTATTTTAACAATATCGCAGGTTTATCGAATTGAATAATTGATAACTGAATTAAGACTTAGAAAACCAAATAAAGTATCGATAATTTTAAAGAATTTTTCATTTCAACAGAAACTCAGATATTCGATAATAAGCTTATATAGAATTTGGTGGGTAGCAACACATGCCTGTATATTACAGTCCGTCCGAACTGCACGAAAAATTTACTGAAAAATATCTCATCTGGAATTATACTCACAAGACCAGTGTGCAACATAATATTCTAACCATATTCAATTGAAGATGATGCACTGTCGAACTAAAAAAAGCATCCGACGAAAAATATTCCTCTGCCTTGATTTCATATTTATCCTCATTATAATTAATTTCAGTCATTCTTACTTTATATTCGAGTTGTATCAAGGTTTTCACGTTTGAATCAAGTGAGATCAAGTTCTTTCAATTGTTTAACACTCTCTCCAGTATTCTATTCATTTTTCTTAGTGCCGCTGTATGGAATGTTTCAAATCTTCCTTAGATTACTGATTCTGTCAACCACATCTGAAGCCTCCTCACAAATGCCCCCAGCATTTGAATAACAATTATTTTCACTGCCAACATCATATACTATGAATTCTCAGCACCGTCTCTGGTTTCAGATACTTATGTAGTTTATACTTTTCTTCGAAAACTATTATGTAGTCTGTTGGAACTGTTAAATCCACTTTTTGACACGTTATTCTCCAACAACTCCATCTGCCGTAGGTTTGGTAATCCATTTAAATTACAAATTCACAGACACCACCTTGTTTTTCATTCTCTGAGAGAAATCCTGACTTGTGCGTATACCGTTAAAATCATAGTTGTTTGTACAGTTCTGAATTATGCTGATATTTAATGGATTCACTCATGTAGTTGATTATCTGGTCTTTAATTTTACAATGTTTACTACTATCATATTTCTTGCATCACGTTTTGATATTTATATAGAGCAACCTATTGAAAGGAAAAAACGGGAATACACCATTGACAAGGTTATTTATGAGGTGCCCTTTCTCTTTGTTTAAAATAGACGACGGATTTTTTTCTCAGTATTATCGATTAACTCCGATACATACACGCACACAAACACACGCACACACACGTACACACTAACACACACACACACATATATACATGTATATATACATGCATATATATATATATGTGTGTGTGTATATATATATATTCATATATACCCACATGTGTGAGTATATATATATGTATACATATATATGTGTGTGTGTGCGTGTGTGTGTCTGTTGTGTGTCTGCATACACTTGTGTTTGCTGTATGCGCACATATGTGTGTCAGTGAATATATATATATATATGTGTGTGTGTATGTGTGTGCGTGTGCGTTTTTGTATCTGCATATTTGTGTTGCACAAGTGTGTGTGTCAGTAAGTATAATGTATTATATTATAAAACAATAGGATATAATATATATGTGTGTGTGTGTGCTTGTGTGTGTGTGTGTGTGTGTGTGTGTGTGTGTGTGTGTGTGTGTGTGTGTGTGTGTGTATTGAATCATGATGCAAATATTTAGTTTTTGCCCCGAAGCCTATCGCTGAAGTTTGATCGCTGTTAAATATCCAATTTTATGGTTATATTCATTACGAGATTAATTGCTTTTCGGTAACTCCGTACTTAGGACAATACACCAACCAATACCGAAATAACCATCAGATATATTCCATTGGAAAGACGTTTGAACGACATTTTTCAAGTCAATATAGAGATTTACCCCTAGGGATCAGTAATAATTGATTAGAAATTTTCCTTCGGGGAAAATGCTGACACTGAACAAACAGACGAACAAACAAAAAATAGACCAAATCATCATTTGCTATGATGTAAGTAACATAGTATGACAATTTATCCTCATTTTATAATGATGAAATTGTTGGCTCCAACTTCTGCATCCACGTTTGTTATAAAAGAAAAAAATAGAAAATGTGATAATCAACTTTTCAGAACATCTAGGTAGCATGTTGAGCCTCTGTATAATACATTTTTACTCCAAATACTTGCTAGTAAGTATGTTGATGTTAGGATATGTCCAGCTGGTGGCTTTGTCCAATAATCACACATTGAGCATGAAGATGTGTATGTTTCAGCAGTTCAAATTAGAAAGGAAAGCCTCAACAACAAAACAGAGAACGAAATCGACTGAATCATATCAGACAAGAGCGACCTAATCAAATATATCAGGGTCCTGAATAAAATAACTGGAAACACAATCACAAAATGATAAGATGTAAAATTCAAATCGATACCACAAAAGAACACAAAATATTTTCCACCCCGAACTATAACCACTTTGCATACAAAAAAGCCACATTCGATAAAATTGTTTTGACAAATGAGTGTGTGCTCCTCACCAAACCAGAAAAGTGTATCAACGAGCTTAAGATCAAAATATCAGCCAATCTAATTTAATCAGTTAAGAATTGGAGCCAAAACACAAACAAACCATCTGTAAACTCTCAGAAAAAACTCATGGGAAAACAAAGAAATGTTAGAAAAAAATTGTTCAACGGAATCAAGTAAAAATATCTGAAATAAACAAAGGGGAAAAACACGACAGCAGTTATTTAACGCACTCTCAAAAAGGCAATTTCAAAAACACTCAGCAAATAACCACAGGGACTGAATTGACGAAACTGCCAAAACATTTCGAAAAAACAAAACAAAACAAAAACGCAAACACACACTCCTCTAAAGAAAAAATTGACGGGATACAAAAATTACAAGTCACTAATTTAATAATTTCCAAAGATTCATTCATCGGTGAAGCAAGCCATCCAACAAACAAAAAAAGAATGTTTGCTTAGCTACACAACTCCACAATCGCCTTAACAATATCATTAGCCACTCTTTTATATGTACGTAAAAAATGTTCCAGATAATTTGAACACTGCAAGCAAAATGTTATCGTATAAGAAGAACCTATTCACTACACCATTTACATCCGGTGAATAAACTAAAAGTAAAACAACAGGATATAAAGTACCATTCCCTTGCAACATATATCAACTTCAAGAAAGTCATTGACGCAGTAGTAATCTCCAAAGTCATTTATACTATAATACAACAAAGTATATCAATCAGCACACCAGTTCCAGTATAAGACTACATAAAGACTCAGACACCTCACACTAATACTCTCGAACTCTTCGCAACCTGTTCTCAAATGACACACACACACACACACACACACACACACACACATATATATATATATATATATATATATATATATATATATATATATATATATATATAATGTTCCTCTATTCAGGGTTGAGCACTCTTTAAGTGAGGTAACTCATTCACTGTAAGCTTATAAGCTTATGCAATGCTCTTCTATAGGAATTGAGCACTCTGGTGGATGTAAGATTTCCATGTAATTTAAGTATAACACTTAATCTAGCGATACTGCTTGTTCAGTTCCGTAATCCATAGGTAGGATATCAGACTACGGGTCTGAAGTGAAGCTTTCAATTTTGCCTCGCAGTACTGGATGGGATAATGAAATGTCTATACATGTAATACATCGAAATAGCTGTCTGTGGATAACACACACATATATATATATATATATATATATATATGTCTATCTGTGATAGCGTGAGTGCATGTGTTTCTAAAGCCCTATGTAATTAGATAACATGGTAACTGAGCATTGGCGCTGTTTAGCTTAGAAATATTCAAGTTAACAAATAAAAAGTGGGAAAAAGAAGAATTGATTCAAGACCCGTTTGATTGTTTAAATAATTTGTTTCTAATTGATTCTCAAACTTATTCATCCTGAACACCTCTTTGTTCGGCCAATTGCTCTCCCATTGTTTCCAATTAGACCATTCGAAACTAGGAACTTAGGTCTGAAAGTAATTTTTATTTCATTTCAAAGGTCCACTAATGTAATTTAAAGGAGTGATATTTTCATCATTACTAAAGGTATGTTGTATGTCCAACAGCAATATTGCTTATCAAAGGGCCTAAATTAATTACGGTACTAATTGAAACTTAGCCATATGTCACCAAAACTGAAAAAGTTAACAAAAAACTTTTACTGAACATTCCCACCGTTACCAGGGCCAAGAATACTCGAGCGACTGCGTTCAAGCTTAGAAACTTGCAGCATCATTCTTATTCATCAAACACTGCTTTTGTGGGTTCTCAACTTTTCAAGTATCTTGAAGTCTTATCATGCGATCAATGTTCCTCATGGAAGACAAAATTCATGCTTTCACTGTTTGTGAGAAAAAACTTACTTTATTTAGATACCATGTTATCATTAAAGGATGGATTGAAAAGGGTTGGCGCTTCTGATGGGTCTGAATTTAATTGCATGCTCACTTTGATAACCAAAGGGCACACCATTCTTATTTTCCAGATGCTACTTATCTATCTATCTATCTATCTATCTATCTATCTATCTATCTATCTATCCATCTCTCTCTCTCTCTCTCTCTCTCTCTCTCTCTATATATATATATATATATATATATATATATATATATATATATATATTTGGCATTGGAAAAACTGCATGACGAACCAATGTATCTGAAGGATGTCACAAAGAGTCTGTAACCTTGAAAAGTTCACTTGGTACATTGAGGAGGTTACAAGCTTTGCACGGAGGACAGACGGAAGCAATCTCATGAAAACAAAAATGTAGGCAACAAAAATGATGTATATTCGACAGGAAAAACCTGCTGTCTAAGAACAAGATTTGATGACAGTTGCTTTTCTGACATATATCCAAAAAAGACTGAATGGTATTTTGCCAGGGCATCGTTGTAAGATCAAATAATAAGGGCGGGGTAATTATTCTGAACCAACCACGGACAATGGTTAAGTTCAAATTAGTCGAAAAAAAAGGCATAGTACAGCCACCATATTCAGGAAGAGACACGTTACTACTTTTATGAGTCTGATCCTTACTGAAACCATGCTAAGGTCACTTTATTGAACATCAGTTGATTTTTTTCTTACAAAAGTATCTCATTTAACACCATTGCTTGGTAGGCCCCTTCATCATAAATAAAGTTGAATTCTGGCATTGGGACTGATCAGAGGAGGATCAACTCCTCTCCAAAAATAAATATTCAGCTGGACAAGATCCCTATCACAAGTTCAATTTTGTTAATAGAGTCACAGTTCGAATTGAATCGATTTGATTAGTGTTGGTTTTGATGTAGCATGGTTTTGGGGATACGGATAATCCTCTTACGGAATAACCGTACTAATCAAGGTCCACCTCATATTTATGCTTAGGAGTGTGTGGATGTGTACATTAGTTCATTATATTTATTGTTTTTTTTTTTTTTAATGGGTTCTATGTTCATTGTATCTGAATCTCATAAAAATTTCAATGAAGTTATATTCAGAGACTGGAACTGGTCTGTTACTAATGTTGGGAATAATTACGTGCATTTACTGAGAATTTAAGTTGATTGAATCAAATTTGGAAGGAAAAAAAACTATGCTGCCCAACATCTTCACCTTTTGAAACATTATCAAGATAATATAACAGAAAAGAAGTACAATTGTTTGTGAAACTCGTCTAGCAAGCCGATCAGAGAGAAAATACCGGCTTCAATCTGTACTGTCCGATCATTGTCAGTCTGTCCAAGAAATGACATGTAGTGAAAAAGCTATTGAAATGTATAAACCATTCATAAAATTTGATCCAATTAAATATTCGATTTATCCGTTGATCCATCCATCAGCGTTCATATATAACAACTTGTGTACCTGTTTATCTCTGTTTTGGTTTTTGATCCTATTTTTGGCTTGGATATTGAAAACTATCCTGGATATAATTAAAGATCGAGTCGTATGGAATATGCGTATAAAGATCTAAATATGGGAAATAGTTATGACATGGTTTTATGTCGTTCCACACACTAGTTCAATCACTCTCGGATTCATTCTCCATCTGATGCTTTGAACTGAAGCCTTATGGAATGAGAAAAGGAATAGATTTGAAGCGAAAAATTATTTTTCAATTTTCTTATTCTATGCCATGAATGTCTGGAATTGTGCCTGCAAGAGTAAAAGTATTGCTTGAATATAGTAGAATAATTGATTGATTCTCTCCAAGTGAAAAACTTTCAGTCAGTACATGTTCACTGTGTTCATTACCATGTTGAACACTATAAATGGGATGAATGCAGGAATATACTAACTCCTGCAAATATTTGGGTATCAAAATTGAACTGTATGCGGTGGGTTTATTTCTCTATGGTTTATGTTGTGAGTAATCATTCTTATGAAATAAATGATTGCATCAGCGATATTTTTGTAGGTTGTAAAAGCCGATAAATAGAGAACCCGGTAGCAGCCAATTTTGGGGTCGACCGTATTTTAGAAAACAAAACATCAAATCTTCTAAATTTTAACAGAAAATATGATTTGTGTAATCGAAACAGAGCCAAACAGCTGCTTTGCTCTGAGATTCTCAAAACAACTCCGGTACAATCCGTGATTCGAATCACAGGACGTTGTGAGTTGATCATCCCATTTAATGAATGATTAGTAAATGGATTTCATTTTGATGCAGTTCAGGCATGTAGTTTGAATTCCATCTAACCGAGATAATTCGCGACTGCTTTTGCTTAGAATAATGTAGATTTTAAAACTCACAATGGATAACTAATACTCCTCCACACCTGCCACGGTTAATAAGTCAAAGTGAAAAAATAAGTTGCATGAAATTTCCAGCTTTTTCCCCCCAATAATTTCCAATGTTAACATTTGATCAAGATCTACGCCTTTAAAAACTGCCTCGAATATAACTGAGTTCACAAAAAAAAATTTCATGACCCCAGCATCCCCCCAAAAATTTTTTTAGAAATAATCAATTGCTTGTCAATTAATAGATTTATCAGATTTTACAAATATGGAGACTGCCTTGCAAGATCCCAAACATTGGATAATAATGCTAGTAAGCTCAAATAAATATTTCACTTCTTAACAGTTCAGTCGTCACGAATCTGAGCCAAAATGTTGATAAGCTGGGGACAAGATTTTTCACGTATGAAATTTGTCCCGAATAGCTATGCATTGCAGTTATATATATATATATATATATATATATATATATATATATATATATATATATATATATATATATATATATATATATATATATATATATATATATATATATATATATATATATCATCATTCATCAAACTCTTCGATAACCATTGGGCACACTATTCTTTTTTCCAGATGGTACTTATCTATCTATCCATCTATCGATCTATCTATCTCTGTCCCTCTCTGTCTCTGTCTCTCTGTCTCTGTCTCTGTCTCTCTCTCTCTCTCTCTCTCTCTCTCTCTCTATATATATATATATATATATATATATATATATATATATATATATATATAATCGTACTCAAGACGATTACCACGGTGTAACATATGTGTTATACAGACCATTTTTAAGTGGCGTATGTGTGAAGGAATAATGTATGCATTGTAGATTTCGAATAAAGTCAAACACGAGTAGTGATTAGCAGATCATTCATGGAAAGATCGTTAGTTGGATAAAATTAACCCCATATCTATACCCATTATCAGTGACTTTTACCCTGCCTGGAAAATAACATTATCACTATAGTAATTTTGTCTCAATGGGGCGACTATACTTCCGATGGTTGGTCATCCTACGCCCTAAAAAAGTACCATTGGTTTATATGAATGTATTCTGATCCCCCAAAATCTATTTGAGTTTTGTGTAGCAGTGCTGTTCTGAATCTTTTCTTTTGATTTAGTTCCATGAGGATTGATGTGAACTACTTTGCCTGCACACGTCAGTCCTACCTGCTTTCAAAGTCACTCCACATATTACAGCTTTCATATGTTTTTTCAAATCATCAGTTTTTTTTAGGACGTATTTACATGCATTGTTTCTCCAATACAGCTCCAAGCATAATAGTTCAATATTGTATATTTTGTATTCTGTGATTTTAAAGCGTTCAGACTCTCACATGTATTCACAATTTGACTCACACAAATAAATGGTCTCTCTGTCCCTCTCTCTTGCTGTCTTTCTCTCCTACACACACGCATAAACATGCATGCGTGCGTTCACACACTCACATGTACACACGTACACACACACAACCACACACACACACACACACACACACACACACACACACACACACACACACATGTATATCCCAACATGGGAAGAAGGCAATACCTGTTCTCTTGCTTGGATAAAAAAAAAAAAACGAAAAAAACTCGAAATGATTTATGCCTTTTGATGTCTGAAGACTAACTGCTAATGAAGTTCCTGTTTCCTTATGTTCCTTACGATTATTGGTGGATTTATGTATGACATCATTAGATTTAGTGTAACGAGACTTTTTAATGAGTAATCACGGTTGGAACATTCGAATGGTGCCAGGGTGTGGAGAGCAAATGAACGGGTAAAGCACTATATCAAGCACATACATATGCTCAAACGTACGTACACACACCTACGTACAAACACTCTCACACAAATATTTACCTATGTACACATGTACACAAAACACTGACACACACATATATATGTATATAATTTACTGTAGGAGAGATTTTCGCTTAGTTGTCATCGTTTGAATATTTGCACACCAAGTGCCGATACAGGAAGAATAAGTGTGACTGAGATGAGACACCGGACCAACCAACCTGCACAGGCGAAGCAAAATATAGAAAACAGACAGACACACACACACACACACACACACACACACACACATACACACATATATGTGTACTGGTTATCATTCGAAAATCTGTTTGTTGATTATCAAACTTAATGATAAATATGATTACATGAGAAAAAAACTGATAGGTGTTGGAATTGATTTTACCAGGTTCAGAATAATTTACAAATGTTGGACGTCATGTGAAGATTAAATCCAATTTGGGTTAACGTACTTTCCTTTTCCATTTCTTTCTCATGTCATAAGTTATATTTTCTAATTGAACATCTTTAGAATTATTGAACATGTCAGGTATTCCCGCCAGAATTTATTTAATGACTTGTTGAAATCGATTAATATCCAATCCAGATCCTTTTCACACTAAGTTAGAAGAAAATTCATATATCGTCCGAGTGATGAGAGCCAAGTTTAATTGAATGACTTTTATCCGACTAGTTGTCCATATTTTTGCACATGAAATTTTTCCAGGTATTTTTTTTTTACCCAGGATCACATGGGATGATGTGTCGAGTTTTTGATCAGTCATTGTAGTCTTTCGTTTCGCTGTATATTTGAACTATGTCAATATCTTTAAACATGAAACTCAATATTTGTCTATCTGATCATATTATCAAATTTCTAGAACTGAATTTGGCACCTGAAATGACTCTTAGCATGGGAAGACAAGGCAAAGGTATTGGCATATGCGTGGATGACCCTGCGGGTAATTCCATATCATCAGAGTTCCTGTTTGTTTAGATCTAGTAGATTAAATCAAATCGTTGCCCACACTATTATCTTTAAGAGGTAGAAAATTGGCAAAAGAGTCAATCAGTAAAATCATACACTATTTTGTTTGACTTCAGGTGACGCACGGAACAAGTCAAGTTCATTCAACGTCATTAGGATTTGCACTTTGCCATTTTCAAAAACTTTCTATTAGATTTTCATTTGTATATGTGAATGCTTGTAAGTGCAATATATTCCCATTTTTTGGAGTCTTACAGCACACATTCACACGTACACACACATATATATGTATATATTCTTTAAACAACACGAGTAAGTTTATTTCCCAATCTGATTACAGGAGGGGGCTTGAGTTTTTAAGGTTGAAAGGTCAAAACTTCATTCGTTTTGAATTGTCAATAGAATGGTCCGGAAACTTTTTTCCGTAATTCAGGAAGAGTACAGACAAGAATGCAAAAGTATCAAAAGTATCAAAAAATTGTCACTTAATTTTTTTGCGGAAACCATCAGTCAAGGTAGTTGTTAATCTTTGAATTCCGTTCTTTTTCATTATAATCTGCTTTCCATTGACAAGATTTCTATCTCCCGATGTTTACATATTGTTTTCCAGACTGGATTTGGTTAACTATTTGCATTTCAAAGTCCAAAGAGATTCAATGTTTTGCGTACAGTTACGTATATATTACATATCACTCGTCTATGTTTGTACTCCCTTGATTCAGTCTGCTGAATTCAATTACATAAGATTCCTGTTTCATCTTTATTCTTGCATTATCGACGTTTTAGTTTTACCAACTTCTGATTGAACAATTCTATTTCTCTTTCTCTCCGTATTTGATGTTTACATAACATTTTGTTTATTGAAACAAACTTACTTTCAATAATAAGAGTCGAAAGAATGGGAAACTGCTTGGGGCAATCGGATATTAGGATGGTAATGCTCAGAGAAGGCAGAATATTCCTTCGCCTCAAGAAACAAAATTCAGGTGATAATAAAATGAAATAATCTAAACCTGGCTTTGAAATTCAAATGAAAAGAAACAAAAACATCTCAAACTTTCATTTTGCTCAGATGTAGGTTAATTGAAAAGTTATGCATGCCAATAGGGAGGAAATGGATGGATAGATTAACATATCTTGCCTGACACTAGTGTGCATCAACAGCTAATACTTGATTAGGGAGGCAAGTGCAGAGGTGTTTATTTAAGTAGTTGTGGTCAATTTTGAAACCTTTTTCTTTAAACTGCTCCTCTCTTTTTCCATGAAAAATAAATTGCATAAAAGAAGATTCTCACGCAGCTACGGTGTTATAGAATACTGGTGAATCACTGATGGAAGAGAGTGAGGGAAGGAGCAACAACCAAAGGAAGGAAATAAGGAAAAAGAATTGAGAATAGATTTTAAAAAAATAAAAAAGGACTGTGAAGCAGCAATGGTTCCGTGGGATGTAGATGAATCACTCTTTGGAAAAAGGACAGAAAGACGGAGGGAGGGAAAGAAAAAATAAAATGAGGATAATCGATATAAGGAAACAAAATTAATAGAAAAATGATCAAATGACCCAAGGAGACAGAAATAAATGAAATAAAAAGATGCAAAGGAAAAAGTTGTCGGGGAGCAAAAGGATCCCTTCATGTTAGAAAGTTAACGAAGATTATCAAAAAAAGGATGAATATAACAGTTTTGGGCGGAGAGAAAGGGAATGAAAATATGATTTCAAGGCCATTGAATGAATTTGAGATAAATGTGAGTTGGTAAAGGTAAAGAAAGAAGGGGTGAATAAGGGGTGGGAGATGCCAAAGAGGAAGATCAAAAATGTGTGTGATGGAGAAAAAGAGATGGGGGGTAAGAGAGAGTGAGAGAGAGAGAGGGAAAGATGCAAAGTATGTGTCGATAGGCTAAAGAGCTAAAGAAAAAAAGAAAACAAGAAGAAGAAGAAGGATAGAAAGAGAGAGGAAAATATAGAACATGAGAGAGAAAATTGCAAGAGGAAAGAGCAGAAACTATAAAATTTTCGACTGTGAGGGAAATGGAGTCAGTGATGACATTTAAGAACGCACTAAAAACACAAGCATCAACTGAACGTTGAAAATAATCCTTCATCGTTAAGTTTTTTTTCTTCATATGATATCATTCTCACAAGGAAGAATACCTTAAATGGTATATGTTCCTTATGCGTTTGGCGTTCTTGGAATCACGAAGTTCATATCAACATACGCGACAGTAGCCAGAAACTTTCAAAGAAACACAAATATCCCGTATTCTCATTGGATTTATCAAGTTACAATATTCAAAACACTGAAAAACTTTTCCAATTCCGTGCATCTTTTAATTAAGGTAATTGAAAAAAAAACCTTCCACAAAAATGTTGAACGTTGATCCAAGTAGGATGTTCTGGAAGTAAGTAAAAGGACGTCCTTTCCACTCCAGATTATCTTATCTGACAAAAATAACGTTTCAAATTGTTAATCAAAAACTATGTTTCAGCAGCTCTGAATAGTAGAAATGTGTTACTTGATGAGATGCTCCTACCTGAAAAATCATCCACTCAGGCCATACAATCAATCAATAATAGTCTTCTATCTCAACGTTTTAAATTCATTTTCTTTAGTCAGATTTACTAGATTTAAAGGTCTCCTTTAATGAAATGATTAAACAAGAATTACTTTTACCTAGTATTTTGGAATCAGGTGATTATATAACATAAATTTAATAGCTTACAGTATGTTAAACGTCTAGTTCCTGTTTTTAGATGAAGATAACTTTTTTTACTTATATTATCATTTTATGCAAAATTTAAAACTTTTCCTCTTCCAGTAAGAACATCGCCATACCTCATTCAACCGTTTTTTCCCGAAAATTGAAGTCATTTAACTATTTTTTGATGGAAAAATGAATGACAAGACTCAAAAAAGAATATAAACCTTCGGCTCTGATTGTACAACCTTGCAACATATCAAGTGTCTTTCCTCTATCTCGCAGTCTCTGTCTCTCTCTGTCTCTCTCTCTCTGTCTGTCTGTCTGCCTCTGTCTGTGTCTGTCAGTCTGTCCGTCTATCTGTCTGTCTGTCTCTCTGTCTCTCTCGCTCTCTCTCTCTCTCTCTCTCTCTATCTATATATATCTATATATATATATATATATATATATATATATATGTTCATATGTATGTATATTCATATATGTGTGCGTATGCATGGGTGGGTACGTGTTTTTGAATATGTTACTGAAAGTGTGTGTGTGCGTTCGAGCGTGATACAAGCAGTGAGCTTTTCTTCAAATCTTTTTCTCTTCATTTCATGAATATTGCACATTGCATCTCGGAAGTTCGCTTCTGGTTGGCTATTTCGGATCCATAGGGAAATAAGCAACTGGATCAGCCACGAGGCAGACTTGGTTCCCGATGGTAATTAACAAGTAAAACAAACTACGAAAGCATCTGCCGTCCATACTCAATTCAGTTGGAAATTAACAAGAAAAAAGTATATGGTATTTCAAAGAGCACACTGCAATTGGAAATTTATTCGAAACCTGGTGTCATTTTCTCGGTATGCAATTGATCATCACATCAGTTGCGGGGGATGGGCATTTTTTCCCGCTCATACATACGTATATTGGTCCCTGCGTTATTCAACCTCCCTCTGGATTCATACCTCTCTTTCTATAATGGACCTTTTGTGTTCAATCTACAATTAATGAAAAAAAAAAAAACTTGCACGGTGACACACACACACACACACACACACACACACACACATACGAGCGTGCGCATATCTTAAAATAAGCGTTTATCTACGATTCAGTATATGAGTATTATTCACACGTGCCCACGCAGAGAGTATCTCCAACGGGCACACGCACATATTTCAACGAATGCAGCAATAAGATAAATCAGATGCTAATATTTGTCGTCCCTTTGTCTCCTGGATTCGTCGTAGAGTACATGGAGTACCCACATATGTGTGCAAGCAGGTTAACACGCACACATAAACACACACATATGCACACATATATTTATATATAAATATATATGCGTAAGTATAAGTATGTACGTATTCGAATCCACAAGGATTGTCACACACACACACACACACACACACACACACACACACACACACTCGAATCCTTACAATGCAATGTATGCAAATGTGCAAAAGTAATGCAGTTTCTTTCTTTTAATCAATGTTCTTTGCACTCAAACAAACACAGTGCAAACAGACATAACCACTGCTGCCCATCTCCAATTTGAAATCATTTTCTCTCATGGACGAACTAATTCAATAAATTATCAAAAAAGTTATCAAATGATTCAGATGTAAAAATCTCATTCGAATCAATATCCATCAATTCATCTCAAATTCCACCTCGTAACCAAGCTGCACTGTAACTTCTCTCATAGGCTAGAAAAAAGAACATGCTGGTTATCGAATGAACTGGCGCAGAGGTTGAACGTCCAGTACTTAACACTAAAAACCAATGGGATAAAGTTGTGAAACCATCACTCTATAAATACTTCTGTATAGCTTGAGTGTCTTATAGCCAGTTACTTGCTTTCTTGTCACGGTTCATAGAAAGCTTGTCTCGGCTATCAAGAGCTAAAAGTGAGAGAAGAGAGAAAAATCAAAATTATAACCGAAGTGCTAGGAATCGTCAAATTGTTGTAATTTGAAACTTTTATTCTAGGAATCAAAAGTCAGATAACAAGATGTTGATGTGTTTGTCAATCGTGCTTTAAGACAAGAAATGTTTATTAATCTCTCGGTCTTGATACAAATCGTGGTAAAGGTCGATTCGACAGGAGAGTGAATTGAAAAACTATTTTTATTGAATACTTGATAATTCAATAGAAGATGAGGAATTCATTTGGTTTTTTTCAACTCCTACACAAATGCACGTAATGCAAATGATAGACAAACGCAATAAACTTGTATCTATGTGAGTAGGTATGTCCGTCCGTGTGAATGTAACTATCCATCTAATCAGAGCGATGAGAAATTAAGTCATACAAATCTATAAATATTTTTCGATAGATTATTCAATTTTGATCAGTGTATATTTTGAGATATGTCAGTCTTCGATTTATCCCATATAGTTCAGCAACTTTTACTCTCTCTCTCACTCTTTCTCTCTATCTATGTATTTTTATCCGTATATCTATCAGTCCATCGATCTATCTATATATCGATCTATCTACACTGACACACACACACACACACATATATATATATATATGTGTGTGTGAGTGTGTATGTGTGTGTGTGTATGTGGATCGAAAAATAACAATCACTTCCTTCCATCATCCCCCCATTATAATGTAAACTCAAAGCAGAGTGATAATTACCCGTTGCTATTTTGCAGGTTTGCACATAAACTTATTGTTGGCATGGGTTTATGTGGATAAATTCATGAATGTAATTTCAATAGATCTAAAATATTCAGGATTGTTGTTTTTGTTTTTGTTTTGTATCTTTCGTTTCCTGGAATCTATTGTTGCTTGAGCGTTAGTGACTAAGAGAATTTAATCAGTCAACTTGGATCTAAATGATATGTAAACTGGTTGTGGTTATCTTGCTCTAATAGTCTTTGGAAAGGCATGAGTCCAGTTCTTCCTCCTGTCAAGGTAGATAATCCATTTATCATTGTGAAGCCATTGATCTTTCAAAACTCATGATTGTTACAAACAAGAGTTGTGGTCCAAATGAATCAATCATCATTTCCTCACGTGTAACACAGAAGAAACTGAGTTAAAAACATTGTCTCCAATTATTGAGAGCAAACACTGAGCAGAGATTAGTCTGAATAAAGTATTCGAAAAATAATAATTTCTATCACAGGGCAGACAATTCAAGGGAAAATTTGGGAAATGCTTTGAGTAAAACGTAATATTCGAAGCATTTAAAAAAAAATTGTCCCCCGAATAATTGATGAATGACGATAACTAAATAAACCAATTCCATATTTTTTGAAAGCTAAAATTATCCATAATTCAATGCCTTTGATTGTTTCTCAAACTTTGCCAGCATATTTTCAATACCTCATCTAACTGATCGTATATGGCTGTCAAATTATTGCCATTGTCTTACTGTATAATTGTGATTTGCATTTTCTCATATTTAACTTGCCTGAGATAAGGCTTAGTTCCATCGATACCAATTAGAAAAATTGATAACTAAGTTTTGTATTATTCTGTAAAAGGATACCTTTCAATCGATAGAAGAATTTATTATATTATGGGCAACAATTGATCTTCGTTACTCGCTCCACTGAATGATTTAGGAACTGTTCCACGGAAGGGACGTATTTCAAACTCATGAACACATTTGCAAATCGATTCTATCTGAAGCATGCTTGTCTGACAGAATGCTTATCTACAGAAAAGCTTCTTTTCTTGGCGTAATTAAAGTTGTTACGATGAATTCCATAGAAATTCTAAAAACATCTCTTTGAAGAGGCAATTGGTTGTTATCTTCTATTATAATCAGTCTAATAGGAAATGGGATACCAACTCAGAGTCTAAGAAAATATCAGTGTAAAGTCCTTATAAATGCTGACTGAAAATGGGAAACTGTCATTGTCTTCGGTCTTTAATCAAATTTTGGGATGAAGAACTGCTGCCTTAATCCTCATATTCCTTACACACATGCGTAAATACAGGCACATATATTTATGTAATATTTTGGTGTTTAAAGCCTCTTCCATGGACATAAGCAAAAGTATGTTTGAGATAAACGGTTATAACTACCGAAATGCCCGGATGGGATCATCAGAAAATCATTTCATCCTCAAAAAATCTTTATCTTCTAAAAAGAACCACTACTTATCTAAAAACCCGAAATGCATAACAAACCCCGACCCTCTGTTATACAGCAATTTCCTACCCCAATACAACCTGAGCATTATTGTCTTTTCCACCATCTTTGTTGAATAAACTCTTTGCTTTGAAGCTCTTTGGAAGTGCTGTATCCGTGAAACGTACGTCTTTTTTGGTCATTTCATGGGAGAGTTTCATGTGTATTGTATATCAATGTCATTTTATTCTACATATCAATTTTGAAGCAGGGCTTACATAGGTAGCTCAGTCCAAATGCGTTTTTTACGATGATGGATCAGTTGGTAAAACAATGCACAGGATTTGCTCGTGAGTGTTCGCATTTATTCAGTATTTTACGTATACGGTACTAGTCATGTCTTCGTGTTATCTTTTAGCTAATCGGAATAACTGTGTTGTTTATTTCAAACTGGTAAACGCAACAGTCTGTGTGTAATTTCTTGTAGGGCTGATTACTGCTTGATCCAGGTGAGTAGAAACTGATGTTTAAGTCTTTGTCTAAACATTTGTTATGTACGATTCATGTTTAAAGCTCGTCACTTCCTTGTATAATGAAATTAGGCACCGTGGTTCAAAATAAATGCTGTCAATATTCTTATGTAAACGCTATCGCCCATGATAAGCTCAATTAGTTCTTATTTATTCCAAACTGAAGATTGCACGTGGCAAGTATAGGTTTTCTGCCTCCGTGACATAGAAAAGTAAACTTACAAATAAAGAGAACCTTTGATGTCGACAGATGGATGAGCACGTTTGAAGGGATGATAAAGAAATCAGTAGATTGAAGAATGAAATATCTCTAGTTATCATATTGGACTACAGCCATGAATAAATTTTCAAAAAATCACTTACACCATTTTGTATTAAAACAAAATGATCAATTCCATACTTTGTTTTTGTTGTTCCTTGAATTAGATATTCCTGCACTGATTTTTTTCGAACTGAATCGCCTTTGCGCTGAGCAATCACTGCGCTGAATTGTCCTTGAATGAATTGCTATTTCCTAGAATTGTTATCACGCTGATTTGTCGAGGGCTTGGATGTCGTACCCAGCACCTTTATTGATGGTTGCCAAGTACATACAAACTGAAAAGCAAATAGACCAATTTACTTTTGATGAATTGAGGTAATACAATAAAACAAAAATGACTTGAAGATAGACTGTGGGGAATTTACTGGAAGCGAACACAACGAATGATATCAAGAAACTTTTTCCTGAGTTTCCTGCATCTGAAGCATTTTTTATATCGGATTAACAACGTTTAATGTGGTTAGAAAAATGAATGTCATTTGATTGATTTACTCAACATGTTGGGGAGGAGCAAATTTATTCCCACACTGTCCAGCTCTAAAAGAAACGAAAAGGGGTATAAAAAAAGTTACGAGAAACTTGGAAAGTGCCAATAGGCACCTACACGGACAAGCTCACCGGTTTTTTTTTCTCGTTGGTTAAAGTTTGCTCCAAGCATCTATTTCTAACTTTACTTACACGACGGGAAAACTTTTCACGAATCATAATATGCTAAGTCTGCCGAAGAACCACATATTTTGAGCGGTCATAAGTTTCAAACTAAGTTCAATCGGATATATATATATATATATATATATATATATATATATATATATATATATATATATATATACACACACACATACACACACAAACACACACACACACACACACACACACACACCTGATTCTGTGTTATTTACAAAGCTTAACTTACTTTCACACCGTGGCTTCAGTTGAGGTGAGGAATTAGTCAGGAGAAACAAACTTGACACAAGCAGGACGGATCGATCGAGTGAAGAAACTATCCATTGCTCCCTGATTGTCATCACAGGCTTAATTTGCACGGGTTATAAAGTTGAGTATAGAAGTCTCTTACTCAATTAAAGTAAGGAATCGGTCTCATTGATATTTACGCTTACTATCAAGGTACGTCACCGAGGTTGAATTGACAGCAGGAGTTGATTCCATTCACGAGTTGAGCATGTAAACGTGTCTTTCTTGACAAAAAACAGTGGAAATTCATGGCCAGGCAATAAATCCCTGATATTGGAGTCTTGTGAAGCTCAAACAAGCAAAATTTTGCCGTGGAATGATAAACAAGTAAGAATTCAATTAGTTATTTGTTAAAAATATCTCAGTCTTGTATGAAACATAACCAGAGGCCTTATACCAGAAAATAACAATGTGAGGCTCAAATCAGGATCCTTAAAAACGAATCATAACATCATAATAGGTTTCTAAAAAAAACATTGGTAGCCTTTGCACAATCTTGAAAACCCTGCTGTAATTGAATGAATATCAGGAAGACTGAAGATAAACAATCCAGATGAAACGAAAATACATATATTTGATTTCTCACATTTCTGAAATAAATGATCCAATCCTATTTCTGGACAAGAGCAACGAATACCGTGAATGTAACATTTGACATTCAAAGATAATTAAGAAATCAAAACAGAAGATGAATAGAATGAAATAGGGAGAAATACATGTTATAAAACATATTTGGTCATGATTACATCCGGGGCAAGTGCAATAAATGTGGATGAAATGGAGAGAAAAAGTCAGTAACAATGAAAAACTCCTGGATTTGCAAAAAGCCAGGAAAATTCCGGACCGGAAAATACGTTATTTTAATTAGGCAAATTGCTATCCAGTGAATAATTGTGTTGTGTAGATTTGGAGTCGATGGCATATTGAGGATTATCCTGAGTAAGCTTCAGCTTGGTGGGTGAAAGTGAGAGAGACGAGAAAGCAAAAACCCTGAGTGAACAAAAAATGATTCGATAGTATATTCATAATTTTCATTAACAGCTTTTAGTCATCTGTTGCTGGACACGCAGCTTCCCCAAGGTTTGGCATGTCTTTCCATCGTGGGCATTGCAAAGTTGATGCATTCTAAATTTATCTCATTTACCACTTTACTTTTTGTATATTCCTGGTCACATGCGATGTTGACCATGCACATGAAGAATTTAGATACTTGCAGTGAGGCATGTCATTTGTGAAAGGATATTATACATCATACGACGGTATTTTGTTCAAAAATGAGTAATTTCATTCCTTTCAAAACATGTGCGATATCAGGAACGCTAAGTGGCTGCATATTAAAGTTTACCCTTTGAGTGACGTGGCAGATAATTCTTTACCACTTGATGTAATTGTGAACAAACTACGGAGACAGCCAGTTGGGTCATTAGTGGTGCTCAGGGGATTTGATCCTCATAGAATGCACTGCATTTGTATTTTAGTGGTGAAGCAGGCTCGGGGACTCACCATTTGTATGATTTTCGTAGGAGTGTCGACAGCAATCACTCCAAGTGCTGAACACTTGTGCTTGTAAAGTCTGTATCCAAGTTAAAAATCCTCATTTAAGAAAGATGTTTAAGAAGAAAGTTTTTATGAGTATTACTACTGTCTCACAAGTTTCATCCCCAACAGATATACAGAACTGGTAGACTCGTGTTACACTAAACTGAGCGAATCAAAGTTCGAAATTTTCAAAGATGCTATTCATCGTTGCTACACCCGGTTAATTGTCGTGCATAATTTATAAAACTGATTAATCATTTTGTTCCAGAATAATATATATATATATATATTTAAATATATATATATATATATATATATATATATATATATATATATATATATATATATATATATATATATATATATATATATATATATATATATATACATATATATATATATATATATATATATATATACTGAATATGTACATACATTATAAGGTAAATGTTTTTTTACATCACATATGTTTACTTCGTAACATATACTTCATTTTTATTTCTGTGGTGAATATCAATTCCAAAGATGGAACCACTAGCTCCAGATGAACTTGACATCCAATTGAACAATGAAGATATTTGATAGGAAATAATGCAACACTATTGCTCACTAAATGTTCCTGATCAACATTACTTATAAAATATGAACGAGGCTGCGAACAAAAGACGGACAGAGAGTGAGAGAGGGAGAGAGAGAGAGAGAGAAAGAAGGCACAAATATGGTACAATATTCCATTGACAGATTGTAAAATGTAAATCAGTGATGATCAATTATACTTCCTAAACTCAATCGATCTTTCAGCTCAGTTACTTAAGAATCATGCATCCTAGCACACCATTTACACACTACTTTTAAATACTTTTTGGACATGCGAATTCCTGAATAATTCAGTGAGCTTTCGATTGGACGTGAATCGAACTTCACATTACAATCATGAAGTGGAGACTTTTTGCCTAGCAGTAAGTCAGTCCTAGGGTAAAGGAATTGGAATAATTAGCATATTTGCCAATTAATGGACAAGGAATTGAAAATAGCTACAAAAGAACGCTACTTAACATTCAACTGGATGTGCATCAAAGCACGCATTGTCTCCCTGATTTTGTAGTTTATATCTATTCAGTTTGTATTTTTCAGAAAGTGGGAATTTTACAGCTTGGATTACTTATGAGGAAATACAGTTGGCATTAAAAGTTTCTTTAAATTAAAGATCTTTAACGTGGAAGTGTATATTCCAATGAACGTCGACGAATCGTAAAATTATGTCCTAAAAATTGATAAACAAAATATACACTTATATTCCATTAGTGCAAAAGTCTTGTTAGTGTTTTGTAGCTAGAGACTAGAAAAGTAAGAAAACTGGAACTCCTGCGCACACTTAAGAAAATACAAAAACCTCTTTTCGTAACTGTCTGCAAAAATTTCATTATTCCTCGTTTTCTTCACATAATTTATCGTACTACCCCGTCGTGCCCGACAATGAGTGAAGGAACGATTTACAACTATCTGTGCATGGATGCCTGTTATAGGAGAGTGTATTGCCAGAAGGCATAATCATGCAACTCTAAACCACGTATTATTTCGGCATATTGTATGTAAGACAATTCGGTGATTTGATAGAACGCAGGAAAAATAGAGTCGCACCTTTTCTTAGTTTCCATCAGTAGCTTCGGCCAAATAAGGACTGCATTTGTGTACTAAGTAAGTTAACAAATGATTGAACAAGTACATCAGGGCTAAAATCTCATGCTCACTATATAAGGCTAGCGAATAGGAGAGAGTAAGGTTGATAGTGACGAGTACAAAGAGCCAATCATTGGAATGCATCACCCTAAATCCTGGTTTATACTTGATTGGCAACTAAAAAACACTTCCAAATTGAACTACACCAGGTTAATTTTACAGATGTTCAATTGTCAAGATTGAACTCAAATTCACCGGCTATGCAATAAGGCAAAGAATTTTGCTAAGCATTGCACTGCAGTATGCACATTCTTTCTCAGTTTTTGTATATCTTGAAAGCTAAACAACAAGATGATGATCATTGAATAATTTCAATGTTTAAAACTTTTTTCTCCAGCAATCTTCACCACTGAAAGAAATATATATTTAAAAGAACAAAAAAAAGGAAAAATCATTATTTTCTGCAGTAATATAATTAGAGAAATCATTACTTCAGGGTAAAGAGTAAATCCCCGTATAAAAGATGCATTTCTCACTGTCTCCATTCTCTCTAATATTAAAGTATTTACGTTGAAATTCTGCCAGGTAACAGAAATATTGTGCAAAATCGAAGTACTGTGTAACTAAACTGGTGTATGCCATCTTGACTTTTGAATAGAATTATTACTCGACGACCGCTTGATAATTTTTTTTTGTCTTGAATTAGGAGATGATATCTTTGGATCTGTATATTGAATTTACTCGATTCCTCCATTTTGTTGGTGTTTAGATTGGTTTGCACCCTATGTAACATCGCTTTAGGGATTAGCTCAATGAGGAATTATATCCGTCACTAATTCGAAGCAATCTCATAGAAGACACACGAAAATACAAATGGTTAAAGATATCCTATGCTTGTTACACATTACTGTACGTAAAGATATTATATCTAGACTGGATTCCGTTGGCACTAAGAGAATTGTGAGTCATCCGGTGGTGATCGATTTACTACTATTGAAATCGTCCATATGATGAGTTTGCTTATTACTAGTCCACATTAAGACACTTACACTAGGATGAGCCAAGCTCCAACTCCTAAAAAAAGGGTATCAAATTGTTTCCTGTTGTAATATTCTCCAAAATAAGCTTGCTAGAAACCCAACATATTTAGTAGCATTTATTAAGTGTAAAGCAGGCAACAAATGATAATTAAATTCAGTTAGGTTGTAATAACTTGTATGAAAATCTTGCTAAGCACAATTTTAAGCAAGAACGTGTCATAGGGCTTAGAATATTCTGACATACAACCATATAGACATGGATGTTAGCGAGGATCGGACGAACTACGATAGCGATTGTGTGCAAGACTAAATTGACGACAAGCGTTCCTCTTACTAGGAGTAACTTAGTCTGGTAAAAGGATTAGATTCAGTCAGTAAAGTAGTGATGGTTTGCGGAAAAAAATGGTAGCCACCACTGCTCGCTTCAGGGTCTGATTTGGTAGATTTATCTACTCGCAGAGATGTGAGTCACATGATTTTGTGTGGTGGTCGCATTTCCGTCTAATTCACTCATTCCACTTAAGTCATTGTTCATCCCTTAATGTTTCCAAATTTGTATTGATATCACATGAGCAGATAAAACTTTTGGGCATTCACAGACCTTCAAATGATGATGATGCAATGTTATCCTGGATTGTGGGAGGTCCTGAAACGATAGGAACAGGATTTTGCTGCCTCTCTTTCAACCCAGTACGAAACGAACATAGGGTACTATTTCTGCATCTTGACTTTTTAGAATAAGTTAAAAAGTGTTGGAGAGTGAGCGTTCGGAAAGAGTTGAACTCACACACACACATGCACACACACACACACATATATATATATGAATATATGTATATATATATATGTATATATATATATATATACATGTATATATATATATATATATACATATGTATATATATATATATATATATATATATATATATATATATATATATATATATATATATATATATATATATATATATATATATATATATATATCCAACAATGCAGTCAGATTGACAGGATAAAAATTACATGAATATGGTGGAAGGGAACCAGGGGGTAGCTTTCAATTTACTCGATGTTCCAAGGACTTTTACATCCCTAAATCAAAATATCAAGACTGTTTCGTTATTCTCTCTATATTCGTCTGTCTGTCCATCCGTCTCTCTCTCTCTGTTTCTCTCACTCTTTATCTCTATCTCTGTTTCTCTCTCCCTTTCTCTCTCTCGTTCTCTTTCTCTCTCTCTCTCTCTCTCTCTCTCCCTCTCTTTTGCTCTCAAAGTCACTGTTTTGAGCTAAAAATTAACCAAGTGGATACAGAGTGGAAATAGACCTATGTGAATAATTTTTCAAAAGCTCCACATACCGGTGTAATCTTTGGTGTAATTGCTTTGAAGTACTATGGAGCATGAATATCATCGGAAGAGTTGACAAACACACTGCTCAGTTCTTCTCTGCTTGTTGAGGTCGTTGCAGCTTTGTTACTTCCCATTGTAGTTTCCCTTACCACTTTTTATAAGTAAAGTATACCTATGCTCATGTAGAAAGATATGTGGATGTAGATAGGCAAAGACGAACTTTTCATTTACCAACTTTCTAAATAGTTTATTGCATCGGTGAATTAAAGTTTTATAGCAGTTTCGTAATTGTCTCTCTTTCGGACTCTCTAAAATAACTGTATATATCTTTTTTGTAACTTTTTAATCAACAAAATGCGATAGTATGCTCAATGGGCCGAACTTCTTTTTTTTTATTGCTGCACTGTTTGAACGGCTCCTTTTGGTTTCATAATTGTTCATCTCTCTGAATTCCTTCTATTGTTTCCATATCAAGAGGATGGAGAGAAAGTGAATACTTCAAAACGTAATCATCTCTCAAGATGTTAATTGTGTCAGTATGTACTGTCAAACAGACGGACAGAGGGATACGCAAACGGACAGAGAGACTAATAGACAGATGGAGGGAAAAAAAGAGGCAGAGAGAATTTTCATTTACTCCATATTTATCTATATGTATACGCTCTAAGAACAGTTGAAAAGGTCTTTTGTTCCATAAATATAAGATCAGCTCAATTCTGTTGACCTTTGCTTTATATTTTTTCAATTTTCATTTTCCACTTTGTTGGGTCCTTCACAATTTTTTGATGAATTGTTTAGATAGAACTCCTATCTGGAAGCATAAATAAATGCAAAAAGGAAAGAATCAATAAATATTTCTCAGATTAATATTGTTTTTTTTTAACATATTCTATTACACAAAAAATCAACTGGTTATTCTTCTGATCCTTAATCGCCATATATCTAGATATCTGGCCTTTGTTTTTCTAGCTGATATACTTCAAAGGGGATTATAGCATAGAGGGATTAATGCAGTATAGATCATATTGTTCCATTCGATACTGTATCCTTTAAGATAGATGATGTTCATGTGAACCAGCCATTCTCAGCGGGGGTTAATGTCAACTTGAAGTGCTGATAGGTTGGGAATATCATCCCGATGTTTCCTTGACTGGAATTTAGAATCTGTTGGTGGAAATACTCAGGGGCCAATTACGAAGCTAAAATGCAATGATCAATGTAGATATAAATTTGACGAAGCTTGAATTGTGGAATATAACGGAACAAATAAATTAAAACATTTGCTTTGGAATAGCCGAATTACAGTCGTGCTTTCCCTCTTCATATCTAGCGTAGATAAACTGATATGTGCATGTGAGATCAGAACTCACAATAACAAATATCACAGTATCAGCGAAATATCAAGCACAACGAAGTAAAAGTAGCTACAATGTTATTTTATTTTAGTCAAAGATTCTATTGGCGATATATTTTGAAGAAATAACCGATAGGAGACGGTATGTGTAGAAATGGATCGAATAAGTAATTGCCTGAAATGATATCATGTATATCAAATAGTTGCTATGTAGTTTTCCAACTTAAGCAAACTGTTAGTTCAAGTAATCAGCTAAAAATATAAGACGATCCCATGATCCCCGACTATATCTTCACCGTATAAGATATTTACACATGCGTTTCTTCAGATTCTACAATCTCCCGGGTAAATTAAAGTCTGTACACTATTGGATACTCGATTTCCTCTGGATGATCAGTTAACCAGTGGTGAGACTCCTCGGCAAAATTTATGAGAAGCTGTAATATAGACTCAACAGCCACCGGAGAAAATTAAACAGAAGTAAGTATAGAAAGATGAATCTTGCTAAGAGAATCTCCGTTTCCATCACTATTAGCTTTTTTTCATGAATTCAGAGAATGTATTTGATAGAGTTTTGAATAGAAAAATATGCACGAAATGAGGCTCTCTGTGGCAGAATGAATCAAAGTCCCAGACAACAGGAATATTCGAGTACTGACTACACAAGACCAATACAAATTGCCTGGAAATTCTCAAATGTTACGCAATAAAACTGGGGGATGTGAAGGAGGGAAAAAAGAAGGGACCTTTGAAAGATGAGGAAAATATCAGAGGACTAACTAAACAGTATGAACCTTATAAAAAGAATGAATGCAAAGGCTGTTCCAGTACACTGGACCGTTCCATGGACTGACAAAGGACAAACTCCGATCATGTACCAGCCAACAAAGAAGCATATGACAATGCACAAGACCGTAGACCCAGGATATGACACGGGTAGACTATACTGAAAAGAAAAGAAGGCAGGAGATAAAAAACCGAAGACCATGTCAAGAAGGCCAAATTAAGTCGAGAAAAGTATGAGCAACTAGACAGTGAGGACATCATGAAGAAAGCCCGAAACAACGCAATGAACAACGAAAAAGGAAGAAAAATGGAGCAGCACAGCAATTAAGGGAAGAATAATTGGAACAGGAGAAAAATATGCTGAAAATTTAAAAGAGAGATACAGGATTCGGCAGATAAGCGTAGATGGACAAGGCATGAAAAAAACCCGAAAAAAGAAACAGTATCACTCATCATTGAGGCTCAAAACTAATTCATCAGAACCAATCCCATCGAAACGAAAATGAACAGAACACAGACTAACCGCATAAGTTTTATTAATTTAGCGGCTTTTAGTGAAATATATGTTAGGTATAATATTGAACAAGAGATATGTCTCAGAGAGAAGAAGGGGTGAAAAAAAAAAGAGAAAAATAGCATCCATGTAAGGAAAAACCATAACACACACACACGCGCACACACGCGCTCACACAAACTTCTCAAAAAAACTACTTCTCCGAAAGAATTAAATGATCTGAAGTGATGTTTAACAAATATATTTCCGTATACTTCACTCGTGGATAAATGTCATTTTAGAATCTAATTGATTGAAATATTTTTTAGAATGAAGGGTCACACGATTAATGTTGACGGTATATAAAGTGATGGATCAATATGGAACAAAACGAACAAAACATGAAAGAGAAATGTACAACTATTTTCTTGTGAGGAAAATAATCATAAGTTGACGTATATATATTTTCATACTCTTCAAATGACTTTTTACTTCTTCTTTTTTTCTTCCCTGAGATTGGTTGAACAATATCTGCAATTTTTCTATCATTCCTAGAGAAAGCTCTTAGAGATATTGTCTCCTACGTCAATATTCTTTTAGCAGAAAAAGGTTCTTGCTGATTATTCCTTTGTTTTCGTTTTTCTTTATTATCCATCGATATCAGACAATGTGTCCAGACATGTATCTTCAAATAGATATCTCGATGGTTGTACTCCCAAGTTTACTCTATAGTGATACAATGTCGAACATTTTCAAGGCTACTGCATTAAATACTTTGAAGCAATCCGTCTCAATTAGAGCACACTTAACGGTTGGTAAACCTCTCTTCAACTTCATAGAATGGATAATCTTGTAAATATCGTAATTGTTTGCAGCAATAAAGAATCATTTGATAAATCGAGCTTAAGTTTTCTCTGAATCCGATGATATTGACGTCATATCATTCAAGAAATGCATAAATTCACTGCAAACTGCGAACCGTGCGGTTGACAGGTGAATAAGTACTTGACAAACAAATCTCACGTGATTATTTTACCTGCAGTCGGGTAGCAATCAATGCATATATATCCACTTGAATCTTTGAAAAGGAATGAAAGCTGTCAGGGAGAAGGGAACTATGTGAAGGCAGCCTAGAGAAACGTTGGATGTACAAAAAGTGTTCAAGAAAAAGTTACCGGATGGAGGGGGAAAATAGCAAAAAAACAAAAAACAAACCCCGAGGAGGAATGGATATTGTCTGATGCTTTCGATTGACATATTTCATAAAATCTCTTTCCAAAGAAAGGATCAGTGAAAAATTTTCTTTTCAGAGAAAGTCTCCAGGAAAAAGTGAAAAATAACAAAAAAAAAGGGAAAGATAAGAAAGCCCGGGGAGAGATAGACCAAGATGATGCAATATTTCCATACGGGTTTTATAAAACTTGTTTTATCAAATTCATCTTCGAAGCGGTTGACAGCTGAAAAAACAAGTTATACCCCAAGAGGCATTTTGAAACTGTACAGTCAAGATTTAAGCTCTCAACAGAATGTTAGTTGCTCTGTTAAAAAAGGTTTGAATGAATAACCTATCTTATTAACAATAATTGGCTGTGGAACGTTCAGCATTGAGGCGGTTTCTTGAGCAGCCACTATCTATCTACCTATCTATCTATCGATCTATCTATCTATCTATATATATATCTATCCATCTATCTATCTATCTATCTATCTATCTATATATATATATATATATATATATATATATATATATATATATATATATATATATATATATATATATATATATATATATATAGATAGATAGATAGATAGATAGAGAGATAGATAGAGAGATAGATGGATAGATAGATAAACATATAGATAGGTAGATATTGAGAGATTGAGGGGTTGATATATAAATAGTCACATAAATAGATGGACAGATGGATATGAATTGACAGATAAATATATAAAACGCACATAAAATTTCTTTCATTAATTGTTGTCCATGATTGAGTTTACAGGTGGATGATGTTAACAATAAATACTTTATACTAACAAAAATAGTTTGCAGTTAAAATGGGAAATATGAGCTTCCTTATATATAACAATCCGGCCGTATCCCAGCGTGGTCAGATGCCTTGTTAAATACTCGGCAGAAAGGAACACACAGATGTTTATTTTCTGAGGTTTAAACAAACTTCCCCGTGTTCGTTTATGTTTCACTCGCGACAATTTCTGCAGCGATCAAAGAGATAGATCCTCAAAATCTCCTCAGAGTTGTTTCATTACAGCGAAAATATTTGAAGTTTTCCCAGTTGTTTGAACGTTCTTTCTTTTAATGAGGGTTTTCACTTGATAATGTTATCATGAGAAAGAAACATATGTGGCTGGGTAGATCGAGTGCAATGGTAAATTGTAAAAAGACACCATAGATTCTCTTTGTTACAGCACATAAATGATGTCATTTGGCCGACTTTGCAATTATAACAGATGGATTGAATAAGTGTATCAAGAATGATAAAAAGATTATAGATATCTTCCTTCCCTTGATTTTCTCTTCTTTGGCGTTCTTTTCAGAAACATTTTCTCTTACCACTGCCAACATAATCAGAAGTATGATAATTGTCCGTCCGTCCACAACATTTATAATGTGTCCGTCTGTCCAAATCGTATCTCCAAAACTTATCAAAGTTTTCCAAGCATATTTTTCTAGGAGGATGGGCCATATGTTAAACAAGAATTGATTGAATTCCTATAATAGGTCAAGAAATATCAACTGTAGTCGCCCGTGCATCGTACCAATGATTGAGCAGAGACGAGGGAAATAAAAAGAAAAGGGGAAATTAAGGGAGAGAGAGAGAGAGAGAGAGAGAGAGAGAGAGAGAGAGAGAGAGAGAGAGAGAGAGAGACTAAGGTTGATAGGGAGAAAGAAAGAGAAAGAGACATAGACACGTTGCCATGAGAGGTTGAAAAAGAGAAATGAAGAACAAGGGAACTGGAGAGATACAGAAGGATATGCAATCAAGAGAAAACAGGAGTGGGTAGAGTGAGCAAGACTTAGATAAAATGGAAAGAAAAGTTCAAGGATTTAAGAGAAATAATTATTAGCAGTGAAATGCATGTAAAAGAAGAGACTCTCAATGAGATGGATAGAATAAATGATAGATAAACAGAACAAAAAAGTAAATGAGAAAGAATTAAAAAAAAACCTTGCATCCCATCTCCAATAAATTAACGCATTTGTTTTACCCTCATGCTGCAATTACTTGCGTCAAAATGAACCTAACTCTACTAACTAATTCTAACATCCATGATTTCTTAAATATCTAGCTTTCAAGTTTTACGTAAAGTTTTCCAGAACTTCATTCTTTCACTTATTTGATTTCTATCTCTCTCCACACAGTGATGTTATATATATATATCATAACCTACCTGCTAACATTAAGAGACAGGTTTTCCATCTGCTTGAATGTTGAATTGGAAGTGATCAAGGTTATAACCATTTCATATCCCTTGTGTTAAGATTCATGGTGTGGAATCGATTGGATTTGACAAACTAATTTTCACACTCATTGATCGAATTTTGATGTGCTCTTCCAGGATAAGAGTAATTGAAAATAGTGAATCATAAATCGATTCCCGAAACAAGATATCAAAACTTATTTGTGCAATGTATTCATTTTTGATGATATCATTTGATGGTTCTATGATTTTAGTTCCAAAATCTGAATCGGATGCACGTCCTCTTTTGAAATTTTTCCTTGAGTGTCAGTCTTTATTTAATGTTAATCTATTTGTATCTTCCTTTCCGCGGTTTGCGCAAAAGTGTTACAACATACTCGATTTTAACATAGGGGATCGATATTATTATCAATTCAGCACATGAAATTGATAGATTTAAACGCCTGTTCATTACTTGTCAGCAAGATTCGGTTCTGACCATTTAGGTTGATTACGACGAATGAGTTATTGGCTCATAGATTGACAGGAAATATTGGATGTTGACATTAACGATTATATTTTAAACAATTGATTGCTATGGTCTGCTTTCAATTTCCCATTCAAACACGCTGGATTACATTGATAACATTCCTGGAATGTTGGCTATTTGTAGACAATTATTCCATATATATATATATATATATATATATATATATATATATATATATATATATATATATATATATATATATATATATATGTGTGTGTGTGTGTGTGTGTGCTTTCAATCAAAATTTTCAAATAGACAATTATTCCATATATATATATATATATATATATATATATATATATATATATATATATATATATATATATATATATATATATATGTGTGTGTGTGTGTATGTGTGTGTGTGTGTGTGTGTGTGTGTGCTTTCAATCCAAATTTTCAAATAGTTTATACTCGGTGAATATGTCCTTTCCAAAGCAACAGTTATGTATCAAGGATTGACATGTTTGGTGTGACAGATGGATCGAAAATTGCTCCATATTATTTAGAAACATTTGAAATGATCTCAGTTCGACATACAATGAATATATCACACAATTTAGACGATATCAATAGAATAATCAGTTAAAAAAACCGAGCCGCGGTATGAATCGAACCTTCCAGCAACAGAGTTGCCAATCCAAAGTTGCAATGCTCTCACTATTGTGTTAAACTGCCCACCATTAATGGAAGATGAACAAAAACTTCTTTCATTCGAAATTTCCATCTTGTATTTCATTGGTCTATACAGTTTCATCAGAAGTTGTGCATGGAATGTGCGTATTCGGTCCGACAAAACAATTAATAAAATTTGTTTTCAGTAAAAAAAAAAAAAAAAAACAGCCCGCAACCTGCTTATTTTCGATTTATATACAAGTTTGGTAAATATTGACTTTGAAACCCGTTTTGAGTTCATTCCATACAGAAAAGGTTGGATTATTCCAAATCGGTTGGACTTTAAACTTTTCAAAAGTTAATCTCCAAAATCAGAAACCATTTTTACAAAACTTAATTTGATAATTGATATAACCCAATATTTTCAAGCCCAACCTTAAGTTGTGTTATGATAAGCTTATTGAATATAAGTGGTGAAGTTAATTTACAAAATTGATAAATTGTTTTCACATCTTATTTATTCAGTTCAATTAGAAAGCCAGATTTGGATGCGTTAGGTTATTGTAAAAATGCACGGCCATAGTTAACAGAATTGAATAAAATAATCCCACACTCTGAAGAAAAGGACGTTGAAAAGGATAATATTGTTCATAAATCATTTATTAGTTGATAATTGTTTTTTGTTATGACTCTATCAAGAAGTTTTTATCTACGATAAAATCGAATGAAGGAATAATTCCGAGTCAATGATTTTGTTCATCAACCTTCTTTTCTACATGATTTCTGAATAATGCTCAACGGAAAGGAAGGCACAAAAAGTCTGTCTTTATATGAACTTCAGTAAAAAACAATATCATCTACCCCAAAAACGCTTACAACGAACGATCAAAAGCAAAAGTACAGATTTGAAAAAGTAAACTATCGCAACTACCCTGATGCACTGCAGGTTTATGGGTGACACATCATGGATTTTAAAGAAAATATGTTTGATGCCAAACTATTATCCTATTAGTATATTCGAATTTCTGTTTATTATCTCCATAAAAGCATAGAAAAAGTAGGAAAAACCAGGAATAAATCACCATGGGTTGGCCCTCTTTTTTGGTGACCAAGCAAATCCTTTACAAATTTGTTTTCCTTTTTAAAAAATCTCTAACAGCACGATTCCTAATTTCAAGCGGGAGACCCGATAGCAAATAATTGAACTATCTAAATTGGATAAAAAATGAATTAGACCAAGGTTGGCGTTTACGAGAGTATTTATTATTATTTTCAGAGAATTTTTCCTCTGAAATGATTAAATAATTTGCCAATGATGTCCATTTCCTGTGACATGAGATTAGACGCAAAAGTAAGATCAAATGAATCTCTAACGAATCAGGATTACTTACGATATGAATCAAAATATGAAAAATACTACTTTGCTGATTCCCCTCAAGACAAATCATCACGCAACTCATCAATTTTTTTTTTATCTTCTTCAGAGGAAATCCTTCGTTATTTAGATTGCAATTGCAAAAAATATGCGATTCATTTTTTAAAAGTCTATTTTCACGTCTTCATACATTGCCAAAATTTTCCAAGACTTGGACCAGAAAATGTTTTCAATTTCGAACCATTTATGCAATATTCTTTTATGTGCTATTGAAAATCTTGAAGCAGTATTTGAATTAACCAAACCCCCAATAGTCACCTATGGAACTGAATCATACAACTTAACAAACGGCTTGAATCCAAAACTATGAAGCATGCAATGTGGACATGAGACATTCATTCTCAACATCTGATATAAAAATCACAAAACAGCGCTGCATATCACAGAAAAGAAATATGAAAAAGAAATATCATAAATTCTATCTCAGATGATGATTGGCTGGTCATGTTGCAGGAATATCAAACAACCGATGGACATCACGACTCAGATAGTGAGGGGGAAATGAACAACTTCAGAAAGTACTGATATAAAGGTCTGGTGAATTATGTCAATCGACGAATGCTGAAAGGATGATTGCAGTTATATGGGATTTGAAATGGACTCTCAGTGATGTATCTGATAATTTTAGCCCTCACTGTATTTAATATACCTGCATGCCTAAATAAGTTTCATCAGCATTTAACTTCTATATATGTCATCAGATCATTTACCGTTACAAATATTGCATGAATAGATGCCTTGGATCATTCACATTGGGAAAATACAGACTCTGCACATCTACATATTCCATTTGACGAGGATAAAGACGGGAAATCAAATTTGATTTTCATATTGTTTTAAGTCTGTGTTGATTATGTCGCGAGATGTACATAAAGTAAGCTGACTCAGTGTTTCAATATATCAATGTTTTTGTGTATTTGCCATTTGGACAAAAGTCTGACGTTTTAGCCTCAACGAAGGTTAACATTGCCCCTACTGATTTTCAATACATCAATTGTTCCAAGTCAACAAATTGGAACGAGACAATAACCCAAACAACATTTATCCCTGGTCTGATGGGTAGTAAATGTCAAGTATAATTTGAATCATACTATTCTGAATTATCAATACACTGTTGAAAGTTGTATGATTGTATTATGAACTCATCAGTAGTTTTTGTATGTTTTGCCGTTCAATTTATGTAAGAAGCTCGCACCATGGCCTAACGTAGTCAATTAAATTCAACTGATTTTCAAAGCAATGTTTGGAATTTTCAATTTGTCGGCTATTACCCTCGATATTCATTGTTAGAATGATATTCCTTGATTGTTTGATCAAACGTAAATCATTCTTTTGCCAGGTTTATTTTTCTTTGAATATGCTTGAATGATATCATGTCCTATTCCCAGTGTTGAAATTTTACACGTTTCAAAAAAGAAAAAAATAATACAATAAAAAAGCCAAAAAAATGAAATTCATCAATAGAATAAAACACCAACTACCACAATCACTTCCATACAATTGCAGTCGTGCAATCACAATAACAAATACAATCACATAAATACGCATAATCATAAACAAACATAAACATCCATGAGAAATCATGCACAGACAACCACAATCAAACAACCACTGAATTACACATTCAATTACTCACATATATACACAATCACACCCAAATTCATACATACGCACACACATATACAGGCATGCACACATACATACATACATACATACATGCATACATACATACATACATCCATACGTACATACATAGTAATATTGAATTCATAACAAAAATGCAGCCAATTTTTCATTCATTCCAAAACAATTGCAAAATTTGAGATCTAGGAATAGTTGCAATGAAATAGTTGATTATGGCTGTTTTAACAGCCCAAAATTATGATTTATAAAAAGAATGCATTTTGAAACTCCATATCTTCATTCACTTCTGAAAACAGTGGAGAATTTATCAATGTAAAATAAGAATGTAGTTTGAATGATCTCATTCGGTGGGTTGTTTGTCCTATCACTTTTTCCTGAAATCGATCCTGATAACAAGTTTCATTTCGTATTTATGTCAAATTGCTGATAGCAATGATCTAAAAAGGCTCAAATGGGAGAATGTTTCGTTATAGTTCAGTAATAGCAGCCATGCACGAGTTATCGGGTTATTTTGTAAACAAGTAGATGTTGATCGTTTCTGGATGATCTGATGATCGAACCTTGCATCAAATGGCCTAGTTCAATAAACATCAGGCACATCTATTGGTCAGGATCGTATGAAGCACTCCAAAGGATGTTGTTTTTAAACCCATGCATTGGCAATTTGTCCACATGTCGGGGTTGTTACCTGTTACAATTTCTGCAATATTATTGTGCTGATTGTATCTAAATTGAAGCAAAAGTATCCGACACTCATCAGATTAATCTATTCTGCAAAAAAAGTATTTATGTTCAATCTGGCCTCGATAATATTTTGATATTTCTATATCCTGATCTTCGTTCCTAATTATATCGATTCTATTAAAATCTTTTTTTCAAAATAATTTCTCCCCGCACTTGCTGTATCTGCAAGCATTTACATTAAATATATATTTGACGATGTGATTTTGATTTGGAATTTGATATTTTTTCTCATTGAACACAAATATCCTGGTAAGTAATCGAATTATATTTTTTATATGCATTTGATGTCTCATCGTCTAGAAAGAAAAGGGATTATTTTAGTATCATCGTCAAGGGGAATTTTGCTCTTGATAACATTTCAATGTGTCGTATCAGATTCAAAATCCTAACAGCAATTATTCATCAAAAAATATTTGAAGGAAACAAAAGGCTAAAAAGGAAAAAAACACAGTAATAAATTGTCAAGTGTTTGAAAGTGATTGGATTTCACACTTCTTTATAGAACATACATGGTCAGTAGTCCATATTGTGGACGTAATCAGATGAGGTTGGAAGAAAAAATGGGAAACGTTCCATTGCTATGGTCATGATTGTAACTAGAAATATGAAGCATTTTTATGTGTTGTACTAATCAAGTAAACTTCCGTTTATTCGTCGACATCTGAACAACTACAGCAAAATTCCCAGATCTATCCATTTAATGGCATTCGTTGTGTTGAACTTGCTGACTGCATAAGTAGCCATCGTTGTGGCAGCAATAGAGATGGTAAAACTATATGTTGTATTAGTCGAGGAGCAAAAAAATCTTAGAATGATGGAGCCAAGACGGGAAAAACACTTGGAAATTACATTTCCCTAGGAATCCTCATCGTCAACTATAATCAGAATGAGAAGACAGGGAGATAACTCTGAAATATTGGAATTATTTTAGATCTTTTATATCTCAGATATACCTTTTTCCCTTCACGTGTCCGTTCCTTTTTGATCACTTATCCTGCAAAATACAAAAGATCTTTCAATCAGAATCAAAGTCACGTATCTACATCAAAATTTTATCACGTTTTCTGAAGCGTATGTTTCATTCCATCAGAGCACTTGAAGATAACAGGTGGATAAACAGACAAACAGAAAGATGCTAAAGAAGAAATACTATCCTTCAAACTTAGCTGAGGCAATGAAAGATGACTGATTTCAATCGTGATGTCTATGTTTACGCCTCAGAAAAAAATGGTATTATTGATGATGGTGATGGCAGTGGTTGTATATATGTTTACTATAACTATCTAAGAGATGTGATAAGATTGCAAGCACTGGTATGGATTGTTGTGATTTTGATCTCCTTGAAAACGGGACTTGCAGTCAAGAATTACTGCAGACACTCTCAATAAATATATTTCTGTAAAAAAAAAAAAAGATCGTGGGGAGAAATACTAGAAGCTAAAATGCTCCAGAAGAAAACATCCATTGTGTTTACGTGTAGTTTAAACAGTTCCTTTACATACTTTTTTTCACTTAGAGATCAATTGATAATAACCCCAGAATCGTATATTATTCGAAAAAGTGTGTCCGTTTAACAATTTTCAAGCTACTTTCTGTTGGAAAATTTAAATGGAAGGGCCAATCATCACAAGTGATTGGTAAAATTGTTTGATTGGTTCAGCAAAATGTATTCTTCATCCTATATTCTTTATCAGATAAACTGAGAAACAAATTATATAAAAGTCTCACGACTCATAAATAATCAATATATATACCGATAACATTCAGATATCAATATATATAACAAAAGAATCAATTCATTGCTTAATTATTGCTATTTGTTCCGTCGATCAGAATATTTGTAACTCAATTGCTACAAAGATTTAAGCTTTGGGTTAGATCCATGCTGTCCTTTCTATATATTATGGAGTTATTTGCAGCATTCAACCCTTTCATCTTGCATGATCTTGTTAGTTTTCAAGTTTCACATCTGTATGCCGTAGCTGACGTCATTCATTTGTTGTATAATTAGCGTTTCTAAATAAATCATTGTGGGTAGTTAAGAAGCTTCTGATGACTTGGGAATTAATTACAAAACAGAAATCTTTCAAACAAAAAATTCATCTCACTTAGACAAGTTCTGTAATCAACATTTATAAAACAAATCACAGAAACATAACAACCACCCAGAATGACCAATCCCACCCCCATGCCTTGATAAATATTGGAAGGTCTCCTTTCGGAGTTTTCCTTGATTTATTCTCACGTTATCACAAGTTACTATCATAGCAATTGCCTAAGACAGTTGGAAGACCAGCTGAGAAACGAATATGATTGTAACCTGTATTATTTACAATTGATACGGTTACTTTAATGCTGACTTGGTCCATTATTGGACATCAGTTGTACGGAAATATGAATCGATGTATTTAAGTTACTCCATATCATCTTGGAGATTTTTCATCTGAATTATCATTTCCTCTGATGTGCTGCCAATAATACAAGCACCCACAGAATCTTTTATATAACAGTTGAGGTGAATAGAAATATGGTTAAGCACATTGCATAGTATTCCTGTATAGCACCTTTCAATATCTCTTTCGCTCTCTACTTCGATTCCACACAGTTGGCAACCGACGTGGGCTGTCTCTTCAATTAACTGTTGACTCTCTGTTATATATTTCTCAAACTTAGGGTTGCTTTAGAATTCGCAGATTTGTGGTAAATACCGATGTAATTACTGGCATTGAAATAGACTTATTGATAAAGGCAGGCGATATAATCACTGTGAAGATGATAAGAAAAATGGTTGATATTTTTTAACTAAAAATATGCATTGCAATGCTTAAATACTTTCAATTACTGCATATTAAGAAATGTGTGGGATAATTTTTCCTGGTAGTTATACTTAAGACAATCATATTTGTGGAGCAAATAGATTAGCGAAGAATTGGATAAAATGATGAATGAATTTGGAAAGAAATAAGTCAGGCTTTAACATTTTGAATGAATTTTGATTTAGGAAAAATCAGTTCGAATCGCGTAAAACATCTGAAAAAATCTTTGGTTGCATTGAAAATTAATATGAAGATAGAAAGCACTGGGAAATGATTCTTACGATAAAAGTACAATCTTTTAGAGCTGAAGGCGATTTATTAATAAAGGTAGATGTACTTTATTCTATGGCAAAAATTAATCGATATTAATCTTTTGTTTTGTTCCTTCAAATGCACCTGCATAAGGATTTGAACAATTTTTCGTATACGAAATTTATACGGAATGAAATATGCTATCAATCCATATTAAAACTGAAGTGTAATAGCAGAGAATGAGAAAGAACATGGGCTCCGTTCTTTCTTCGTGAGTTTTAGGGTTAAAGGTTCATTGAAAGATCAAATTTCGCATGATTTGGGTTTCCAGAGCAGCATAAGGCCTCTTTCAAATTTGCCCTCTCTGTCCTGGTTTTTAGGTTAAAAATCTTGTTTTGCACTGACAGCTGATTCAGAATTGACAATTTCCTTGCAGGCTAGCGAACAGAAGAGTTTTTGAAAGTTGATCGTCCTGGATATAAGTGATAAGTCATTTGGAAGTCATCAATTCTATTCTTTGAATGTTATATCTTATGAAATCAGTTGTATGATCAAAGGAAAAAGAAATATCGCTGCAACATATCGTTACTGCAGCACCTGATTTGTGTCGTATGGTCTATGTAGCCAGTGATTGAACGTTTGGATTAAGTTTCTTCTGCATTTATTGACAATTATACTCCTAACTCGACTTTTTCATTTGCACTTAGTCCATACTCTTCCGTCTATGTTGACGAAATTATATTGAAAAGTAATATTTCTTTAATCATCCGTGGACAAAGGCAGAAAACCTGATTGATATTTTTAGGAACAGACGAGAAAATCGGATCAAATGATTTACAACATTTCATTGAACCATCACGAAATAATACCCGGAATTATCACGAACAAACCGGGACAAAAGAGTATAATTTCAATGAAAAAAACATTTCATTCCAACCAGAAAATATCAGATATGATTGTTGGCCAATTCTATCCAACGAATCATTTAATTATGCAATATCGGTTGTGTATATATATATATATTTTTGAGAAGTTTTTGCATCAATGATTTAGAACCTCATTACAGTTCCGTATTTGTCTTTCACTTGATGTTTCTCCCTTCTGTCATATCAACAAAGTGGCTGAACGGTGGAAAGATTTTAAGAATGCTGTGAACTTTCAAATGATTTTGGATCCTTTTATGTATATACTTTTGTATTCGTTTTTAACTCACATGATGTGTGGGTATCACGAAAGGGCCAACCTTTTTTCTCATTTTGAAACTGTTTTGAGGGGTATTTACAGTACCATAATTACATATCTTGAAATTCATTCTATCACTATTATATTAAATGGATAGATGAAAAGTGAATAGATGAAATAATCTTCGCCAAGGTTAACGATACCTGCATGCATTTTCAAGCAATGGCCCTTATTTGAAATTAAAGCATGTGTTGATATTGCAAGAAGGGCCAACGGACACCTTTTTTCTCACTGCTTGAAATATTTTTTCTAAATTGAAAGTTCAAGGATGTGTCACCAAATGTGTCAGCTCTTGTTTTTATATCAGAAAGTCTGATATTTGAGGAAGAGATTGGATAAAAATATAAAATAGTAACTTATTGAAATAAAATGGTTTGATCCTTTGATTGGAATTTTTCATACATATTCGGGATGTACTGTGGGGATTAAAACTATGTTTACCACAAAGCTTTTTTTTAACGTGCTTTTTAGTTACCAGTTTGGATATTCAAATCATTCCACTCTCTACATATGAACGAACAATCGATGGCAATGGGAAGTTTTGCCCAAAATTATCGTATAAGTCAATGAAATTGCTGGTGGATTAAAGGTTATCATTAACTGATTTAGCAAACTGAGTTCCTACTTTATATCATTGATTATTCCATAGTCTTTTCATCAATTGCATTTTTTAGTCTAATTCAGAACAGCACATGTTTGAATATATGTTGGCACTCGAGATGAACAGTTTCAAAGACAACAACTTGACATTTATTCCAACAACATCATAAAAATGCCATTCTTAAGCTGGCAACAATCCTCTTATATCAGTTATCTTGATGTAACAGCTTGCAATTTTTTTAACAAGGATTTGTCTGTCACGATAGAGATTCGTCTTTCGACATTCCCTAATGTTATTCGTTTCATAATTAGATGACCTGCTTAGTAACAGAGTTCATTTATTCCATTACTTTGATGACTCTCCTGCTTGACACAATGATTACTCAATCAACATTTTGGTACTAATGCAGATACGTATGCTGGGGAATATCGGGACTTATTTCTCGTCGTTAGCTTTTCTCGGTTAATGATACAGTTTTTTTTTTCTGTGCAGACTCTGGTCTTTGGGCGTAGATAAATTCCTATAGGGTAATGGGAGCAAATTTGGTACCAACGTGAACTACTGACACAAGCTTAAACGAAGGAAAATATATCAACAATATGTATTTCCCCCAAATGATAACTTTATTTTAGCCGTACAGTCGAACTGAGAACCAGCTGACACCCTGTAACTCTAAATATATAATAATTGCATTTTATTTAATTTGATATATCTTAATAAAACATGATTTAGTCGTTGTACATCAGGAATACTTTTTTGATTCATGTAAATATTAAAATCAGGGCCCCTCTCCATTTACAGGGTATTCATCTAATTCATAATGATGAAAATTTCTATTATCAATTGAAAACCGAAACCCTTAAACTCACCCAGATAAACCCATGTATAGAAATTGTTAATTTTTCTTCTGATTCCTTACTTTTTGTTTCTTTTTGTTCTTCATATTTTATCACTACTGATCAAAACCTTTTCAAGTTCCAATAGTGGGCTTCATCGGCGATTTGGTATTCCATTTGACGTATTCCCCTGAAAGTAATTCAATAATTGATATAAGAGAAGTAAAGACAGAGAGAGAGAGAGACAGAGAGAGAGAGAGAGAGAGAGAGAGAGGGGGGGAGATAGGGAGAGAGAGAGAACAAGCAAGAGATAGAGAGAGAGAACAAGCGAGAAAGAAAGAGAGAGAACAAGCGAGAGAGAGAGAGAGATCAAGCGAGAGAGGGAAAACAAGCAGCATATGTCTAAATGAGGAGTACGGAATAATGAGACTACGTACCCCAAAATTATATCCATCTAAGTAAAGTACACACTCAAACACACACGCACACATTTTCAAAAATGTATTTTTTTCAAAGAATTAAACGTTCAAGGATGATGATTAGCAAACACAATTCCACACACTCTTGTTGTGAATCCTCAACATTTCAAAGAAGACTGAAAGTTTCAATTATAACATTTCTTAGAAACGATCAACGCAGACAGAATCTGAAGCGATGGAACAAAAACTGTGAAGAAATAAAGAAAACAATAAAATACAATTCGTTCAACTAGCATAGCTACATTCAAAAATTTTCATTGACTTCATGTTTTTTTTTTTAATTTTTTATTCTCCCCAAGAAATATATTTACTTCAAAATCTCTTGGAAATTTATTCTTGGAGTTCAAATATTTTTTCTGAAATTGATCGACCAACAAAAGAGAAGCAACCTCAGTTATTTTTTGTTGGATGATTCACCTGTGGAATTATTCTGACTTTAACGTCCTTACTATTATTTACAATAGCTTATCTTTAATTTCAATTTTTATCGTATAAAAGTCACACTGATGACAATAAAGAAAACAGGTGATTGTATACTGAGATGGAGACAGATAGACACACTAACAGACAGAGAGGATTTATTGGGCAATCAGAGGACTATCAACCAGATATAATAATCTTTCCATCAAGAATGCACAGTGTTTGTATGGAAGAGAAAATTCATTGTTGCGTCATGGACCAGTGTATTGGATAACTTTGTTAAATACCATTTGTCTTCATAACTCACTTGCTTTCTGGGCAGTTCTCCACACTGATTATTTTGGGCAATCAATCTTGCATATATTTCACGAAAGAAGCACAACTCATTTTGATATTCTGATTAATCTTGATCTCATCATCATCATCAGTTTTTTAGCGCTCGTCGTTGGACATAGACCTTCCCGAAGATTTGCCACACTTCCCTATCATGGGCGTCACGGAGCCAGTACTTCCTGAACATGTCTTGCTCGTCTCTCCATCTAACATTTTGCCAGCTTCGGTTGCGCATGTTGTGAGTCATGATGTCCATTGATATCGTGATGTCCATCGATTCTAGGTCATTTTTATTCAGGAATAGATCCAGGATTTTCTTCCAATTTAGGGATGCTTTCATATTATGAGACAATAGCTCAAAAATTGAAAAATCGAAACCAACAGTTACTCCTCAGCACTGTGGCACATATAGCCAGTTTTTATTAATTTAATCACTTACCATCGATAGGTTGGTAACCGTCCTTACATATACATATATATATATATATATATATATATATATATATATATATATATATATATATATATATATATATATATGTATATATATATATGTATATATATATATAATACATAGCGTGTGTGTGTGTGTAAGTGAGTGTGTGTGTATGTGTATTTGTGCATGTGTGTGTATGCATTTGTGTGTTAAATGTAAAATAAGAGAGAAACAGAGGGATGTGTATGCGTGCACGAATGTGTAATTATTATGTAAAGAGAGATGTAATGCTGGTTTGGTACATCACCAGGGGAAAAAATGTAATGAATTACCGGTTATCGTCAACCAGCCAAATTCTGTTTCAGTGTAATGGAAGATAGTCAAACTACCTGGAATTTTTGTCTGATTCTGACTTATAACTCATAAGTGAATATGAGAAGCAAAACGATTCCTTTAACAGCGCTTATCTCCTAGATTGGAGTGTCTTTTTACACATTGCCTGCACCAAAAAAGAATAATTGGGCTAAAACTTTAAAAGGCTGGTTGATTGCAGGTTTTGTACTCATCCTCTGTCTGCCATCTATTTGGCATGCCACCGAAAGGATCCTATCTGAAGTGACTGGCGATAGGACGATTTGCATGGAAATTTTCTTATTATTTTTATAACTCAGATTCGAATTCGGGGTTTCGGTCTTCTGCTTCAGCACATCACGATAGACGTTCATTCCAGATATCTACATGAAAACATTTTATAATCGAACACAAATATATTATATATATATGTACTAGTATATTTCTATGTACTCTGAGATTAACATTGAGCACTAAAAATGCAATATGTCAAATGCGCGAATTAATCAGATTAAAGGGAATTTCCCTTTCCTCGCTCAAGTTTGACTGACCATGTAACCCTACTGAAATTATGTCCATTTTGCACTCACAGATGCCATGATCATCAAACAGAGAGTCTCGGAGGAAACAAATCTGTGAGCAGGAATAGAAGACAATTTTTTGGGGGAAAATGTCATTCATTCCGATATCATTGTGTGTCTTATTGATTGTTTAGCTAACAAAGACTTCCATAGAGAAAGAGGAGTGATAATTAAAGAGAAATTCAGCATTTAATGTCAATTTAATGTCACGTTTGTCACATCAGATCCATTGATATCTGATAAATACTTGTAATTATTCATCAAAAATAATTCATTGGAAACGTAAACATAAATAAAACATAGAAGAAGAGAAAGAACAGTCATAAATCGTCAAATGGTTGAAAGTGCTTTTATTCAACACATCATGACAGAATATTACATGGTCAGTAGTCCTCCATATTGCTGACATCATCAGAACATGTTGGATGAGAAGACCAAAAAAGGGAAAACGTGCTGTTGCTATGGTCATGATTGCAGCTAGAGTGATGGGGCATTTGTATGTGTTGTTTAATCAGCTAGACTATTCTGGTGTTGGTCTATTCGTCCACATCTGAACCTCTTTAACAAAGATCCTAGATGTATCGAGTTAATGGCATTCACTGCGTAGAACTCATTGACTGAGCGGATAAATTTTAGCAGAGTGATGAAGTAAAACGGGAAGAACATTCAGACATCTCCTTTCTTTACAAATACTCACCATTAAGAATAATCTGAGGGTAAAAAAAAGAAATCAATCAGGATTAAATTCACGTATCTACATCAAAGTTTTAACACATATTTCGAGGTGTATGTTCCATTCCATCAAAGAACTTAAGGATATCAGGTGAATAATCAAACCGACAGCCAAATACCAAACAATGTATATTCTCTTCCAAACTTTGCTCGGAGGATTGAAGATAACTGATTTTGATAGTGATGTTTACGTTTACTTTTTAGTACTCGATGTTATTCTCAGATTACATAGAAATATACTTGTGTATATATAATATATTTGTATTTGATTATAGAATGTTTTCATGTAGATATTTGGAAGGGATGTGTTTGAAAGATTGCGTTATCGGTGATGATAATGGTGGTGGTTGTATCAATGTTTAGTATAACCATTCAAAATATGTGATTTGGTTGCAAGTATTGGTATAGGCTGTTGTAATTTTGGTCTTGTTGAAAAAGGGATTGATGGTTGAAAATTACTTATGAGATTCTCAATAAAGATATCCGTGCATGAAGAAGATTTTGAAGAAAAATACTTGAAACCAATAGGCTCTAGGCAAGGAGGTCCATCGTGTTTATGTTGAGTTTGAACAGTTCCTTTACATACTTTTTTATCACTTTGACATCGATACTAATAACTCCAGAATTATTCAACTTTTCTGATGGGGGCTACTATTCACGCTGTCATTCTTTACCTCAATTAACAGTTGGTGACAACTGACATTGGACAGTCCTCAATCAACTGTTGAGTCTCTGCATTCGGAATATCTGTATCATTCACATGATTGTAAACTTACGTTGCCTCAGAATTATGTATTCAATTCGATATCGCAAGTTTAAGGTATATACTGATACAATGTGCAGATTTAAAAGAGAATAATGGATAGACAGAGATCATATAATCACTGCGAAAATAAGAAATACACTTTCATTTTTTATTCTATTTTTTACAAATAAATATGAATTACCATCCTAATATACATTCATTCACAGCATATTTCTAATTATGCACCAACCTAAATGTGGCTAAACATGGATTGACATTATCTATGTGCTTCAAAATAGACAGAATTTGGATTTATTAAATTTATTTAAATTTGATTTAAATCAGGAAAAAAGTGGGTTTATATCCCAAAATCTACAATCTTTTGTCAAGAATCTATCGATTTGAATGATGTATGAATAAATCACAATAAACTTTCTGAAATGTATAGGGGAAATTGTGTTCACTAAGAATAGTTTCTCTCTCTTTACAAAATTACCTCATCATCCGATGAATTCTCAAATATATTGAGATTTTTCTTTGTTGTTATAATAAGAAAAACATATATTTTGTTTCGATGGATTAACAAAGAATAAATGAGATCGTAAATTTATTCAGACACTACCAACAGTTTGGATGATTTTTGATTGAAATCCAAATCGAGAAAAATGTCTGAAAAAATCATCATCCATTTTAAAAAATGATATGAAGATAGAAGGCCATCGAAATTAATTTTAAAGATAATAATTCAATCCTTTCAAGCTAAAAGCATTTTATTGATAAAAAAAGATATAGTTTATTCTATGGCAAATTAATTGATATTAACATTTTTTTCTTTATTCAAATGCACCTGCGCCAAGCTTTGAAAAATATTTCGAATACAGAATTTGTACTGAATAAAGTATACCATCTATTATAATTGAAAGTCAAGAAGAATAACGGAAAATGGGAAAAAAAAACAATGTACTCCGTTGTTTCTTCTTGAATTACTTGGATAGAATTTTATTGAAATAAAAAAATTTGTGTAACTTGCTAACGAAGCTCATTTTTAGAGCTTCATCAGGTTTCTGTATAACTGGCTGTCTCCATCCTAGGACTAGGGTTAACAATCCTATTTTGCACCGTGAACTGGTTCTGTTTTCACAAGTTGCTTGCAGACCAGTGAACGGAAGAGAGTTTGAAGGCCAATAAAGTCCTGAATATAAGTGATAAGTCGATTATAAATCATCAATTTTTTTTTCTCAAACGGGTAACTTCGCAAATTGAATCGTACGTTCCAAAGAAAAGAAATTTAGCTGAATCATATTCCTGCTGTGGCACTATTTCAGGTCCTAAGGTGGGGGTGGGGGCTGAAAATTTTTTTTCAAAACTGACATAAAATGTGGATCGAATGAAATATATCATTTGATCGAAGCAGCGCAGAATATCAAAAAGAATTCTCACAAACAAACCTGGAACAAACGAGTAAAATTCCATTGGGATGGACATTTTATCCTGACCAAAAAAAATTGGAGATGATTGCAATTCTTATCCAACCAATTATCTACTAATTATGTAAGAACTGTTGTAGTTACTTTTACTTTTATTCAGATTGAATCAGACTCCCTTCAACTTTTTTTCCTCCTGATACCATCCATGATTCAACAAAGGATGTTTTTTTCACAGGAAGGTGTTCTCATTCCAATATATATATATATATATATATATATATATATATATATATATATATATATATATATATATATATATATATATATATATATATATATATATATATATATATCTTGTATTTACATATAACATTGATCTTCCCCAGGATTCATCACCCCTCTACATCAAAGGCCACACAGAGTGAAAGAAAATCCCTGAACTTGTTCATTACGCTTCACAATCTTGTATTCTACCAACGTCAGTTAGCCATCTCATATCCCGGATCCATTGAGTGTCAACTATCCTTGCAACATGACCAGCTGTTTTGCCATGTGAGTTTTTTTTATTGATTTTTTGTTCTTTTGGTCTTTTTATCTGATGTATTGCACTATCGGTGATGATCCTGGTGAGATTGAGCATCATTCTTCAATGCGAAAAATTGCATGCTTCTCATTATTATCGTTACTGTTTGCGTTATGTTAGATGTCTCAGCGCAATATTTGGATGATGTATTGATTAGGCACTTTTCTTCTTGGGATTCAGATATTTTTTTTCTTGTAGGTTTTGCTCACTCTACCCAATGCCAGCCATTTTAGAATGATTCTTTACTTGATTTCTTCTTCGTTTCAGGATATCATAGAGATTTGTTGTCTTAAGTTGATTAAATGGTTCATTTTCATCGGGTCTGCAGTTTTGACTTTGATCGTTGTGATTTCATTCCTGACCTGACCTTTGTTCTTCTGATTTTCATGTGGAAGCCAAATTTCATGCTCTTGTTCAACAATTGTTTGAAGATATTTTGGTTCTCCGCAAAGAAAACTAGTCATTGGGAGATTGTCTCAGTGCAGGCTGTGAACAGTTTTTCGGGAGCTGAAGGGCTCTAACTCTTTTTCTAACCGGATAATGGAACTGCTGTGATTGTTCAACTCTGTTTTACTTACTCTTTCAATTGCAAAGAGGATAATTGCTCTTTATTTCAATTAAATATTTGCTTGTTGTCATCTAATTTCACTGATGCCAGTCATGTCCCACCTGAATTGGGGAATGTTGATTTATTTCTGAAACCTTTGGACCATCATTGTTTAGTGTTTCAATTTTCCCCTGAGAACGGCTCAGTTGCAGCAATTGATATATTTCATTCAAGTAAGTGCTATGAGAAATATGCCATATGTACTCATCTCCATAAAGTATCGGTTATTAGATTAATGGTGAATCTATGAGAATCAGGTGGGTCTTTGCAAATAGTGGCTGAGTATCAGAATACGTGGGAACCATTCCAAACCTTTCAGATACCCTTTGCCTTTGTTAAAATGTAAAATGTATAAATAAGGTTCCTACAACAGATACACACACAAACACACACACACATATACATATGTATGTGTATGTGTGTGTGTGTGTGTGTGTGCGCGCGTGTGAGTGGGTATATACGTGAATATGTGTTTGAGTGGGTGTATGTATATCTATACATTCGATTATGTTCGTGCTATACACGTACATACGATTAATTATGCAAGAGATCAGACATGTGTTTGAGAAACATCTCCAAATACCGAGAAAAGCTGAAAATATGATTCAGGATAGATGGATAAAAAGAGAGGGAATAACTCTAGCGATATACAGTTTGTATATATATATATATATATATACGTATATATATATATATATATATATATATATATATATATATATATATATATATGTATATACACATACATATATATATATACACATACATACATACATACACACATATATATATATATATATATATATATATATATATATATATATATATATTTACAAACTGTATATCGCTCTTGATGTCTTCTGTCTGCAATTCTTTTTTTTTAATCCAATAAGCAAACAGACACCATTGCCACGGGTTACTTCCATCATTCATCTGAGGAATAAAAAAAAGTAGTGGAGATGGTTTGAAATGGAATGATTTAATTAACGAATGTTGAATGTAAAAAATACACAAAAAATAAAATAAATAATATAAAATGGGAGCCTACTTTGTTAGGTAGGAAGTCTTAATCAAATGTACTTAGGTTAAGATCAGTCTCTTTAAAGCATCTGGAAACATTCTGAAGCACTCTTTTAAGATGCTTCCCTTTATCTAAAAGCCTTCCCGATCAAAATTATCTAGAGTAAATACTGTCATCAATTAGACTTTACGTTTGCCCTGAATGAGAAATCTATAATGATTATATATACAATATTTACGGAGGGAAATGAAGAGAGAGAGAGGGAAAAAGAGGGAATGAAGAGCAAAGAATCACTGGAAGTTTTGTACAATTTGCTATTTAGTTTGAATGGTGGCCAACATTCATTATTAGAGCAAAAAATATCATCGTTGTAACAGAATGGACGGACAATTTCCTTGGTTGGCAAGATTATTTTCAGTAGGGAGTTTCAAGTAAGAGAGGTAGGACAGCCCTTTTTCTGTTTTTTGTACTAGCATAGAACAAGCACACAGGCATATGAATGTATACTCATAATGATAAACGGATACTTTTCGATCATTGGTAAATTACTGTATCACACAGAATATGTGTACTCTTATTTACTTTGCAAAAGTAATTATCCTTTCCAACATCTTTTCCACTAAATATCCCTTTCTTCTTTTTCTAATGTATCCTGAGTCATACCATGACACTCTTTTAGAACACATTCTTTAATTAAAACATGTCAGGGATGGGATTTTGATAAAAAATAATCGGTACTAAATGCTGTCGTAAGTGTACTGCCATGGCTATCATAAAAAAATAGAATAACCCTTTTTGATGACGTTGTACACCGACTGTAAAGAGAAACAGTGGTTCAAATTGATTTCATTACTTTTAATTAGAACTTATACTTCATTTAGGGACAAACCCAAGTTCCCAATCTATTTCTTTTCCTTTAATTTAATTTCAAATCATGAATAATATTAAAAACATCATACATAGAGAATCTCTATAATGCCTATAATCGAAGCTTACTTCTGATATGATTGAAGAAATATGGGGCTCTTAATAAATATCCAGCTAACAACTCATTATTGTTAATAGCAAAAAAAGTTGTACCTGAGGTATGCTATCCATCTCTAGAATTTAATCTCCTGTTGTTTTTTTTTTTTTTTCATCCATGGAGTTCAGTTGTTCTCTTTGTTTAACCACATCAATAAGACGAGGTTGTTCATCCTTTGGAACAAACTTCTGATTCGGGCAATAACAATGATGTAATACATCACGATCACTAACTTGGCAAAATAGTTCGCAGCAGATCATTTTCATTTTGTCTCTTTGGATCTTTGGCGTTAATCAAAACTGAAGCCATTTTATTGTTTGACATGTGCCACTTCTTATAAGTTGCTCTTTTTATTAACAAACACTCATTCACAAGGAAATGGCCATTACGAAAGGATCCAAAATCCAAAGACCACATGTACACAAGAGGAAACCAAGTTTGCCCCTCTTACACTTTTAATGAACCTTTTGTTACACATTATTATTCATTTATTTGCGCAAGTTCATTCGTTGACTATAACAATTTAATTTTGATACAGTACTGAGAAAAAAAATTCATGTGATTTTTGACTAACAGTTACCTATTCAATCTCCTTATTTTAGCAAGTAATTGTCAGGCTGAAAAGAGTTCTAGGGAACAAATATCCAAAACAAAACAAAAAATATTCTTTCTGTGATAAAAAATAAATGTTGAAAGTTTCATCACATATCTCCATTCTTATGACTTTTCTGCATTGCATACACATACATATCTTGCCAGAACAACTCAGTAAATGAATGACGCTACATTTGGCTGTTTATAATACGAAATAATGTCTACACATGGTGAGTAAAAGTTTAAATTTCCATCTTTCAACATCTGCTGGAGAAGTAAAACTTGAGTTTGTATCTTGATATTCAAATGATTTTCTGCCTTAAGTAGGGTCAATGTATCGTTTTATTCTGTGAAGGTTACGACAGAAAATGATGCTTGTGGATCTCTTCGTCGATTTCTTCATGAAATGTACCGTTAAATTGATCTTTGATTAAATGATCTTCAAATGTCCCTGGTATAAAATGCATCGGAATGAATTGGCCTATTTTCCTGGGTTTGATGCTCACGTCAGAACACTGTCATGCACCTAACCGATATAGAAAGCGAACTAAGGATCTGACATCTTTGCACCTACGGAAAAGAGAAAGTAAAACTAAGTGGAGAAGGCTTTCTCATCAACGAAAACTCAAAGACAATGTAACCAGCTTCAAAGCTGCCTCTGGTCGAATAGTGAGCATCACCATGCAACTTTAAAAGCGATAAAAATCAATATAATCCAAATTTACGCTCTCATTCTGCAATCAACTCCAGAGGAAATAGAAAACTTCTATGATGAACCTAACTCCCAACCCCGCCACACATGGAAACATTTTAGTGTCATTATGGGAGACTTCAACGCACTGGTAGGACAAGGAAACGAAGCTTGCAACGGTAGCTTTGGATACAAAATCAGACTTGGTGTACAATAACTGATTTCCACAACAAGAAAAAAAATCATTGCTCGTTTAAGTATCCTCTACCACTGCGTTGCAAGCGAGTACCCTAGGGAAAACACAAGTAATAAAGCAGTCCCCTTTGTTTCATAAAACACTAATTTTATTACTATTCCATAATATCTATCCATCATCACTCTGCTACCCTACCTTCATCACCCTCTATCCCCCTCTTTCTCTTCTTCTCAATCTCTCTCCCTCTCTCGCTGTCTGTCTCTCCCTCTCTGTGTATCTGTCTGTCCGTCCGTCTGTCCATCTCTCTCTCTCTCTCTCTCTCTCTCTCTCTCTCTCTCTATATATATATATATATATATATATATATATATATATATATATATATATATATATATATATATATATCATGTCTCATTCTTTTTTTCTATCATTCTCTCTGTTTACAAGCACTAACACCGACGTCTTTCAAACAGTTTCAGCAATTCCTATCAATGCTGCAATCATCAGATTGTGTCTCCTACAGAAAGCACGAAATAATTGAATCTCTGGATAGTTTCTGTGGTCGAGTAATGGACTCTGTAGAAACATTTCACATTAGATAGATCACTAAATAAAAGTAATCGTTCCGGACGCAGAATCACCATCAATTTTTGGGATTTGCTATAATATCATGTTCAACAATGTAGGGACGATTGATACATTTTGTTCATCTGGATATAACTGGAGAAATCTGTTTTCAATATCCAATGATATTCCATTAACCATAACTACAGGAAAAAATCCTTGTTCTTTTCCTTACTTCACGGTTCCAACATTTGTGGGTGTTCAAAAAACTGAATGAATCGATGAACAGAATATTTTTCCATTGATATAAAGGAGATGGAAGATCACGTGACTGTTTGGATTCCTGTTTACATTCATTTAGCAAAGGGGCAAAAATCAGTTTATCCTCATCACACCAGTGTTTATATAGCAAAGAAGATGATAGTGAGCCGTAGAGCAGTCAAAGCAAAGGTCACTGTCACACAAAGCTTATAAGCCAGGCTGATGGTAAACTCAATATACTTTTTGACAATCCTTGGATCTCTCAAAGACTGTCTGGTGTAACAACTCATCATATCAGTATAAAATTACTTCAGGGGCTCAGAGACTGGGAAGGATCCCGTACGACTGTACCCCACTCACTTTGAAAGTGTCATGCATAGGATGCTATGCGAATCCCCGAATGGGTTACAGACAACATTGTTCTGAAATAGAAATATGATATAAAATAGTTGAAAAGTCGCTGACGCTGATATATATATATATATATATATATATATATATATATACGTGTGTGTGTGTGCATGTGTGTGTGTGTACAAACTATTTGGTGATTTGATAACCAGTGTATGTTTTATACATCAAGCATTACCTCAGTTGGATGTGAGATTCTGCCGAGGCATTGAGAATTTTGTAGCAATAATCTTTTGAATAACTGCAACAATCGGAGAATCAGCCAGCCATCCTTGAAAATCAGCATTCAATGTCCCTTTTTCTACATAGCTGATGCATTGATAGACGTATCAGTAGGTTATATGTTCACATCTAAACGCTTTATTGTAAGAAATCAACTCGTCATGTGCTATTTCAAGTTATCATATAGTACATCTAGTAGACCTGTCCTGACTGTAACGTTCCATCCAGCAGTACATCCATATTATACGTATTTTAACGCTCTTTTGTGATTATTCATCCATTTAATCCCTAATAAACTACAACCCCTTAACACCAGATGTTCGATGTACAACATACGAACAGAATATCAAAACGGTTGAAACATATTTTAAGTAAACAAAATACAAAATTTGATGTTTGGAATAAAAACAACAAAAAAACCAGTAGCAAACTCACTGCATTAAGTAACATTTGTTAAAATCTTTTCTGTTTGGAACAAGAAGAAAAAAACATTCTACAGTTCCATTTTGCTACACTGACAATATTGGTTTGAATTAATGCAATTGAAATGTTTACTCATCAGGCAACCAGTCGAACTATATGTTACAAAGGATAAAAAAAAACTGTACCAATCGTATTATTTTTTGTTGAAAATACAGTGTCACAAAAGTTACTTTATGCCTACTCTTGCAGATTTGAACACATAAAGTACACAGCTCTAAGATGTTTTTATTTGAATTGTGCCAAACTAAGATGAAGATTTCTTCGCTGGTAAATTTTTATAAGTTAACAAACTTCACCAAGACCATTCAGACGATCCAGAAATTGATATCGGTATTCCAGACATCAGCAAGCAGCTGGAACCGGATTTTTGTGCAACGATCTTGCCTTGAATCCTGGGAAATCTTCCAATCAAGTTGTATAATCCTTACTCTTTTGATTGAACCCCTTTGGAAAATCGATAACTCTCACAGGCTACTATAATGTATTCAAGTGTAACATTAACCTAGTCACTGTAAAAAGTATGAAAGAACAGATATTATGCAGAAATCCTCTGAAATTAAGCTATTGATTGCAGGAACAGTTCGGCTATTCATTTTTAAATATTTGATTGTCCAATTCTTCCAAACTTACAACAACCAATTGCGCTGATCACACGTGAAAAATAAACAGTAGGAAGTGATAAAAAAATTGTTCGGTGAAATATCGACACTGACAAATGACATATATTTGGTGAACTATTGATGGGGACAACCATTGAATTCTCAAGTGCATTAGCTTGCATGACGAAAATGTTGGTGATATTACAGGACTAGGAAGAAATTGGCTGAAAAGAAGCTTTGACGATTTGCTGAGGACAAAGCATCACATGTAAAAACGTTAGATAATATAACCGAGATGAAAGAGATTTTGCTTTTGTTGAAACAATGTGGAGCTGACCCATTTCCTTCTGCTCGTATATCCGATGCATTTATTCTTGTTTATCTATTTAATGTGGAGACGACTTGATTCCTTTTTATTCCAGCAAACTAAATAAGACACGTAGAAAAGATGCAAAAATAGCATGTTTTTTATAGAATATATTCATGGCTTGATAGTCAAAATGCACCAAATAGAAATTCAAAGGATAGAAGTTACTGAAGAGGAGTTGTCATCTTGAATTGGGCTTATATATCTTACATACAAACACACACACACACACACATTCATACAAACATACACGCACACACACTCACATATCTTTTTTTTCTTCTTTATAACTGCGTAAAGAATCAAAGCGATATTATCTCACCCAATTAAAATATTGATACATGCAAAAGCATCCTGAACCAATGTTTCTTTCTACTTCAATAATGTATTTTTTTAACATTGAATTTGATTTCGTATCGCATTTTTTCTGAGTGGCGTCAGGACATGCTGATGATTATGATTATGATATTTCTTTTTTTTGCATACTTTGAATGATTCGAAGCACACGGTCGATGGTATTTTAAGTCGTTGTTAGTTGAAATAAACTCATAATGTTTTTTAGTCGATCCTTGAAAAGATTTGAATATACTTTTACAGAGAGTGATCAGAAAAACAACATAGTGTGATGGATAGAGAAAAAAAAAAAGACAGGAAGCAGAAAAGATTTCCCGTCAGCAAACTTGTGTGAAAAAACGACTAAGTCGAGGGGAATTGTTTTTTTATGATTGGATAAACCCACATGAATATGGAAGCGAGGCAGAGAGAGAGAGACAGACAGAGAGAGAGAGAGAGAGAGAGGGAGAGAGAGAAAGGGAGGGGGAAAAAGTGAGAACAAAACTCGGGATTAAAGGGGAGAGTGAGGTTATGTATCAGCACAAAGTACAATTGAACTCGATGTGGAGAAATCTCAAAAAAGAGATTCATTTTTAACCTATACCTTCGGGTGGTCTCCATGCTTGTAATAATTATCTAAATATATTCATTTTCACACATCACACAGACTATTATCAATGTCTGAGCAGCAGTTTCTGGGTTGCCTTTTTTTCTCTAAGGAAACAAGTTGATTCACTGATAATTTCAACCACGTATTTGAGATCCATTACAGTTGTTATTTAAAGGTTAACATAATAAATCCCGCACTTTTTTTTCATTATTTCTATTATTTTTCGGACTATCCTCATCTTGGTTGTTTTAATCAGGTATCATCGGGTTGAGGTTGGGGGGAGGTAACGAAGTGAACCCTTTATGTAACCGACAGAGGTATATAGACTGCACTCCCCTCTTAACAGTAGTAGTATTTTCGAATAATTATTGTCTCACACTGGGATAAAACCTAGAACCATTACTTGCAGCAATTCTGTCTGATTCTCTAACCACTATGCTATGTTTCCATGCAGACAGCCGGTGCTAATTTTTAGGAGCCTTAAATCTCAGGTCGCAGTTTTTGGTATTTGATATTATTGTATTCTGTTTCATTATGAGAGGGTCCCATAGGTTATCCATTCAATGCTAGGATCACTGAGACATTTTTTCTTTCAATTTTCGAACCTTCGAGTGTTCTTCCAGATCAATTATTTGAACCTCGTTCCACAGGGGTTGGTGGTCTCCCTTTTCCCTCCATACGTAATCAGCTGTACCCGACTTGTTAGTTTCACCTTTGCGCACCGCTTTTCGGTGTTCTTCCACCCGAAACTTATTTTGGTCTTCGTGTAGTTTTTGCGTAGGGAAGGCTCTGTAGTTATGAATACAATTTTGGGTATGTGGTTGGCAATAGACGTTAGATTGAAGTTAGATTTGCTTCCTTCACAATAGTCTGTCTGTTCACTGGGATTTTTAGGTGGAGTTTTATCTTTATGTATTCCTGATTACGAATTCGACCGGAAACCCTGTGATGTAAAAAAAAAAAAATAAGATGAGTAGAAAAAATCTCCCCGAAATATGAATATTCGAAGCTTTTTGACTATTGCTAGTACAACTACTTTGCTTCCATTTATTTTCCTCCATATCCTTCCTCTCCCTCTTTGAATGCTAAGACGATACTTTTTGTGGCATCTATGTTAGTTTCCCAAACCAAATCATCGAAAGACCGACGATTACTCGATAACGTGTTTCGCAATATAAGTACCAATCTTTGAGTGCATCATGCACACTTTTTTTTATTATTATCTTATAACAGCAGCCTTGATCCTTTTTAGTCAAGCCATGATATCATAAATATATTCCAACATATGATATGAGCGGAGCATTCAAACAAATGGGGAAGGTGGATACTATAGAATTATCTAAATAATACATTTGAGAAACGGCTGGATGATTGGGAGATTCCCTTAAAACTTGCACATCACTCGCAGTAGATACGCCTCTGTTCATAAGCGTTGAATCGTTCTATTGATTTCTCATTAAATTCTCGGAAAGATTATTCATCGCTGTACAAGTCATCAGTTTTATCTTTTTTTCGTTCACAAGGTTAACAAGGGACGTTGAAAGTCTGGTGATGATTTAAGCCGAATCACTTATTAGATTTATCAACTTAATAACGTCAGCATTCAATGATTGCTTTCATTTGGGCTTGTGATAGCAGCCGTATTTTCCACTTTTTGGACACAAAATTTTTTTGAACATATACTGAAGACTGTCTACTTTCATAAATATCTAAGAGAAAGATCTTGGCACAATGGCTTTCTTGAATATAAATACACGGGATGAAAAGACCGTTGAATTTGTTATGCTCACATGAACCTCAACAACATTCCGACGGTGTTTGAGACAAATGAGTCAACCATTGAAATAGGGGTTTTGCTTCTTTTTTCTCCCAATTCCTCATTTATAAAAGTGCGATTCCAGGGTGTTGCAAAAATGGATATTCACCTTTCCATCCATTTACTTTTCTTTACACAAAATGAAAAAGGAAATGTTTGGATGTCAATACACATAAATCAGAATGTTTGAGAGTTTATCATTCTGAATTTTGCCTTGGTGAATTTCGAATTGAACTTCAAATTTGTAGGATATTTTTCTTCTTTTTAGTATATTTGATTATACCGTCGTATTTACTTACATAAAGTCCCCAAATGTTATTTTTCAATTCAATGATCAGGTCGACTGAGTTTTCTGGTAAATATAGGCAATTTTCTTTTACTTCTCTGCATCTTAGCTATAAATGGAATGATTTTTATCCTAGTTCTCGTGACAATGCTGCCGGCAGAGTAAGGACGTCTCTGACTGTGTTTTATCGCTATTTTTTAGAAATAAATTTAAGCTCCATTGAATATACAGAAAACACGATTGATATCCTTATCTGAATAGCATAGTTATAACACAATGTCTTTTTCACTACTTCAAAGATGAAGCACAACCACCCGGCCAACAATCAATTACAGCAGCGTATCATTTTTCACTATTTGTGTTTCGAAAAAAAAAGGTTTCCGAACCACGAGAAGTATCCATCCTTGCATGAAAAGAGATTCTCCAAAGTTTTATTTCAAAGAGATGTTTTTTAACTTATATGATATTAGACAAAGCAATCTGAAAGTAGATGTCTATGTGGTAAGAAAAAATCTACATCCGTCTGACAATTTAGTCACATATAGCTGGAATGGAGGAGAAGCATCCGTACATTTTGTTTCCATATATATTTGGACTATTGTCTTTACATGTGAGATATATCTTTTGAGCAGAAGGGAGATTAGATGAATTACAATATTATGTTATGACAACATGTTTTGAATAGGGATGAATTTGTATTGTTTTTAAAAGAAAATATCAAAGAAATATCAGGTGAGTTTTAGGACTCCGTCGTGGAACTTTTTTTACCATGATACTTTATTTGGTTATTATCTATCGAAACGATTTATGAACTATACCAGCAGATGTTCCATCTTTGAATTCATTTACCTTTTGTTGCAACAATGGAAACAGGAATAACAACAATGTCCCTAGCCAAAATCAAAACCGTTTGAAACTTCAGTCAGTTGTTTCATCAGAGAATACTTGACAAAGGCAGCAAGTTGGTAACGATGGCAACAGTCGTTTTTCGAATTTTAAAATAAAAAAAAATGTTTTATGAAATCGACAAATTTCAGACTTGTATGCGATTCAGACTGCATACTCATTGCTCTGTCCATCAGAACAAGTCCAAATTATTTTAAAGAATGATAATTTTGTAATTACTTAGAAGTAACATCATTTTTCGTCTCAATATAAAATAAGAGCCAATCATCGAGCAAAACACTTTTTTACTCATTTTATGTATTGTAAAAAACATCTCAATCATGATTTGTGAGTTTTATTGAATAAACTGTTCCAATCGTTTCCCCTTTTTTATTCTGGGGAAAAACAACTTTCAGACACTTTTCAGAATTAAGCATGTGTCATCGACAGATGGAGGACATTGCGTTGCACAGGAAATCAGTTGTAGGTGTAGATAGTATAACAATGTTAGCAAGCATAATATTCCTTTGGTAGATATTACAGCATTCATTTTGTTCCATTATTGCAGCTTTTTGCCAAAATATTGATAAAACATCAGTCACAGCCTCCGTTGAAACACTTCACTGACTGAATTTGCTATAGCTCATCTTTTCTCATATATAATAGAACATTCATTTTTTTTTTTTTTTTGGAATGATAATAAACTATGTAGTTTTTTTGATCAATTCACTAGAAAAATGACTTAATTTCTCACTTATTTACGAATTGTTTTGCCTTGCACCCGTTCATGCAACACTTACTGAACGGCCATTGGTCTTGATATTTTAGTTGTGTCGTTACCGTATCAGATGTGACCATTTCAAAATCCAAATAAAGTCTCCATAAAAGTGTCCATAGCATTCCAGAGTATGAAACATTTACTAATGCATATATCTGTCACTCAGCAACCAGTCATTCAATTTTATAACTATCTTCAAAATTATATTTTACGTTATATTCTCAATTCTGCATTCCAATTTACGATCATTAAAGGATTTTGAAGGCATGTCTTCGTGCCAGATACTTAAATATCGACACATAGTAGTACTATGTATTGACACTTTGAATTTGAACGGAAACCAATATACGACTGAAGTGAGTTCAAATCTCACTGGGTACCTCAGTCCATGAGCTGCGCCAATTTAAGGTCATCTTCATAGTGAAATGATTTGGGCGATGTACACATTAAATGAATTAGTATTTAAAGAGGAATGTTGGACAAAGGTCATTCCCAAATTCAGTTGTTAGCGTACGAAATGGGGAATGATATGCTTTTTTTTGTCACACTGGCCCATGACCTACTGGAAAGATTGTGTTATCTGAAACAGACAACTCAGCCTAAGCCTCGTAAACATTAGGCTTAATACAACCTTTGCCTCCTTCACAAGTCAGTTTTCTCCAATGAGTTCGAAAAATTGTATTACATTACCTTTTTTCATTGTACTGAATACATAATATCATGGGCCTTGGAAGCAAATTCATCGTAGCAAATTCTTGAATTCATTGAACTAGTGTAACACCTCTAAAACGTTGCTTATCATACGATTGGTCAAAACAGAAAAAAGAAAATAACTTGGAACCAAGAAAACATATTTTGATTAATCTTAAATTGGTGGAGAATATTCTTGAATCCAGTTGTATAATTGGTGTGTAAGGTTGTGTTGTCGTGAGAAGATTTCAGTCAGTGTTTATTGGTTATATCAGTTTCTGTATTACAGAATTGGTTTAGGTTGTCTCAAACACGATTCAACTCTGTCAACTGCCAATTATATGTCCAACCTCGAAACTCTTCGTTGACATAAAGTTGCCAACAGTGCATTTGATGGATTTCAACTAACCCCGAGAAATATCAGGAATATACTCTAATCATTAATAATAAACTTGAAATACATGATGATTAAAAAAATTCCGCCTTTATCTATTTAAAAAATCATTACTTCTTTAACTTGTCTTATGATGGTCCAAATACTTTGAAACGCAAATGTTATTACCGTATTCAAATATTAGGTGTCTTATATATATGTATATATATATATATATATATATATATATATATATATATATGGTAAGTTTCTTTTACTGAAATAGAAATACACGAAGAGAGAAGAACGTCTAGCCATTACCTAAACCCAAATAAAATACAGACAGTGCTTAAAGTAATGGAGTCAACAATTAAAATGCAGACCAATTTAAATATTTCTGTTTATCTTTATTAAAAAGTGCCATTCACAGAGTAACGCAAAAACCAATATCCATTTATTTATTTCATGATTATTTTTCAACGAAATTCCAATGAAAAACATCTTGATTTCGGTACGATAAAATAGAATGTTTGAGGATAAGTCATCTGCTCCTGCCTAGTCGAATGGAGAATTAAATTAAAATCAAACTGAGAAGAAATCCAGCCGTGGATTTTTGCCGATTCGATAGATTTCAGCTGACTGACAATGATAAAGGGTCCCTGACACAAACATACATTTTGAATTGGATGTTAGCGAAAAAAATCTCTGATTTTGTCTGATATTTTTAAATGCCTTTTGAACTTGTTGCAATAATCTTATTTCCGATGTAGCCCTTAAAAAAATGATTATTAACTCTCATCATTCGATTTATTCGACGAGAAGAGTGTTACACCAAGGATGACTAGTTTGGACTCTCCAGTCAATTATTCTATTCTTAGATATTTTTCCGTTGAAAAATTTTCGCATGAGTATATGTGAAATATACATAAATACTTGGTCGAATATAAGATGAGTTACACAGTGATATAGTGCCAACAGGACAATAGAAACAGCTTAAATAGATTTATTGACAAGGTAATTCGTGGTTGCATGGGTCTCCCGCAAATAAATATCCAGTAAGAGCCACATAATCAAAAAGACATTTGGAGAAAGAAAGCAATAAGGGGTTTCCAAAAAAAAAACAAAAAAAAACAACAGTGTAACAGCATAAGTAAGGAAGATACGCCGTAAGTTCAGTTGAATGAGGAACGAGAGAAAGCGTGGGAAATAGAACAGGAAAAAGCAAACGACCAATTAGTTCTGGTATCAGGTGAGAGAATAAGGTAATTCAGTAGAATAGATAGAAAAAGAAAAAATACCCTTCCCTTTAAAAAGGAGAGTACAAGAGTACCAGAATGGTAGACAGACAGTCTATGATAGCTGGTGGAGAATGGAAGGACTGATTGCCCTTTCACTCTCTCTTGACAAGCTTTCTTTGTCTCTGTTTCTCCGTCCGTATTCCTCTCCATATGTTTGTACAAGTGATAGGTGGGGAATTGGTTTGGTCCCCAAATGAAGTCTCACCATGAATTTTCGTTTGGTTGGAGACGAAAGAAAAAGTTTGATTTTGATTACCGACATGTATATTGCGTTTTTTGTTTCTCCCCCTCCAGTAGCTGCGGTGAGGAATTATGTACAGAAATGCATTTTCCTTTGAATGTAATTGATTAAATCTGCGGGTAGATCTAAGGATTTTCCCTAATTCAGATTTAGGTTTGTACCATTGTTTTTTTCATTTTGTACATTCATTGATACACACTTTTTTGACTACCTAATATCTCCGAAAAATTCTCAATGAAATCAATGTAAAATAGTGAAAGGGTTTGCATTAAGAGTTGATTGAGTTTGGGACCAACACAGGGATACTTAAGATTACATCCCATGCATTCAGGCTATCTATGGACTGATTTTTATTCAGCTTTTAGTGACGTGGTCATTAGCAGACGCATACACTCTCTCAGTGTGTTCTACTTCTATATATTGGTTTTGATATGTAATTATATTGGTTACAGAATATGCCACTAATTAAATCAACATAAGTATCACAAAATGCTTTTTGTTCTAACTTTAAAAAATTACGTTCGATCCAATTTGAAAATCAAACGATGGAACAGTACCACGTGGACCAGAATTGGAGATAGCAAATGTGTCAGGATCTTTGATTTTAGTTTCGAAAGGATATTTCAAAAGCACCTGATGTATTAGCACTTTCTAGAAACATTATTTATCATAATTTGTTGAATAAACCAAAACATAATTTGAATGGATGGATCCCTCCAAATTATCGTCTTAAAATATAAAAACATACCAACGAGTGTGCTTGGAGTTGCTCTGTCTATAAGCCTCTTTTTTCTGTACCAATTTGCATTGGCCCAACTGGGTGTAAGAGATGATTTCTGACACAATGCTTTTTTTAAATATATAATTGCAGACACTATTGTGGGGGAGCAATAAGCCACTTTTCTTCAATATTACCTTGTGAATTCTAATCTTAAGACATGTCATTCCTTTATTAACAACATAAATGTCCACATAATTTGATTCTGTTTGTTGATGTTCCATCGCCGACTTTATCAAAGG